>CM034535.1:60356549-60956549 GCA_020002185.1 Paraescarpia echinospica
ATTTAGGCCTTCTGCCATTAAGAATCCTTGATATTATATTTCCAGCACTATCTTCTAGAGGACCGACCTTATCCTGAACTTTCTGTTTGCTTCGAACATACGCATAAAAACTCTTGCTGTCATGTTTTATATTACAAGCTAATTTATGTTCATAGCTTCTCTTTGAATTTCTAATTTCAGCTGTAGCTTGTTTAGTGCTTCTTTATAGCTGTTGTAGTCTTCATCATTTCCAGTACATCCAAGGACTTGCCATCATTTGTTTTGTACCTTAATTTTTCAATGGCTTCTTTCTCATAAGTGTTTCTTTTGGACCGCTTTTCCTTGTTTTTGAAGGGTACAAATTTATCGACTATGCACTTAATTTCACTCTTTAATATATTCCAGCATTCTGTTGCCGCCTTATTTTTCAGTGTCTTATTCCAGTCTATCTTTGCTAAATATTTCCTCATGTCCTTATACCTTCCTTTGTGGAAATTTCTCCTATACTGCTTTTTACTATTCCTTTCTGATTTTACTTTGATGGTAAAATGTATCTGGTTGTGATCGCTACTCCCAGTGGCTCATATATCTTGACATTGTCAACTAATTCATTCTGTGAGGACAAAACTACGTCTAACACATTCTCACCCCTGGTTGGTTCTAGCACATGTTGAGAAAGGAAAGTATCTTGAACTAAAACTAAAAACTTGTGGTCCTCACTCCCCATACTCTGTAGAGATTTCCATTGTATATGCCCGTGGTTAAAATCCCCCATAATAATACAGTCCCGTTTGCTTACTTCCCTTATAGCGTTTTGTATTTTTTCATTCTCTTCTATGCTTATGTTTGGACTTCGATAAACTAACCCAACTGTTAACGTTGAGTTTCCTGTAACTATGTTACACCAAACAGCTTCTTCGCAATCTGCTTCTCTTTCTAATTTTATTTCATAAGCCTGAATAGATTCTTTAATATATAAAATAACTCCACCTCCCTTTCTTCCTATTCTATCTTTTCTAAACATTACATATCCTGTCAGTCCCAATTCAGCATCTGATATATCGGTGGTGGTCCAGGATTCGGTTATACCTATTATATGAGGGTCAATATCTTCTACCATAATGTTTACCGGTAGTTCATTTCTTTTGTTTACTATACTCCTTGCATTTAAACAAACACATTTATATCCATTTATATATGGCATGCATGTCTTCCTATTTTCGCTCAGCTTACATCTTAAACCTCAATATATGTTGATGTATATTATGATGATGTATGTCAAGATTAGTAATTCTAGATAAATCTGTTGAAGTTTGCAATAAAACGTAAAATAAAAAAAATGATTTTCAATATTTATATTTTGAATTGTTTCTCAAAATGCCAATGCCAACCTCAATAGTACTGATGGTATATGACGTTGCACTTCTTGGTAATTATTTTGATGAAATTTGTCAAGTACAGTTAAATTACGTAGGTTGAACAAATGATCAGGACAATTGTTGTTATTTATGGGTAGCCACTACCCGAAAACGGCCATAGGCCATATGTCTGTTAATACTGAACATATCTTAACAAAATTTGGAGTACTAATTAGTTAAATGAATGATATATGATATATTTGGAATATGGGCTCATTTCCTTGTGTGTTACCATGGCAATGTACCTTTCTAATATGTCAGAGGGGAATGCATCCTTGAAATTATTTTGTGCTAACAACTGTATGTGTGATCGTGCAATTGTCAAGAATCATTAGCTAGAATGTCCTTCTGTCAGATAAGGTGGTTTTGGGCAAGGAAATCTCACTGCAATGACTGTTGTGAGATGGGACTTTAGGTTTGAGCATTTTTCAAGGCATATTGAAAAATGCTAAAACTGAACAACAGTCACTGAAGTCAGATATCCTTGCCCAAAACCACCTTATCGGTCAGAGGAGCATTCTAACTAATGATTCTTCATATCTTGACAATTGCACGATCACACATACAGTTGTTAGCTCAGAATATTTTTCAAGGATATAAAAATTCATTTCATTAGAAACGTTCATTATCATGGTAGTGGCTACCCTTAAACAATTTTCATATTTTGAATTGTCACAGCTCAAAAATGTTATTAGTAAATTCAATATTTATTGTTTCTGACAAAGCATAGACTCATTCCAATGAAAAATTTTGAAAGTTGTCAACTTTGGGAAAATAGTTAGGACATTTGTTGTGATTGTTGCAATTTTTATATTTTGAAATGTCTCGACTAAAAATGTCAATCGTAATATCAATATTTTGTTGATGGTCATAATGTAATGAAGCCAGAGGATTATTCTGATGAAATAACATGGTGAAATTATGATAACTTCAAAATGTATTAATTTGCATAGAAGATGATGACAAAATACAACGAATACTATTATTTCCGTAACCCCCTCATACATATCATTTTACAAAATGGTTCGGTCCAGTAATAACTAAATTCTAGCAGACAGGATATGCAATGTGTTTCTTTATATTCTCTGGCAGAAAGAGAAATGTTGCTAGTACCCTGACATCACATTATCACCAGCACAGACATATCCATGGTTATATGAATGCCATTAGGAGAGCCTTGTTGTGAGGTCCGTAGTTGGTGGGTTATCTACAAATACAGTGCTCAACCTTGGGGTTGGACACCAAATAAAAATTACCCCCACCACACCCAATGACCTTGCTTTTATTGCTCCATACATGTACCTTTTTACAGGTTTTTTCAAAATTCTAAATATAAAAAACCGCCCGTATTGAAATGGCCAGAATAACCAACAATGTGGTTATTCTAGTTTTAGGTGTAGTGTATTTTTTTGTATCTAGTGTGGTATTCGAATACTGCGACATGTGCTGTTTTTAGTTTAATTGACACTCTTGCCCACGCACATTGAGTTTAATCATTCTAAATACAGCATATGGCATGCATGTCTTCCTATTTTCGCTCAGCTTACATCTTAAACCTCAATATATGTTGATGTATATTATGATGATGTATGTCAAGATTAGTAATTCTAGTTAAATCTGTTGAAGTTTGCAATAAAACGTAAAATAAAAAAAATGATTTTCAATATTTATATTTTGAATTGTTTCTCAAAATGCCAATGCCAACCTCAATAGTACTGATGGTATATGACGTTGCACTTCTTGGTAATTATTTTGATGAAATTTGTCAAGTACAGTTAAATTACGTAGGTTGAACAAATGATCAGGACAATTGTTGTTATTTATGGGTAGCCACTACCCGAAAACGGCCATAGGCCATATGTCTGTTAATACTGAACATATCTTAACCAAATTTGGAGTACTAATTAGTTAAATGAATGATATATGATATATTTGGAATATGGGCTCATTTCCTTGTGTGATACCATGGCAATGTACCTTTCTAATATGTCAGAGGGGAATGCATCCTTGAAATTATTTTGTGCTAACAACTGTATGTGTGATCGTGCAATTGTCAAGAATCATTAGCTAGAATGTCCTTATGTCAGATAAGGTGGTTTTGGGCAAGGAAATCTCACTGCAATGACTGTTGTGAGATGGGACTTTAGGTTTGAGCATTTTTCAAGGCATATTGAAAAATGCTAAAACTGAACAACAGTCACTGAAGTCAGATATCCTTGCCCAAAACCACCTTATCGGTCAGAGGAGCATTCTAACTAATGATTCTTCATATCTTGACAACTGCACGATCACACATACAGTTGTTAGCTCAGAATATTTTTCAAGGATATAAAAATTCATTTCATTAGAAACGTTCATTATGATATCATGGTAGTGGCTACCCTTAAACAATTTTCATATTTTGAATTGTCACAGCTCAAAAATGTTATTAGTAAATTCAATATTTATTGTTTATGACAAAGCATAGACTCATTCCAATGAAAAATTGTGAAAGTTGTCAACTTTGGGAAAATAGTTAGGACATTTGTTGTGATTGTTGCAATTTTTATATTTTGAAATGTCTCGACTAAAAATGTCAATCGTAATATCAATATTTTGTTGATGGTCATAATGTAATGAAGCCAGAGGATTATTCTGATGAAATAACATGGTGAAATTATGATAACTTCAAAATGTATTAATTTGCATAGAAGATGATGACAAAATACAACGAATACTATTATTTCCGTAACCCCCTCATACATATCATTTTACAAAATGGTTCGGTCCAGTAATAACTAAATTCTAGCAGACAGGATATGCAATGTGTTTCTTTATATTCTCTGGCAGAAAGAGAAATGTTGCTAGTACCCTGACATCACATTATCACCAGCACAGACATATCCATGGTTATATGAATGCCATTAGGAGAGCCTTGTTGTGAGGTCCGTAGTTGGTGGGTTATCTACAAATACAGTGCTCAACCTTGGGGTTGGACACCAAATGAAAATTACCCCCACCACACCCAATGACCTTGCTTTTATTGCTCCATACATGTACCTTTTTACAGGTTTTTTCAAAATTCTAAATATAAAAAACCGCCCTTATTGAAATGGCCAGAATAACCAACAATGTGGTTATTCTAGTTTTAGGTGTAGTGTATTTTGTTGTATCTAGTGTGGTATTCGAATACTGCGACATGTGCTGTTTTTAGTTTAATTGACACTCTTGCCCACGCACATTGAGTTTAATCATTCTAAATACAGCATATGGCATGCATGTCTTCCTATTTTCGCTCAGCTTACATCTTAAACCTCAATATATGTTGATGTATATTATGATGATGTATGTCAAGATTAGTAATTCTAGTTAAATCTGTTGAAGTTTGCAATAAAACGTAAAATAAAAAAAATGATTTTCAATATTTATATTTTGAATTGTTTCTCAAAATGCCAATGCCAACCTCAATAGTACTGATGGTATATGACGTTGCACTTCTTGGTAATTATTTTGATGAAATTTGTCAAGTACAGTTAAATTACGTAGGTTGAACAAATGATCAGGACAATTGTTGTTATTTATGGGTAGCCACTACCCGAAAACGGCCATAGGCCATATGTCTGTTAATACTGAACATATCTTAACCAAATTTGGAGTACTAATTAGTTAAATGAATGATATATGATATTTGGAATATGGGCTCATTTCCTTGTGTGTTACCATGGCAATGTACCTTTCTAATATGTCAGAGGGGAATGCATCCTTGAAATTATTTTGTGCTAACAACTGTATGTGTGATCGTGCAATTGTCAAGAATCATTAGCTAGAATGTCCTTCTGTCAGATAAGGTGGTTTTGGGCAAGGAAATCTCACTGCAATGACTGTTGTGAGATGGGACTTTAGGTTTGAGCATTTTTCAAGGCATATTGAAAAATGCTAAAACTGAACAACAGTCACTGAAGTCAGATATCCTTGCCCAAAACCACCTTATCGGTCAGAGGAGCATTCTAACTAATGATTCTTCATATCTTGACAACTGCACGATCACACATACAGTTGTTAGCTCAGAATATTTTTCAAGGATATAAAAATTCATTTCATTAGAAACGTTCATTATGATATCATGGTAGTGGCTACCCTTAAACAATTTTCATATTTTGAATTGTCACAGCTCAAAAATGTTATTAGTAAATTCAATATTTATTGTTTATGACAAAGCATAGACTCATTCCAATGAAAAATTGTGAAAGTTGTCAACTTTGGGAAAATAGTTAGGACATCTGTTGTGATTGTTGCAATTTTTATATTTTGAAATGTCTCGACTAAAAATGTCAATCGTAATATCAATATTTTGTTGATGGTCATAATGTAATGAAGCCAGAGGATTATTCTGATGAAATAACATGGTGAAATTATGATAACTTCAAAATGTATTAATATGCATAGAAGATGATCACAAAATACAACGAATACTATTATTTCCGTAACCCCCTCATACATATAATTTTACAAAATGGTTCGGTCCAGTAATAACTAAATTCTAGTAGACAGGATATGCAATGTGTTTCTTTATATTCTCTGGCAGAAAGAGAAATGTTGCTAGTACCCTGACATCACATTATCACCAGCACAGACATATCCATGGTTATATGAATGCCATTAGGAGAGCCTTGTTGTGAGGTCCGTAGTTGGTGGGTTATCTACAAATACAGTGCTCAACCTTGGGGTTGGACACGAAATGAAAATTACCCCCACCACACCCAATGACCTTGCTTTTATTGCTCCATACATGTACCTTCTTACAGGTTTTTTCAAAATTCTAAATATAAAAAACCGCCCTTATTGAAATGGCCAGAATAACCAACAATGTGGTTATTCTAGTTTTAGGTGTAGTGTATTTTGTTGTATCTAGTGTGGTATTCGAATACTGCAACATGTGCTGTTTTTAGTTTAGTTGACACTCTTGCCCACGCACATTGAGTTTAATCATTCTAAATACAGCATATGGCATGCATGTCTTCCTATTTTCGCTCAGCTTACATCTTAAACCTCAATATATGTTGATGTATATTATGATGATGTATGTCAAGATTAGTAATTCTAGTTAAATCTGTTGAAGTTTGCAATAAAACGTAAAATAAAAAAAATGATTTTCAATATTTATATTTTGAATTGTTTCTCAAAATGCCAATGCCAACCTCAATAGTACTGATGGTATATGACGTTGCACTTCTTGGTAATTATTTTGATGAAATTTGTCAAGTACAGTTAAATTACGTAGGTTGAACAAATGATCAGGACAATTGTTGTTATTTATGGGTAGCCACTACCCGAAAACGGCCATAGGCCATATGTCTGTTAATACTGAACATATCTTAACCAAATTTGGAGTACTAATTAGTTAAATGAATGATATATGATATTTGGAATATGGGCTCATTTCCTTGTGTGTTACCATGGCAATGTACCTTTCTAATATGTCAGAGGGGAATGCATCCTTGAAATTATTTTGTGCTAACAACTGTATGTGTGATCGTGCAATTGTCAAGAATCATTAGCTAGAATGTCCTTCTGTCAGATAAGGTGGTTTTGGGCAAGGAAATCTCACTGCAATGACTGTTGTGAGATGGGACTTTAGGTTTGAGCATTTTTCAAGGCATATTGAAAAATGCTAAAACTGAACAACAGTCACTGAAGTCAGATATCCTTGCCCAAAACCACCTTATCGGTCAGAGGAGCATTCTAACTAATGATTCTTCATATCTTGACAATTGCACGATCACACATACAGTTGTTAGCTCAGAATATTTTTCAAGGATATAAAAATTAATTTCACTAGAAACGTTCATTATCATGGTAGTGGCTACCCTTAAAAATTTTTCATATTTTGAATTGTCACAGCTCAAAAATGTTATTAGTAAATTCAATATTTATTGTTTATGACAAAGCATAGACTCATTCCAATGGAAAAATAACCTTGCTTTTATTGCTCCATACATGTACCTTTTTACAGGTTTTTTAAAATTGTAAATATCAAAGAACGCCCATATTGAATTGTCACAGCTCAAAAATGTTATTAGTAAATTCAATATTTATTGTTTATGACAAAGTATACTCATTCCAATGAAAAATTGTGAAAGTTGTCAACTTTGGGAAAATAGTTAGGACATCTGTTGTGATTGCTGCAATTTTTATATTTTGAAATGTCTCAACTAAAAATATCAATCGTAATATCAATATTTTGTTGATGGTACATAACGTAATGAAGCCAGAGGATTATTCTGATGAAATAATATGGTGAAATTATGATCACTTCAAAAACGGTTAATTTGCGTAGAAGATGGTCATGAAATACAACGAATACTATTATTTCCGTAACCCCCTCATACATATCATTTTACAAAATGGTTCGGTCCAGTAATAACTAAATTCTTGTAGACAGGATATGCAATGTGTTTCTTTATATTCTCTGGCAGAAAGAGAAATGTTGCTAGTACCCTGACATCACATTATCACCAGCACAGACATATCCATGGTTATATGAATGCCATTAGGAGAGCCTTGTTGTGAGGTCCGTAGTTGGTGGGTTATCTACAAATACAGTGCTCAACCTTGGGGTTGGACACCAAATGAAAATTACCCCCACCACACCCAATGACCTTGCTTTTATTGCTCCATACATGTACCTTTTTACAGGTTTTTTTAAAATTCTAAATATAAAAAACCACCCTTATTGAAATGGCCAGAATAACCAACAATGCGGTTATTCTAGTTTTAGGTGTAGTGTATTTTTAACTATCTAGTGTGGTATTCGAATACTGCGACATGTGCTGTTTTTAGTTTAATTGACACTCTTGCCCACGCACATTGAGTTTAATCATTCTAAATACAGCATATGGCATGCATGTCTTCCTATTTTCGCTCAGCTTACATCTTAAACCTCAATATATGTTGATGTATATTATGATGATGAATGTCAAGATTAGTAATTATAGTTAAATCTGTTGAAGTTTGCAATAAAATTTTAAAAATTATTTTGTAATATTTATATTTTGAATTGTTTCTCAAAATGCCAATGCCAACCTCAATACTATTGATGGTACATGACGTTGTACTTCTTGGTAATTATTTTGATGAAATTTGTCCAGTACAGTTAAGATATATAGACTGAACAAATGATCAGGACAATTGTTGTTTTTTATGGGTAGCCACTACCCGAAAACGGCCATAGGCTATATCTCTGTTAATACCGAACATATCATAACCAAATTTGGAGTACTCATTAATTAAATGAATAGTATATAATAACGTGGAATATGGGTTCATTTGCTTGTGTGTTACCATGGCAATGAACCTTTCTAGTATGTCAGAGGGGCATGCATCCTTGAAATTATTTTGTGCTAACAACTGTATGTGTGATCGTGCAATTGTCAAAAATCATTAGCTAGAATTTCCTTCTGTCACATAAGGTGGTTTTGGGCAAGGAAATCTGACTGCAATGACTGTTGTGAGATGGTACTTTAGGTTTGAGCATTTTTCAACGCATCTTGAAAAATGCTCAAACCTAAACAACAGTCACTGAAGTCAGATATCCTTGCCCCAAACCACCTTATCTGACAGAGAAGCATTCTAACTAATGATTCTTGACAATTGCACGATCACACGTACAGTTGTTAGCTCAGAATAATTTTCAAAGATGTGAAAATTCATTTCACTAGAAACGTTCATTATCATGGTAGTGGCTACCCCTTAAACAATTTTCATATTTTGAATTGTCACAGCTCAAAAATTTTATTAGTAAATTCAAAAGTTATTGTTTATAACAAAGCATAGACTCATTCCAATGAAAAATTGTGAAAGTTGTCAACTTTGGGAAAATAGTTAGGGCATTTGTTGTGATTGTTGCAATTTTCATATTTTGAAATGTCTCGACTAAAAATTTAAATCGTAATATAAATATTTTGTTGATGGTACATAATGTAATGAAGCCAGATAATTATTCTGATGAAATAACATGGTGAAATTATGATAACTTCAAAATGTATTAATTTGCATAGAAGACGATCACGAAATACAACGAATACTATTATTTCCGTACCCCCCTCATACATATCATTTTACAAAATGGTTCGGTCCAGTATTAACTAAATTCTAGTAGACAGGATATGCAATGTGTTTCTTTATATTCTCTGGCAGAAAGAGAAATGTTGCTAGTACCCTGACATCACATTATCACCAGCACAGACATATTCATGGTTATATGAATGCCATTAGGAGAGCCTTGTTGTGAGGTCCGTAGTTGGTGGGTTATCTAAAAATACAGTGCTCAACCTTGGGGTTGGACACCAAATTAAAATTACTCCCACCACACCCAATGACCTTGCTTTTATTGCTCCATACATGTACCTTTTTATAGTTTTTTTTTCAAAATTCTAAATATAAAAAACCGCCCTTATTGAAATGGCCAGAATAACCAACAATGTGGTTATTCTAGTTTTAGGTGTAGTGTATTTTTTTGTATCTAGTGTGGTATTCGAATACTGCGACATGTGCTGTTTTTAGTTTAATTGACACTCTTGCCCACGCACGTTGAGTTTAATCATTCTAAATACAGCATATGGCATGCATGTCTTCCTATTTTCGCTCAGCTTACATCTTAAACCTCAATATATGTTCATGTATATTATGATGATGTATGTCAATATTAGTAATTCTAGTTAAATCTGTTGAAGTTTGCAATAAAACGTAAAATAAAAAAAATGATTTTCAATATTTATATTTTGAATTGTTTCTCAAAATGCCAATGCCAACCTCAATAGTACTGATGGTATATGACGTTGCACTTCTTGGTAATTATTTTGATGAAATTTGTCAAGTACAGTTAAATTACGTAGGTTGAACAAATGATCAGGACAATTGTTGTTATTTATGGGTAGCCACTACCCGAAAACGGCCATAGGCCATATGTCTGTTAATACTGAACATATCTTAACCAAATTTGGAGTACTAATTAGTTAAATGAATGATATATGATATTTGGAATATGGGCTCATTTCCTTGTGTGTTACCATGGCAATGTACCTTTCTAATATGTCAGAGGGGAATGCATCCTTGAAATTATTTTGTGCTAACAACTGTATGTGTGATCGTGCAATTGTCAAGAATCATTAGCTAGAATGTCCTTCTGTCAGATAAGGTGGTTTTGGGCAAGGAAATCTCACTGCAATGACTGTTGTGAGATGGGACTTTAGGTTTGAGCATTTTTCAAGGCATATTGAAAAATGCTAAAACTGAACAACAGTCACTGAAGTCAGATATCCTTGCCCAAAACCACCTTATCGGTCAGAGGAGCATTCTAACTAATGATTCTTCATATCTTGACAACTGCACGATCACACATACAGTTGTTAGCTCAGAATATTTTTCAAGGATATAAAAATTCATTTCATTAGAAACGTTCATTATGATATCATGGTAGTGGCTACCCTTAAACAATTTTCATATTTTGAATTGTCACAGCTCAAAAATGTTATTAGTAAATTCAATATTTATTGTTTATGACAAAGCATAGACTCATTCCAATGAAAAATTGTGAAAGTTGTCAACTTTGGGAAAATAGTTAGGACATTTGTTGTGATTGTTGCAATTTTTATATTTTGAAATGTCTCGACTAAAAATGTCAATCGTAATATCAATATTTTGTTGATGGTCATAATGTAATGAAGCCAGAGGATTATTCTGATGAAATAACATGGTGAAATTATGATAACTTCAAAATGTATTAATATGCATAGAAGATGATCACAAAATACAACGAATACTATTATTTCCGTAACCCCCTCATACATATCATTTTACAAAATGGTTCGGTCCAGTAATAACTAAATTCTAGTAGACAGGATATGCAATGTGTTTCTTTATATTCTCTGGCAGAAAGAGAAATGTTGCTAGTACCCTGACATCACATTATCACCAGCACAGACATATCCATGGTTATATGAATGCCATTAGGAGAGCCTTGTTGTGAGGTCCGTAGTTGGTGGGTTATCTACAAATACAGTGCTCAACCTTGGGGTTGGACACCAAATGAAAATTACCCCTACCACACCCAATGACCTTGCTTTTATTGCTCCATACATGTACCTTTTTACAGGTTTTTTCAAAATTCTAAATATAAAAAACCGCCCTTATTGAAATGGCCAGAATAACCAACAATGTGGTTATTCTAGTTTTAGGTGTAGTGTATTTTGTTGTATCTAGTGTGGTATTCGAATACTGCAACATGTGCTGTTTTTAGTTTAATTGACACTCTTGCCCACGCACATTGAGTTTAATCATTCTAAATACAGCATATGGCATGCATGTCTTCCTATTTTCGCTCAGCTTACATCTTAAACCTCAATATATGTTGATGTATATTATGATGATGTATGTCAAGATTAGTAATTCTAGTTAAATCTGTTGAAGTTTGCAATAAAACGTAAAATAAAAAAAATGATTTTCAATATTTATATTTTGAATTGTTTCTCAAAATGCCAATGCCAACCTCAATAGTACTGATGGTATATGACGTTGCACTTCTTGGTAATTATTTTGATGAAATTTGTCAAGTACAGTTAAATTACGTAGGTTGAACAAATGATCAGGACAATTGTTGTTATTTATGGGTAGCCACTACCCGAAAACGGCCATAGGCCATATGTCTGTTAATACTGAACATATCTTAACCAAATTTGGAGTACTAATTAGTTAAATGAATGATATATGATATTTGGAATATGGGCTCATTTCCTTGTGTGTTACCATGGCAATGTACCTTTCTAATATGTCAGAGGGGAATGCATCCTTGAAATTATTTTGTGCTAACAACTGTATGTGTGATCGTGCAATTGTCAAGAATCATTAGCTAGAATGTCCTTCTGTCAGATAAGGTGGTTTTGGGCAAGGAAATCTCACTGCAATGACTGTTGTGAGATGGGACTTTAGGTTTGAGCATTTTTCAAGGCATATTGAAAAATGCTAAAACTGAACAACAGTCACTGAAGTCAGATATCCTTGCCCAAAACCACCTTATCGGTCAGAGGAGCATTCTAACTAATGATTCTTCATATCTTGACAACTGCACGATCACACATACAGTTGTTAGCTCAGAATATTTTTCAAGGATATAAAAATTCATTTCATTAGAAACGTTCATTATGATATCATGGTAGTGGCTACCCTTAAACAATTTTCATATTTTGAATTGTCACAGCTCAAAAATGTTATTAGTAAATTCAATATTTATTGTTTATGACAAAGCATAGACTCATTCCAATGAAAAATTGTGAAAGTTGTCAACTTTGGGAAAATAGTTAGGACATTTGTTGTGATTGTTGCAATTTTTATATTTTGAAATGTCTCGACTAAAAATGTCAATCGTAATATCAATATTTTGTTGATGGTCATAATGTAATGAAGCCAGAGGATTATTCTGATGAAATAACATGGTGAAATTATGATAACTTCAAAATGTATTAATATGCATAGAAGATGATCACAAAATACAACGAATACTATTATTTCCGTAACCCCCTCATACATATCATTTTACAAAATGGTTCGGTCCAGTATTAACTAAATTCTAGTAGACAGGATATGCAATGTGTTTCTTTATATTCTCTGGCAGAAAGAGAAATGTTGCTAGCACCCTGACATCACATTATCACCAGCACAGACATATCCATGGTTATATGAATGCCATTAGGAGAGCCTTGTTGTGAGGTCCGTAGTTGGTGGGTTATCTACAAATACAGTGCTCAGCCTTGGGGTTGGACACCAAATGAAAATTACCCCCACCACACCCAATGACCTTGCTTTTATTGCTCCATACATGTACATTTTTACATATTTTTTTCAAAATTCTAAATATCAAAGAACGCCCATATTGAAAAGGCCAGAATAACCACCAATGTGGTTATTGTAGTTTTAGGTGTAGTGTATTTTTTTGTATCTAGTGTGGTATTCGAATACTGCGACATGTGCTTTTTTTAGTTTAATTGACACTCTTGCCCACGAACATTGAGTTTAATCATTCTAAATACAGCATATGGCATGCATGTCTTCCTATTTTCGCTCAGCTTACATCTTAAACCTCAATATATGTTGATGTATATTATGATGATGTATGTCAAAATTAGTAATTATAATTAAATCTGTTGAAGTTTGCAATAAAACGTAACATTAAAAAATGTATTTTGAATATTCATATTTTGAATTGTCTCTCAAAATGCCAATGCCAACCTCAATAGTACTGATGGTATATGACGTTGCACTTCTTGGTAATTATTTTGATGAAATTTGTCAAGTACAGTTAAATTACGTAGGTTGAACAAATGATCAGGACAATTGTTGTTATTTATGGGTAGCCACTACCCAAAAACGGCCATAGGCCATATCTTTGTTAACACTGCACTTAACCAAATCTGGAGTACTAATCAGTTAAATGTATAATATATAACATGTAGAATATGGGCTCATTTGCTTGTGTGTTACCATGGCAATGAACATTTCTAGTATGTCAGATGGGAATGCATCCTTGAAATTATTTTGTGCTAACAACTGTATGTGTGATCGTGCAATTGTCAAGAATCATTAGCTAGAATGTCCTTCTGTCAGATAAGGTGGTTTTGGGCAAGGAAATCTCACTGCAATGACTGTTGTGAGATGGGACTTTAGGTTTGAGCATTTTTCAAGGCATATTGAAAAATGCTAAAACTGAACAACAGTCACTGAAGTCAGATATCCTTGCCCAAAACCACCTTATCGGTCAGAGGAGCATTCTAACTAATGATTCTTCATATCTTGACAACTGCACAATCACACATACAGTTGTTAGCTCAGAATATTTTTCAAGGATATAAAAATTAATTTCATTAGAAACGTTCATTATGATATCATGGTAGTGGCTACCCTTAAACAATTTTCATATTTTGAATTGTCACAGCTCAAAAATGTTATTAGTAAATTCAATATTTATTGTTTATGACAAAGCATAGACTCATTCCAATGAAAAATTGTGAAAGTTGTCAACTTTGGGAAAATAGTTAGGACATTTGTTGTGATTGTTGCAATTTTTATATTTTGAAATGTCTCGACTAAAAATGTCAATCGTAATATCAATATTTTGTTGATGGTCATAATGTAATGAAGCCAGAGGATTATTCTGATGAAATAACATGGTGAAATTATGATAACTTCAAAATGTATTAATATGCATAGAAGATGATCACAAAATACAACGAATACTATTATTTCCGTAACCCCCTCATACATATCATTTTACAAAATGGTTCGTTCCAGTAATAACTAAATTCTAGTAGACAGGATATGCAATGTGTTTCTTTATATTCTCTGGCAGAAAGAGAAATGTTGCTAGCACCCTGACATCACATTATCACCAGCACAGACATATCCATGGTTATATGAATGCCATTAGGAGAGCCTTGTTGTGAGGTCCGTAGTTGGTGGGTTATCTACAAATACAGTGCTCAGCCTTGGGGTTGGACACCAAATGAAAATTACCCCCACCACACCCAATGACCTTGCTTTTATTGCTCCATACATGTACATTTTTACATATTTTTTTAAAAATTCTAAATATCAAAGAACGCCCATATTGAAAAGGCCAGAATAACCACCAATGTGGTTATTGTAGTTTTAGGTGTAGTGTATTTTTTTGTATCTAGTGTGGTATTCGAATACTGCGACATGTGCTTTTTTTAGTTTAATTGACACTCTTGCCCACGAACATTGAGTTTAATCATTCTAAATACAGCATATGGCATGCATGTCTTCCTATTTTCGCTCAGCTTACATCTTAAACCTCAATATATGTTGATGTATATTATGATGATGTATGTCAAAATTAGTAATTATAATTAAATCTGTTGAAGTTTGCAATAAAACGTAACATTAAAAAAATTATTTTGAATATTCATATTTTGAATTGTCTCTCAAAATGCCAATGCCAACCTCAATAGTACTGATGGTATATGACGTTGCACTTCTTGGTAATTATTTTGATGAAATTTGTCAAGTACAGTTAAATTACGTAGGTTGAACAAATGATCAGGACAATTGTTGTTATTTATGGGTAGCCACTACCCAAAAACGGCCATAGGCCATATCTTTGTTAACACTGCACTTAACCAAATCTGGAGTACTAATCAGTTAAATGTATAATATATAACATGTAGAATATGGGCTCATTTGCTTGTGTGTTACCATGGCAATGAACATTTCTAGTATGTCAGATGGGAATGCATCCTTGAAATTATTTTGTGCTAACAACTGTATGTGTGATCGTGCAATTGTCAAGAATCATTAGCTAGAATGTCCTTCTGTCAGATAAGGTGGTTTTGGGCAAGGAAATCTCACTGCAATGACTGTTGTGAGATGGGACTTTAGGTTTGAGCATTTTTCAAGGCATATTGAAAAATGCTAAAACTGAACAACAGTCACTGAAGTCAGATATCCTTGCCCAAAACCACCTTATCGGTCAGAGGAGCATTCTAACTAATGATTCTTCATATCTTGACAATTGCACGATCACACATACAGTTGTTAGCTCAGAATATTTTTCAAGGATATAAAAATTCATTTCACTAGAAATGTTCATTATCGTGATAGTGGTTACCCTTAAACAATTTTCATATTTTGAATTGTCACAGCTCAAAAATTTTATTAGTAAATTCAATATTTATTGTTTATGACAAAGCATAGACTCATTCCAATGAAAAATTGTGTAAGTTGTCAACTTTGGGAAAATAGTTAGGACATCTGTTGTGATTGCTGCAATTTTTATATTTTGAAATGTCTCAACTAAAAATGTCAACCGTAATATCAATATTTTTTTGATAGTACATAACGTAATGAAGCCAGAGGATTATTCTGATGACATAATATGGTGAAATTATGATAACTTCAAAAACGGTTAATTTGCGTAGAAGATGGTCATGAAATACAACAAATGCTATTATTTCCGTACCTCCCTCATACTTATCATTTTATAAAATGGTTCGGTCCAGTAATAACTAAATTCTAGTAGACAGGATATGCAATGTGTTTCTTTATATTCTCTGGCAGAAAGAGAAATGTTGCTAGTACCCTGACATCACATTATCACCAGCATAGACATATCCATGGTTATATGAATGCCATTAGGAGAGCCTTGTTGTGAGGTCCGTAGTTGGTTGGTTATCTACAAATGCAGTGCTCAGCCTTGGGGTTGGACACCAAATAAAAATTACCCCCACCACACCCAATGACCTTGCTTTTATTGCTCCATACATGTACCTTTTTACAGGTTTTTTCAAAATTCTAAATATAAAAAACTGCCCTTATTGAAATGGCCAGAATAACCAACAATGTGGTTATTCTAGTTTTAGGTGTAGTGTATTTTTTTGTATCTAGTGTGGTATTCGAATACTGCGACATGTGCTGTTTTTAGTTTAATTGACACTCTTGCCCATGCACATTGAGTTTAATCATTCTAAATACAGCATATGGCATGCATGTCTTGCTACTTTCGCTCAGCTTACATCTTAAACCTCAATATATGTTGATGTATATTATGATGATGTATGTCAAGATTAGTAATTCTAGTTAAATCTGTTGAAGTTTGCAATAAAATTTAAAATACAAAAATTAATTTTGTAATATTTATATTTTGAATTGTTTCTCAAAATGCCAATGCCAACCTCAATAGTACTGATGGTATATGACGTTGCACTTCTTGGTAATTATTTTGATGAAATTTGTCAAGTACAGTTAAATTACGTAGGTTGAACAAATGATCAGGACAATTGTTGTTATTTATGGGTAGCCACCACCCGAAAACGGCCATAGGCCATATGTCTGTTAATACTGAACATATCTTAACCAAATTTGGAGTACTAATTAGTTAAATGAATAATATATGATATTTGGAATATGGGCTCATTTCCTTGTGTGTTACCATGGCAATGAACGTTTCTGATATGTCAGAGGGGAATGCATCCTTGAAATTATTTTGTGCTAACAACTGTATGTGTGATCGTGCAATTATCAAGAATCATTAGCTAGAATGTCCTTCTGTCAGATAAGGTGGTTTTGGGCAAGGAAATCTCACTGCAATGACTGTTGTGAGATGGGACTTTAGGTTTGAGCATTTTTCAAGGCATATTGAAAAATGCTAAAACTGAACAACAGTCACTGAAGTCAGATATCCTTGCCCAAAACCACCTTATCGGTCAGAGGAGCATTCTAACTAATGATTCTTCATATCTTGACAATTGCACGATCACACATACAGTTGTTAGCTCAGAATATTTTTCAAGGATATAAAAATTCATTTCACTAGAAATGTTCATTATCATGGTAGTGGCTACCCTTAAACAATTTTCATATTTTGAATTGTCACAGCTCAAAAATGTTATTAGTAAATTCAATATTTATTGTTTATGACAAAGCATAGACTCATTCCAATGAAAAATTGTGTAAGTTGTCAACTTTGGGAAAATAGTTAGGGCATTTGTTGTGATTGTTGCAATTTTTATATTTTGAAATGTCTCGACTAAAAATGTCAATTGTAATATCAATATTTTGTTGATGGTACATAATGTAATGAAGCCAGACGATTATTCTGATGACAAAATATGGTGAAATTATGATAACTTAAAAATGGGCCAAGAGGCCCTGAAGTCCTTTGGACTAATACGTCGATATGTGACCCTGGCTGACCAAATGAGTGATAAGTCGGAAAAATTGTAACATTGTTTTCTTACATTCTTGGAAAGTATGGGTAGGGTGGTTTACACGGTTTCAAAAATTATGACTGCTACAAAAATTGGCAAAGTTATGGAGCATTGAATATGGTAGGGGTCAAAAAGTAAAATTGAAGAAAATGTTGAAGTTTTACATTATATATGCAAATAGATTGCATGGAAATATTACATGCACAACATTCAAATGTGGCATACAGTACGTAATATGTATGTCATGTTGCAATGATACACTGGAAGTACAAATGTGCTGCTACAAAGACTTATCAAGTTATGCCAGATTATGTCTTTATGTGTAAAACTAAGAGGACAGATTATTTGAGAGGAAAAGGTAGACTCACTGTTTGACACAGTTTAAAACCTACAGGCAACTGTCCAGTTTAATAGGGGTCTAGTGGCTTAATTCTGTCTGCTGACACAAGCTACTGCCAGTGACCAATTACAGATTAGTCACAGTTTCCATCAAACAATAACAGAGAATCTTAGCTCCACAGCTGGGCGTAATACACAACCAGAGCCACCACTGATTCATGGTCAAGTAGATTAGCTCAATGCACCAACTAAGACAATACATAACACTGTGAGTGACAGTGTCCAGAGTGAGGCTTAAGCAGTGTCCTCATTGCTGAATAGATCAATTAAACCTGCCAAGTGGGTGACATTCTGCACAAGTGTTCATTAATCCTTAGTGATTGTTCAGAACACCAGACTGACCACATACCTAAACAAAGCGAATGTATTAGGTGAAGAACAGGCAGTGTTCAGATAGGGGTATTGGTTGAATTGTATTTGTCTCAATGCAAAAGCCTTTATTGTGCCTTCATCGATTATAAGAAAGCATTTGATTTAGTAGACCGGTCCTCACTGTGGTCTAAGATAATTTCATGCAGTATTAATGGTAATGTGTTGAAAGTTGTATACAACATATACAAAAATGCTAAATCATGTATAAATCAGAGCCAGGCTGTGTCAGTCTTCTTCTCATGTGATGTAGAGGTATGGCAAGGAGAAAACTTGTGTCCTTTGTTATTTGCTATTTACCTGAATCATTTTGAACACTGTTAGTCACAATTATAACGGACTTGACATGGCAGCTGGTGAAATTTACAACAACCTTAGTGATGATGATGTAGAAAATGTATGTTCTACTATATGCTGATGACACTAGAATGATTCAATCAAATACAGATTTCTTGCTTGTGTATAGCGGAACTATGTCAACTCTTCTAATGGTTAACATTTGGTTGTTTCAGGTGTCAACTATATTGTGAATCTGTAATTATTAGTCTATATTGATACAATTGATTTACACAGTACCATGTCTACACAAGGCATGACAAGCATAAACAGAACAGTAGAATGCATTTGATATCAATAAAGTGTAGGATATTTCAATCTATAGTTGTCCAGAATATTAATTTTCTATGTTTGTCACCTACAGGTGACAGAATATTAATTTTCTATGTTTGTCACCTACAGTTTTCTACAGACAATACATCTTTAACCAATAGACACCTTTTATAACAATTAAATGAACATCAAAATAAACACAACTTGCAATTATAGAAAATCAGTAGTTTTGAAGATACAGTTTAAAAGTGTTAGGCAACTGTTCAGTCTAACAGGGATCAAGTGTGTCTACTCTGCCTGAGTGCTGTGACCAATGAAAGATTAGTCAAGGTCTCAATGGACTAGGCTGTAGAGATTAGTCACAGCTGTTGACTTTGTGGCACAATACACAACATCTACTGTTGGGGGTGGTCTCAAGGGCCCTTCTAAAAACCACATCACTAGATAATGTAAAACTTTTGCACTTGGGGGCCCCTTAGGTGCCCTTAGAATTATTCAATCAAATACAGATTTCTTTTATATAGTGGCAGCACCCTAAGATACATCTATGCAAAATTAGAAAAAAAGTTGCCGAACAGTTTTTGAAAAATAGGCAAAATGTTACATTTTCACCAGTTTTGGGGTCCTTGGAGGCCCTAGGGAGCCCTTAAAATGATTCAATCAAATACAGATTTCTCGTGCATAGTGGCAGTGCCCTAAGATATATCTATGCAAAATTAGAGAAAAAGTTGCTGAACGGTTTCTGAGATACGGCAGCTAATGGCGAACAGAGGACAGAGGACGGCGGACACAGAGTGATGACAATAGTACCTTGGACTTTCGGCCAAAGGACTAATAAAAAACAGTTAATTTGCATAGAAAATGATCACGAAATACAACGAATACTATTATTTCCGTACCCCCCTCATACTTATCATTTTACAAAATGGTTCGGTCCAGTATTAACTAAATTCTAGTAGACAGGATATGCAATGCGTTTCTTTATATTCTCTGGCAGAAAGAGAAATGTTGCTAGCACCCTGACACCACATTATTACCAGCACAGACATATCCATGGTTATATCAATGCCATTAGGAGAGCCTTATTGTGAGGTCCGTAGTTGGTGGGTTATCTACAAATACAGTGCTCAGCCTTGGGGTTGGACACCAAATGAAAATTATCCCCACCACACCGAATGACCTTGCTTTTATTGCTCCATACACTTTTTACAGGATTTTTCAAAATTCTAAATATCAAGAATTGTCCTTGTTGAAATGGCTAGAATAACCACCGATGTGGTTACTCTAGTTTTAGATCTACCGGTAGTCACATAATTTTCAGCATGTAAGCTATGAAAATAAATATGTTAGTGTAATATGTAGTACCTCAAGATCATTAAGATGATGAAATCTGCTAACATTTAAAATGTTTCATAAATATTTAGAATTTTGTGTGCTATATTTTGCAATATTCGTATTTAGAATTATCCCTAAAAGTGTCAATGGCAGCCTCAATATTCTTAATATATGAAGTAGCACATCCTGATGATTATTTTACTAATATTAGTTAAATGTTTGGGATTATTATAATTTTAGATTTAGTGTTTTTGGCAGCAGGTAGCGTGGTATTCAGAAAGGCACTTTTTAGTTAATCATGTTGGCTTTAAATGAACACTACACATAACAAGCTCTGCTGTGATTACATGTCATTCCTTTCAATTGTTCTAAGAATACCGCTGCTGCTTTATATGTTGAAATGTGGGCTCTAACAGCCTGATGCTCAGGAGACTAGTATGGGCTCAGTCACAGGCCTGGCATTGGGTTGTAGAGTCCACATTTCTTTTATTTAAATATTACAGTGTGCCAAAAAGGCTTATACACTGGTTACCCATAATAAACAAACGTCATCCATTTGGCCTTTTTCATATCTATATTTGTCTCCGTGTTGTTGCTTGCATAACATGTTAATATGGATAAGGGATGTAGGTTGTACAAATAGTAAATTCGATTGCTGTAATTTTATGCACAATTGTCATATTTTGAATTGTGAGAGCTCAAAAATGTTAATGGTAACTTCTATATTTGTTCAGTTTTTTAATCATTGATTTGATCAAATTGAATACGTAGTGTCATGGTGGCTAGAGTTATGCTGATAGTGACTTACACAATGTAGTCATGGAAGCTGCGTTCCCAGAGAGCCTCGTGTGTGAAGATATACAGGTGCACGGCCAGGGTTATGGTGACACAGGTGAGGGCGAGACTGGCAAACACACCTGTCAACAAGGGACAACACCTTCAAAAATACCTGACAACAAGGGAAAACACATTCAAACACACCTGTCAACAAGGGAAAACACATTCAAACACACCTGTCAACATAAGACAACACATTCAAACACACCTGACTACAATGGACAACACATTCAAACACACCTGTCAACAAGGGACAACACCTTCAAAAATACCTGACAACAAGGAAAAACACATTCAAACACACCTGTCAACAAGGGAAAACACATTCAAACACACCTGTCAACATAAGACAACACATTCAAACACACCTGACTACAATGGACAACACATTCAAACACACCTGTCAACAAGGGACAACACATTCAAACACACCTGTCAACAAGGGACAACACATTCAAACACACCTGTCAACACGAGACAACAAATTCAAACACACCTGTCAACAAGGGACAACACATTAAAACACACCTGTCAACAAGGGACAACACATTCAAACACACCTGTCAACAAGGGACAACATATTCAAACACACCTGTCAACACAAGACAACACATTGATAAACACATATCAATAAAAGACACTTTCAATGTGCTTTTCCGGAACAGCACAGAATGTTATTTTCACGAGTTCCCCCCTTGAGATCATTTCAATGATGTTTCATTCGCCACTCCACCAGTGTCAACCGTTATTGTGGTCTGTCTCCACTGTGTTATCTCACTCCACCAGTGTCAACCATTATTGTGGTCTGTTTCCATTGTGTTATCTCACTCCACCTGTGTCAACTGTTATTGTGGTCTGTCGCCACTGGGTTATCACACTCCACCAGTGACAACTGTTATTATGGTCTGTCTCCACTGTGTTATCTCACACCACCTGTGTCAACCGTTATTGTGGTCTGTCTCCACTGTGTTATCACACTCCACCAGTGTCAACTGTTATTATGGTCTGTCTCCATTGTGTTATCTCACTCCACAAGTGTCAACCGTTATTGTGGTCTGTCTCCACTGTGTTATCACACTCCACCAGTGTCAACCGTTATTATGGTCTGTCTCCATTGTGTTATCTCACTCCACCAGTGTCAACCGTTATTGTGGTCTGTCTCCATTGTGTTATCTCACTCCACCTGCGTCAACCGTTATTGTGGTCTGTCTCCACTGTGTTATCTCACTCCACCAGTGTCAACCATTATTGTGGTCTGTCTTCATTGTGTTATCTCACTCCACCTGTGTCAACCGTTATTGTGGTCTGTTTCCACTGTGTTATCACACTCCACCAGTGTCAACCGTTATTATGGTCTGTCTCCATTGTGTTATCTCACTCCACCTGTGTCAACCGTTATTGTGGTCTGTCTCCACTGGGTTATCACACTCCACCAGTGTCAACCGTTATTGTGGTCTGTCTCCACTGGGTTATCACACTACACCAGTGTCAACCGTTATTGTGGTCTGTCTCCACTGGGTTATTACACTCCACCAGTGTCAACCGTTATTATGGTCTGTCGCCACTGTGTTATCTCACTCCACCAGTGTCAACCGTTATTGTGGTCTGTCTTCACTGTGTTATCACACTCCACCAGAGTCAACCGTTATTATGGTCTGTCTCCACTGTGTTATCTCACTCCACCAGTGTCAACCGTTATTATGGTCTGTCTCCACAGTGTTATCACACTCCACCAGTGTCAACCGTTATTGTGGTCTGTCTCCATTGTGTTATCTCACTCCACCAGTGTCAACCGTTATTGTGGTCTGTCTCCATTGTGTTATCTCACTCCACCTGCGTCAACCGTTATTGTGGTCTGTCTCCCCTGTGTTATCTCACTCCACCAGTGTCAACCATTATTGTGGTCTGTCTTCATTGTGTTATCTCACTCCACCTGTGTCAACCGTTATTGTGGTCTGTTTCCACTGTGTTATCACACTCCACCAGTGTCAACCGTTATTATGGTCTGTCTCCATTGTGTTATCTCACTCCACCTGTGTCAACCGTTATTGTGGTCTGTCTCCACTGGGTTATCACACTCCACCAGTGTCAACCGTTATTGTGGTCTGTCTCCACTGGGTTATCACACTACACCAGTGTCAACCGTTATTGTGGTCTGTCTCCACTGGGTTATTACACTCCACCAGTGTCAACCGTTATTATGGTCTGTCGCCACTGTGTTATCTCACTCCACCAGTGTCAACCGTTATTGTGGTCTGTCTTCACTGTGTTATCACACTCCACCAGAGTCAACCGTTATTATGGTCTGTCTCCACTGTGTTATCTCACTCCACCAGTGTCAACCGTTATTATGGTCTGTCTCCACAGTGTTATCACACTCCACCAGTGTCAACCGTTATTGTGGTCTGTCTCCACTGGGTTATCACACTCCACCAGTGTCAACCGTTATTATGGTCTGTCTCCACTGTGTTATCTCACGCCACCAGTGTCAACCGTTATTGTGGTCTGTCTCCATTGCATTATCTCACTCCACCAGTGTCAACCGTTATTATGGTCTGTCTCCACTGTGTTATCTCACTCCACCAGTGTCAACCGTTATTATGGTCTGTCTCCATTGTGTTATCTCACTCCACCAGTGTCAACCGTTATTGTGGTCTGTCTCCATTGTGTTATCTCACTCCACCTGCGTCAACCGTTATTGTGGTCTGTCTCCACTGTGTTATCTCACTCCACCAGTGTCAACCATTATTGTGGTCTGTCTTCATTGTGTTATCTCACTCCACCTGTGTCAACCATTATTGTGGTCTGTTTCCACTGTGTTATCACATTCCACCAGTGTCAACCGTTATTATGGTCTGTCTCCATTGTGTTATCTCACTCCACCTGTGTCAACCGTTATTGTGGTCTGTCTCCACTGGGTTATCACACTCCACCAGTGTCAACCGTTATTGTGGTCTGTCTCCACTGGGTTATCACACTACACCAATGTCAACCGTTATTGTGGTCTGTCTTCACTGTGTTATCACACCCCACCAGAGTCAACCGTTATTATGGTCTGTCTCCACTGTGTTATCTCACTCCACCAGTGTCAACCGTTATTATGGTCTGTCTCCACAGTGTTATCACACTCCACCAGTGTCAACCGTTATTGTGGTCTGTCTCCACTGGGTTATCACACTCCAACAGTGTCAACCGTTATTATGGTCTGTCTCCACTGTGTTATCTCACGCCACCAGTGTCAACCGTTATTGTGGTCTGTCTCCATTGCATTATCTCACTCCACCAGTGTCAACCGTTATTATGGTCTGTCTCCACTGTGTTATCTCAATCCATCAGTGTCAACCGTTATTGTGGTCTGTCTCCACTGTGTTATCTCACTCCACCAGTGTCAACCGTTATTGTGGTCTGTCTCCATTGTGTTATCTCACTTCATCTGTGTCAACCGTTATTGTGGTCTGTCTCCACTGGGTTATCACACTCCACCAGTGTCAACCGTTATTGTGGTCTGCCTCTACTGGGTTATCACACTCCACTAGTGTCAACCGTTATTATGGTCTGTCTCCTCTGTGTTATCTCACTTCACCAGTGTCAACCGTTATTATGGTCTGTCTCCATTGCGTTATCACACTCCACCAGTGTCAACCGTTATTATGGTCTGTCTCCACTGCGTTATCTCACTCCACCAGTGTCAACCGTTATTGTGGTCTGTCTCCATTGCGTTATCTCACTCCACCAGTGTCAACTGTTATTATGGTCTGTCTCCACTGTGTTATCTCACTCCACCTGTGTCAACCGTTATTATGGTCCGCCTCCACTGGGTTATCACACTCCACCAGTGTCAACAGTTATTGTGGTCTGTCTCCATTGTGTTATCTCATTCCACCAGTGTCAACCGTTATTGTGGTCTGTCTCCACTGTGTTATCTCACTCCACCAGTGTCAACCGTTATTGAGGTCTGTCTCCACTGTGTTATCTCACTCACCTAGTCTGATGATAGTTTCTCTAATCTTGGCCGACGCCCGACTACTGATGAGGCCTGGACTTGTCCACTGGAGTCGACACAGTGTCACCAAACCTGACATAGACATAGTGACATTAAATTACACTCGAAAACAACAGTGTCATTAAAGCTGACAGTGACACAGTGTCACCAGGTGTGACATCAACACTGTGACATTAAATTAGATTTGACATCAATAAATTTATATTAATAATAATAAATGTTGTTTGCATAGCACAATTTTTCAAGATATATACCCACTCAGAGGCACTTAAATACATTACTGATCAAACATAATCACTACAATACAATTCAAAAAGAATAAGTACATAAAAAACTTTGTAAATAAATAATTTAAGTAAAATAAAATATCGGCTAAATACTGACCAGACATATCTAACTAAAACTAAACTAGCCAGTTTTAAAATCAATCAACATAGTGTCATAAGACCTGACATCAACATAACGCCATTAAGCCCGATATTGACACAGTGTCAGCATGCTTGACATCGACAGTGACATTAAATTAGACCTAACATCAACATAGTGCCATTAGACTTGACATTGACACTGCAACTTCAGACTTTATAAAACAAATATACATCATGTTATCTAACAAAGACATTATTATAACACTTGCAATTAAATAGTTAATTTCAACACAAACCATGCATATTACAAGAGGATTCGTATACTTGAGCGAGTATAAAATTCCATGCCATTTCCATGTTTTTTTAAACTTCCATTACAAAACCATGCCAAAACTGACTACTGTTGAGCATGACAGGTACATAAATCTTAAATTCAATCATAACATTAGCATACCTGTTCTAGCTTACTCCCACAGAACAAACCACAGGTGGCATTTACAGTATTTTGATCTTTTAAAGCTTGTTCCCACAGTGACACCCTCTGGGGGTAAGTGGTTCACCACTCACCGTTTCCATAGGTGGAGAACTGAATGTTATGGGTGCCTGCCATTTTATTTCTGAAAACTTCCAGCCTTTATATGCTAGTTAGAAAATTCCAGTCTTTCAATGCCTTGATTTTTAACTAATGGAAGGATTTCCATCATCCTGTTCCGTTTCACAAATCACAAACAAACACAGCTTTTACAACCTGGTCTATTCACACACAATCACGGAAATATTTTCTGAGTCACAAAGTCTAAGTATGGCTCATTTTACAACAGTACAAGTCGCCAACATCATCTGTTGGTGAGTGACGGCGTGAATAATTGTTTGACTCACCTCGAATGAGAAAGAAGAAACCAATAATGACAACGAGGCTGATTGGAACAAGGACGAAGCCAGCCCGGTACTCGTTGTGGAGGTAGCCAACGAAACAGATGCCACTCAGTGAGTCACCATCAATCTTATAAAGACAGACAAGACTATATGTATTCGGACACTGTATGTTTTGGGACATCAAACAAATTGACAAAAATAATTATTTTGTGTACCTGAAGTTTTCGGGTAATAAAATGGGAATGTCATAACATAACTTGTTCTCGTATGTAAATATTCGGACAGTGTGTCTGAGAATTATTTTTTTGCACGTATGTTTTCGGAGTGCTAATAATATAATTATTTTTAGGTGTCTGAATACACAGAGTTATTGTGGTAATAGCATATAGGCATCGTATAGTACTGGTGGACATAGCTGTGTTCCCATAAAAGGTAAAACTGCCAATTAAAATCTATATTTCAACAACATAGTGATTTATTAAAGCACATTTGGATGGTCATTTGTCAAAATGTTAGAATATACAGTTTAGATAATTATTACGTATTTTATAACATGGTTTTATTGATAAAAACGTAACGCAACAGTCAATAGCCATGCCCCCAAACCATTGAAACAATGTGTCACTTGGTGAGATTGCGTGGCTGCTTGCTTTACTTCACATGTCCATATTGCAGTATTCAATCGAGTTAAATTTGTATATTGCACACAATTTCTGGATTTGACGTGACACACATAACATGTGGTATACATCAGTGACCGCCTGACCGGGAGTTACACATGAAATACTTAATACTTTCTGAGGAAAAAATTATTTGCAAAACATGTTTTGGTATTTTTATGCAGAGTGGGTGACGTTTTCTTAGTCATTAGATTTTTATAGCATTTCACTCAAAACAACTTTTGTTTGCAGCACCAGCTGATAATGTTGACATTATTATGTCAGTCTAATTCAGGTATTGTGAAATCAGCCTATTACTGAAAAATAATAACTGAAAATGATGCTAGCTAGCTGAGGTTGAAGCTAAGCTCACACGTTGGTACCGTCTCACACTACTTCAAAACAGTAACATAATAGTAAGTTCTTAAATAACGCAGCATCCAGTCCTCAGGACTGCTCAAGGCACTTTTTACCTGTGTGAGTGCGAGACAGGTTATGGTGAGTACGAGGGGAAATGTCCACGCCACAAGGTGAAAGTGACCTCGTTTGCCCTCTATGGCATCCCGCGCTGACCCCAGGGCGCTGAAGGTGAGGTGCCAGGAGTACGTGAGGATGATGAACCAAGTGACGGCTGCCATGTTGAAGTAGTACACAAGGAAAAAGACAAAGGAGCAAGACGCCGTCTCCCCGGACCTGCGAATATGTAAATATCACAATACAACATGATATTATTAAAGGGAGCCAGTCAGTTCTTCTACCCTGAATTTTTGGGCATTGTAATTTCTAATAGGAAGTCTGCTGTGTTGAATGTGGGAAAATGGGACATTGTTGAACATGAAAGGGTATTGCAGTTAACTCAGCCCGATTCGGCCATATTGTCAATAAAGCTTGTTTTGAAACTGGATATTTTGTTCACAATTTGAACATGCTCCGGAGTTGTACCTTCCAAATTGTGACGTTGTTATAGGCTACTAATCACAATTTGATGGGCAGTATACCTTCAACATAGTTAGTATAGTCTGGAGAACATTATATTAGTTAATAAAATTAATAAATAATAAACTAGGAACAGACTACCTCCTTTTAATGCCTGCATGGAAAGCATTATAATAAACACTCAAAATTTAACAAACAACAAAACAGACATAATAGGTATATCACAATATCACAACCTTAACACAATAAACATCACAACCTTACAGAATAAATATCAAAATCAGATTCTAGATTAAACATCACTATCATACAAAATGAACAAAAAATGTTACATGATAAGTACTGCAAACACTAATTGCAAGGTGTGGCCTTAATCGTGAGGTGGCTGAATTACAGAGGTAACCATAATGCAAGGTTCTACATATACACGCCTGTACCAATACCTCCCTACCTACCCTATCTGGGGCTCCATCTTGCACATGGTACCAATACTTTCCTACCTACCCTATATGGGGCTCCATCTTGCACATGGTACCAATACTTTCCTACCTACCCTATCTGGGGCTCCATCTTGCACATGGTACCAATACCTCCCTACCTACCCTATCTGGGGCCCCATCTTGCGCATGGCTCCATCTTGCGCATGGTACCAATACTTTCCTACTTACCCTATCTGGGGCTCCATCTTGTGCATGTACCAATACTTCCCTACCTACCCTATCTGGGGCTCCATCTTGCGCATGGTGCCAATACCTCCCTACCTACCCTATCTGGGGCTCCATCTTGCGCATGGTGCCAATACCTCCCTACCTACCCTATCTGGGGCTCCATCTTGCGCATGGTGCCGTCGCTGCGACACACGATGTCAGTGCGAGCGCCGGGGAAGAACTGCGCCATCCAGCCGAGACTGCCGATGAAGAAGCAGGCATTGATGAAGAAGAGGATGAGCGCAGGGTAGCGACTCGCGTTCTTCCAGTCTATCACAAATGTCAGCTGAAACACAGCAACAACACAAACTACTAAAGTAAAAGTAAAAGGTACTGGCAATTCCCAAATATTCTAAACATTGCCAGCATTGGAGTTTTGCCTTGACAAGGTGTTGCCTCATCCATTTCTTGACAGTTCCCTCTATATATACCCCTTGGCATGGTGGCTCTTTTTGTTTAGGGAGTGCCTTATGATAAAGTAAAGGTAAGTTCTTATATAGCACAGTATCCCGTCCTTACGACTGCTCGAAGTGCTTTACACCTGACTCTCTGGCAGACCTGTTCAACTGAACACCATGTCGATTTCTCTGGGAAGCATTCAGCAATGCTGTTATTAATGCATGAAGAGTATTCATACTCAAATATCCACCACTGTCTATAGCCAGGTATTCATTTATACAGCTGAGTGAACTTGAGCAACATAGAGTGAATGAACTTGCCCAAAGTTCAACACAGCAGCAGAGGATTCGAACCCGGGTTCTCTCAAGTCGAGAGTCCGAAGCTCTAGCCACTGCACCACTGCGCTCCACAAAAGTAACTAAAGAGGATACAAATGAGTACAAGTAAAGATATTACAAATGAGACAGAATGAGCCCAACATTATAATGAAGTACTGTGGTATTTACAATGGTAAAGACAAAACAAATTAGGTAACTAGAATGAGCCCATCATTACAATGAAGTACTGTGATACTCACAATGGTATTGAAAATACAAATGAGGCAGGATGAGCCCACCATTACAACAAAGTACTGTGGAACTTACAATGGTAAAGAGAGAACAAATTAGGTAACTAGAATTAGCCCATCATTACAACAAAGTACTGTGGTACTCACAACAGTAAAGAGAGTACAAATGAGGCACAATGAGCCCATCATTACAACAAAGTACTGAGATACTCACAATGGTAAAGAGAGTACAAATGAGGCACAATGAGCCCATCATTACAACAAAGTACTGAGATACTCACAATGGTAAAGAGAGTACAAATGAGGCACAATGAGCCCATCATTACAACAAAGTACTGAGATACTCACAACAGTAAAGAGAGTACAAATGAGGCACAATGAGCCCATCATTACAACAAAGTACTGAGATACTCACAATGGTAAAGATAGTACAAATGAGGCACAATGAGCCCATCATTACAACAAAGTACTGTGGTACTCACAACAGTAAAGAGAGTACAAATGAGGCACAATGAGCCCATCATTACAACAAAGTACTGAGATACTCACAATGGTAAAGAGAGTACAAATGAGGCGCAATGAGCCCATCATTACAACAAAGTACTGAGATACTCACAACAGTAAAGAGAGTACAAATGAGGCACAATGAGCCCATCATTACAACAAAGTACTGAGATACTCACAATGGTAAAGAGAGTACAAATGAGGCACAATGAGCCCATCATTACAACAAAGTACTGAGATACTCACAATGGTAAAGAGAGTACAAATGAGGCACAATGAGCCCATCATTACAACAAAGTACTGAGATACTCACAACAGTAAAGAGAGTACAAATGAGGCACAATGAGCCCATCATTACAACAAAGTACTGAGATACTCACAATGGTAAAGAGAGTACAAATGAGGCACAATGAGCCCATCATTACAACAAAGTACTGAGATACTCACAATGGTAAAGAGAGTACAAATGAGGCACAATGAGCCCATCATTACAACAAAGTACTGAGATACTCACAATGGTAAAGATAGTACAAATGAGGCACAATGAGCCCATCATTATAACAAAGTACTGAGATACTCACAATGGTAAAGAGAGTACAAATGAGGCACAATGAGCCCATGACTGCGATGAAGGTGTGCACTTCCTTGTGTTCTGCATCAGTGAACAGTGGGTTGGTGCACTGGATACCGCATCCGTCTACTCCACTGTACCAACTGTTCTCGTTCTCCGTTGCCACCAGGGGGAGCTCACAGGTACCGGTGAAGTTTGATGCCATCTTCGGTATCTCCTTCTGCAAACAGGTAGACAATATTCTTTAAATTGTCTTCCCTAGGTAGAAAGTTTTCTCTTAACGAATTCAGTGAATGGCATTAGGAAACTGTACATACATTTTTTATGTATAACAAACATATGTAGATAGGTGGCAGATGAGGGAAACTTTTTAATTTTGTGTGAATTTACTATACTTTTGGTTGAACATTACTGATACCAAATACTGGTCAACGATATATATGCTAACACTTAGTAACAGTGCGATACATTGACTACATTGAGTCAAATCCTTATCTGGAGTATTAGTTAAATATTGTTAAGTTAAACACAATCTAGTTGAACACAAATTTGTCTTTGAACATCTCAAATATATCATCTAGATAATATTTCATATATATCTTGTTGAAAAAACTTCTTTCATTTTGTATTTTATATTAAATAAACAATAACCATGTTTACAGGGTTTAGCTCAAACATCAACATGTATGCTGATAAATGTTTAACCCTATCACTAATCACACTCACTGTGCATCCCTTGACAAAGTGTTTGTTGTCACACTGGAGGAAGGACGGCCACCCGCGCGTGCTCTTGACAATCCTACATGGTTCCCGCGTGACGACACACATCTCCTTCCCCGGCAAGTACACGAAGTGTCCCGATGCGTTGCATTCGGGCATGTAGACAGCACAAAGGAAGGGTTGGATGACTTCCCAGCACTTGGGCGCATGGCGCAGTCCAGCCCACAGGTCCAGCATCTTCTGGACGTCGGCCTGAGTGCTGGAGTCATTGATGAGTGCCAGAGACGTGTGTGAGTACGGCAGAGTTGAGCCAAGACAAGAGTTCTTATGCAGCCGTTCACACGCTGGTACAGACTTCTTGCATGCAGCTTTCATGCCATCTTCTGGGAATTTTGTACGTGGTGGGGGTGCTGGGAAATCAACCTTAATGGTTGTAGTGCTCATGGGCGGCTGGGTGATGTACGTAGCATCAGTTTGTGTGCTGTGTGGAACATCACTTTGTGTGCTATATGGAACATCACTCTGTGTGCTGCCAGCAGTGGTAGTCTGTATGGAGGCTTTGAAGCCGATTGTTGTAATATTCACAACTCTACTCTTCTCAGACTCAGTATCGGTTGTATTCTGTGCAAGAACTAACCCTATGCTGACTTTGAATAACAGCAATTGATACAACAGTCGATACTTCATGGTTTGCAAATGACAGTATTTCCTGGTTCTTAATTTATAGTGGAATTTTAATGTTTTACTTTCGGAGGTAGGCCTAATTAAAATAATTATGTAAGTTTAAATTGAATTAGTTACATCGTTGGGTAATTACGATTACGCTAGTCCGCCAACACCACATAACTGTACATGGATGTGAGCATTCACGCGGTGCGTAACTGTCAATGAATTGATTACTACTCAATCTTGGATTAACACTTCAACTCGAAGTGCCACTCGCAGGCACCGACGAGTACAATCAAAGACGTTCTCAGACAAGCATCGCGGTCTAAAATACTCATATGTACGTCGCCCACTGTTTACATCAAACCTATAGAGTTTGCTCTCATCAGCCATATTCCATCTGTGAAGCAACTGTCGCGCGAATAGATGAAACAACTCAAAGCGGATTAGTAACTTTCTTTCTATTGTTGAGTCAACAACAAAGTTTGCTCAACAAACTTTCTCCCCGTACACTTAATTGTGGGAGCGTTTATTATTTCACCAGTCCATCATGGAAACATATCATGGACTTGTGTGTATTGGGGACAAGTTACATATCTAATCAAACGTAATAATTGATGTGGACATAATAATCTCGATAAATAAAATTATTAAACGCATTTTTCAATGTTAAGCTGTGTTTTATTAATTCAAATAATAAAGGTATTTTCAGTGGCGCCACTTAGCGGCCTTTCGATTTCATAGAAGCACTACAAATTTACAGCGTGTTCAATAACACATGCCATTCACTACAGTTAAATACGCCGGTTTTTACTATGAGTCAGGCAATATATATGTTTCTTTACCAGTAATTGGCAGTTCCATTTATACGATAAAGACACTTAGGGTAAATGGTGTATAACGTCTGCACATGTAACTGAGCGATATTATGGCATATATCGTATAAATAATTTAACAAGGCCGTAGCCTCGTAGGTGATGAAAGCAGACGGTGACCATGACATTATTAATATAGCGGCCTACCGAACGCCTATCGTAAAGTATTTGGTGTTAACGAATCTGTTATTACATTCCTTCTGTGACATACATGCAAGACATTTGTGTTCTGTCACAACTGGCAATGACATATTGTCAACATTGCCATTGCCATGGCATTGGTTAACAAATTAAATTGACAGTCAGTCACGGAATGTTGTGTTGGTCTGGGATCTTCAGTCTTAGTCTTAAACGTCATAACATTTAATGACTAAAGCTAGGATTCCATATGTACGGAAAAGTGTACACATGCGGAATTGGAAATACAAGGAGTACGAGGGACGTCACGTTAGGAATGTCCTGTCCAATTCATATGCGGATATGATTCGAATCGCTACATGGAGCAATTCAACCACATAACAAAGCTCATCCGCATATGTATTTACAGAACGACCTCTAATAATTTCCGTTGGGCACTATATTATTTGTTTTGCCGCATGCCACATTCGCATGCCATTTCTGTACATATGGAATCCTAGCTTAATATTCATAGACTAGACTGTAGTCTGTCTAGTCTAATGAAGATGAACTCTTTACGCCAATTTCAAAATGCTGTTTGATATTACATCATACTACATTTTAAATTCGTACAAGTTGGCAAAATTATTCATGTTACATTTATCTGATTCGGGCAAGTGGAACAATAAAATTCAAATAGTTACTGGAGACTCTTCATGACCCAGTCACAATTTTGGGTCGCGACTCGGGAGTTAAGAACCAGTGTTATAGCACCACTGCTTTGATTAGAAATATACATTCTTAGTCTTGGCACTGGGTTTGGGGATTGTTGTCTAATGGCCTGGTAAGGCTGACATGTACGCTCATTTTGTGAAGTTAACATTTTGGAAAATTCTGTTTATATATGTTTTGGGTACATAGGTTTAGAGACACATGCTGGATCCTGACACTGTCATCTTAAGCGCTGTTTTGCCACATTTCAGAATTTGAACTGACAGTTAACTTGAAGGAGGCATCATGAGTACCTTTACTTTTACTACTTTTAAGTGGAAGAAGCAGGTGTTCTACAAAATGGCACTTGGTTTGGGGATTGTAACTTGTGTCTAATGGCCTGGTAAGGCTGACATGTACGCTCATTTTGTGAAGTTGCCAACAACTCTCCTTTACAAAATTACTGTAAAGATTTGGAAAACTTGATATATATATATATACATATTTGGGTACATAAGTGTTAGAGACATGCACATCTCTTCTGTATAGTGTACAGAATACTATGTTGCTACCTGAAGTGACATTTAAGTGAAGTTGACTATTAATTTATGCATTTTTAACTAAGTTAATAATTTTAATTTGATTTAAATTTGGCTTGTATTCTTAATGTTTATGCATATTTAATTTAACAAGTCAATTTAGTATTGCAATTTATTTATTTTATTGAATTAAATCATATATTTAACCATTATTTAATGTAAGATTTAACCTATTTATTAACTTTTTTATTTAGCTTATATAGATATATTAAACGTATATATAAATACTAAACGTGATGAAGATAGACAGCATTTACAAGATGATCTTGACAGATTGATAAAATGGTCTGAAAAATGGCAAATGTTCGATTTTGGGAAATGTAAATGCCTCCAAACAGGAATGGGAACGAAGTTGTACAATATACAATGGGAGGTTCTGTACTGTGCGGTATTGCCGCTTCAAAGGGAAATCAAAGCCTTGGATTAATTAGGCAAAACAACGCATAAGGAAAAAGAGCTAATAATACCGCTGTACAAAACAATAGTTAGGCCTCATTTAGAATATTGTATTCAAGCGTGGAGGCCATATCGCAGGAAGGACATAGATATGCTAGAAAGAGTGCAGAGGAGAGCAACTAAAATGATACCAAAACTGAGGGATCTTAGTTACGAAATACACCTAAAAATGTGGTTTAACAACACTAGAGACCAGGAAATTGAGAGGAGATCAGATAGAAGTGTTTAAAATATTGAATGGTTATGAAAATATTGATAGAAATATTTTTTTCGCAGTTAAGAAAGATAGAAGGACCAGAGGACATGAAGTTACATTAGTAAAAGAGCAGTGTAGATTAGATATAAGAAAGTTCTCATTCTCACAAAGGACTGTAAATGATTGGAACAGATTATCTCCTGATTGTGTTGGTGCTAGTAGTGTGAATATGTTTAAAAATAAAATCGACATACCTTAAGAGGGCGGGATACATGTAGATAAAAAGTATTGGACTCTCGATAAGCCAAAAGGCTTCCTTGTCCACCTGCCATCTAGAGTTAATTTTCTGGATGGCAATCTTGTTTTATTTACTTGTTAGCGCCTTTGAGCAGGTTTTTAACCCGGAGACATGGCCCTTTATAAATTCTTCCTAATAATGCTGAGTGCTGACACTGTCATCTTAAGCATTGTTTGGCCGTGTTTCAGAATTTGAACTGACAGTAACCTTGAATGAGACACCATGAGCACCTTTACTTTTACCGTTCCGAAGCGAAAAAAGAGGGTGTTCTGCAAAAAGGAAGCACCCTTTCCCGTTCCCATAGCGACTGTGAGTGGCCAGCCGGCCAGTCCGCACAACTGGGAGCATTACACTGGACACCTAGTGGATGGTCATGTGATCATCAGTGACCGGACAGATGCCGAGGCATTGTACAAAATGGTGGGTGTTTGTCCATTGTTTACACTTTGATGTTGTCATATCTTGTCTTTTTTATGTCGTTTAAGGTGATGCTGGCCTTGATACGGATTCTTGATCTGTGTTTTCATTCTCCTCCCATCATTGATCACCACTGCCGTCTCCACCAGAGCCGATATGTAACGAGTGCTTTTATTTTGTCACTTGAGTAGAAAAGGTTTTTTTTCTTGAGTAACAAAGTACATTTTTTACAAGTACTATTACTTGTAATTAAGTACAATTAAGGTGTACGTTTCTGATTGTAATGAAGTATCCATATTTTCTGTGTTACCATTTTGGGACTTCGTTTTGAAAATTGTTGGTTCATCTGTGATTTGTAAAGTTCTATTTTTTGGCAAGAACAACTTCTCAACTAACTGAAATATTCGCCAGCTCGGATGTAATATTTTTGTGTAACAGTACAGTTAAATTACTTGTTTGATTTATATACTGAATGATATTGTGTGGGTGGTGGTGTCGGCCATTTTATATAGTCATTTGAGAAAAATACTTTTGTGTTTACTTCAAGTATAGTTGTTAATTTTTCAAAAGTACTTTAATTTGAGTAGCTTTTTTCCTAGTTACTTGTACTTTTACTGAAGTACAAAATAAATGTACTTCTACCAGCTCTGGTCTCCACTCCCCCCTCATGTTTCCCCCCAATGCTACTAAATCTCTCCTCACAATTGACCTATCCATCACTTGACCTGTTACCTAGCATAATGTCTGTCAGGCCATCAAACAAAATTTATGTCAATCACGTGGGACATTCGTACATTCTGTTGCATATTTTGTTGAAATTCTTGCCCCAAAAGTTTTTGTTTATGACAAAAATATAAGGCAGTCTTTAAAAAATTTAAAATGTATGTGGGAATGTTTGGTCTAGGAGATGCCATGCCACAAAAGTAATAATATTATAATTCACATATATAATTATGTATATAACTGTTATCAACATTGTTGGCAAAGACAAAGCTTGTTGGTGGTCACGCGCATACTTTTGATAGTGATGTAGTCAAACCGCGACGTGCTGGATCTATCAGTCTTCACATCTGAGTCATGTTCTTTCTCTTCTCTTGTAACCATCTAATTTGGGAAGTGGCAACAAGTTTCACTGATTTATAGACAGATCAAGCATAATCTGTCTTGATCAAGCATAACTATTATAATTATTTAACATACTAAACACAATCTTTTGTATTTTTCCATTCATGTTGTTCTATAAAATGGTAATGCATGATGTTAAACCCTAATGAGACAATTTAACCAGTACCAGTTTCCCTCATGTATATATATATATATATATATATACATGTTATATTATATAATATATCATATAGATATTATATTATAATGTAGATAGATGGATTTTGCAGGGATTTTTTGGCAAGGGAACTTTATCACGTAGCCAGCCAGAGCATGGGCAGATTCGACCTCTGAAACGACGGTACAAACACACCGACTCCAACGCAATGGAGAGAACACTACAACTGGTCACCAGAAGAAAGTAAGTATGAGCTAACATCTGGATTTATTATTGGCACATGAATCAATCATAATAGCACTTTTCAGATTTAATTATTTAGGGTTTGGACCAATCATAATAAGACCGCTGGCTCGTGGGGCATTGCATTGTGATATATAAAATATCACTTTCTGTATCGTGAGTCCATATTAAATTGTGTTAAAAGTTGTACTATTAAAAAATCAGAAGTTCTATAAAAATGAAAATAATTTAAATTAAAAAGAACTTTTGCAGGAATTAAAAATAACATAAAATAATAATAAGCAGAGATTAACTGTTAAATATAAGTTTTTCAGTGGAGATGGGATGACAGTTTCTTTTCCTGTTTGCTTCTCTGGGTTTTAACAATATTTAACTTTCAACCCTGTTATCTCTGAGGCTTTCTTGTCTTCTGTGGCAGGATTCTTCTGTGGCAGGATTTGTTATTTCTTGTTGTGGCCCATAATACCCAACAGGCACTAGTAAATTAGGATATTTATAAACACAATCAGTCATGCATGAAATTGCTTGGCCACACTTAGACCACTGGAACACACTTCCACTCACTAAAGATACGCCCTAGTGAACAGGTTCATGGGGTCACATTAAAACAACTTTTTGGTATGCATACTTTAAGAAAACTGGTTCTGCAGCTTGTTTTTGGTAGATGACCTTGATAATGATATGCAGTGATCGTTCTGGTTGAACAACTGACAAAGCAAAGTCGGAAAGTCATTCAAGCATAACACTGCAATAAATGCCCTTCCACCAGGAAGTTCTCCAGTCATTATGAGCACACTTATCAAGATGCACTCCTGTATATCTGGAACTAGAGATATTACTCAAAAAACAAAAATTCTCCCAATGCAGAACACGGCTTACCATAGTGTGGGTATGCATGTACCCTTGTATGTGTACATGCATGTTTATATTATATACAGCTGTATATATATATATATATATATCGCGGTAGTACTAGACATTGTTGTGTCCCTGTGTTGTCCAACAACACAGGGACACACTGTCCTTATGGAATAAACGCCAAGAGGGATGTGCCAGATACTGGTGCTGTATAACTTATAAATATAAGACACACATTATTTTGTCTGGTATTGCTGTAGTGTTACCATGTCCGGAGTATTCTGCCTGACAATCATGTGTTAGACTTACACTAATGCAAGGCAAAATAGAACACTACATGATTATTGTGCTATAGAAGTGATGTGTATTATCAGTTGTTGTCATCTATGTTGTCTGAGTTGTCCTTAGCATTCAGGACACTTTCTGGAGCTCCTTGGACTGATAGTTTGCTCCCTGAAATAAAACTGATTTAAATGGAGCATATTTGTTTTTTGCTGTTAATGCTGCCTATGCTTTAAGTTGCAAATAAACGCATCACTAGCACGACTATAAGCATCACTATTATGACTATAAGCATCACTATTATGACTATAAGCATCACTATTATGACTATAAGCATCACTATTATGACTATAAGCATCACTATTATGACTATAAGCATAACTGTTATGACTATAAGCATCACTGTTATGACTATAAGCATCACTATTATGACTATAAGCATCACTATTATGACTATAAGCATCACTATTATGACTATAAGCATCACTGTTATGACTATAAGCATCACTGTTATGACTATAAGCATCACTATTATGACTATAAGCATCACTGTTATGACTATAAGCATCACTGTTATGACTATAAGCATCACTATTATGACTATAAGCATCACTATTATGACTATAAGCATCACTATTATGACTATAAGCATCACTGTTATGACTATAAGCATCACTATTATGACTATAAGCATCACTGTTATGACTATAAGCATCACTATTATGACTATAAGCATCACTGTTATGACTATAAGCATCACTATTATGACTATAAGCATCACTGTTATGACTATAAGCATCACTATTATGACTGTATATGGATATTAAAAAATTTGTGTTGTGATAGTGAAAGTTTATTACTTTACATCACAAACAGGTTTCTGACATCATCGATGTTTACACGGAATACAGTTTCATGCAGTCAAGTTGTTCTTTCGGTGTCCAACAGATACCTGTGTCACATGAAATGGAGCCACCAGAGGGCAGTGCAGAGGGGAGGATCTCCGCCAGACTGTTTCTCGGAGTCAGACGACATTGAGATACAAGATGACCAAGTGACATTTGTGCCTCGGCAACATCGCACACAAGACATTACTGAGAGAACATCTCTGCCTTATAGACCCCAGAATCTCGCAGACGAAGGTTTAGTTTCTGCTGGGGATGCCTTGTGGTTGGGACGCAAAGTAGGAAGTAGGGAGGAGGAGGAGGCGGGTGGGAGGGGAGACAAGGACCCGTGGGGTGGGGGAGACAGGGAGAAGGACCCATGGGCTGGGGGAAAGGGCACAGAATCTCTGCAGTTCTGGGGCACTGTCCCAGACAAAGCTAAGGAGACAATGGACTGGGACGCGATGGGAGAGGAAGAGGCCAGGGAATTCTGGGGAGTGGGGGAGACAGAAAAGGGGGATAGGTGTAGGGATTGCAGTGGTGTCTCGTCACTGCCGGCAGCAGTGACTGGTGAAGCAACAAAAAGTGATGATGTCACACTGAGGACAACAAATAGTGATGATGTTACTGTAAGGACAACACAGAGTGATGATGTCACGCTAAGGACAGCACAAAGTGATGATGTCACTGTAAAGACGGCATCAAATGATGATGTCACTGTAAGGACGGCATCAAATGATGATGTCACACTGAAGACAGCACAAAGTGATGACGTCATTGTAAAGACAACAGGAAGTGATGATGTCACACTGAAGACAGCACAACATGATGATGTCACACTAGACACAACACAGACTGTTGCCGATGATAGAAATCAAAATATTTTGTATTTGAAAGAATGCACTGTTGCTACCAGTGTTTCTGACCCATCAACTAGTAGTAACCAAATTCATAGTGATGACATCATGGAAGGTCAAAGTTCAGCCACCAAGGACCTTGACCCCAGGAGTTTGAGCGCGGAAGAGGATGGAGACTGGTTCGTGGTTCCTGATTCGTGGGACAATGAACAGGAAGTTGACCAATCCACAGCACAGTTGCCATGGCAACCAGTAGTAAAACGTGACCCATTCAAACTGCATGAGTGTCTGCAGCTCTCCTTGGTGGAGGTAGGAAAGAGTGTGTGGGACGTCTGTGTGACTGGGGCATGTGGGGTTGGAAATGTCTCTTTATTATTTTCAATAATGTAAAAACTATAAGTTCTCATAATTTCTGTGGCACTTCTAAAGTAACAAGATGGGAGCTGTTGAGATCTTCATTAAGGTAGATTGATTGAATTTTGGTTAGTTCATTGATTGTTTTATTGTTAAGAATGTACCAGTCGCCAGTAAATAATCTTTTCCACACACGTACAGGTTAATCGGATAAAGGCAAACATAATATATAAATCATAATTGATGTATTATGATTTTGTGAGAAAAAATTAAAGTACTTTCTATGACAATTTTCAACTGTATATGCAGCTGTAAATGTATTTGGCCTATCCATCATGTGACCTGTTGCCTAGCAATATGTCTGTCAAGCTATCAAAAAATGGATGCCGAACACGGGGAGTGTTCGGACATTCCATCATATATTTTGTTGAAATTCTGATCCCAAACGTTTTTCTTTTTAACAAAAATATAAAGTAGAGTTTTTAAAGCATCAACTGTATGCAGGAACCTTTGATCTAGCAGATGTCACGCTTCTCTAATAATGTGATTCACATATATAACCGTCATCAACATTGTTGGAAAAGGTAAGCTTGACGGAGATCATGCGTGAAATTCTGATTGCGACAAAGGTAAATCTGGATTGATCAATTGGGGGCACAGTTACCTGATAGTCTGTTTCATGTAACGCTTGAGTTTATGTCTACAGGCTTTCTTCCTTTCCTATGGTCTTGGTTGTTTGACGGTTGTTGACGAAGAAAAGGTAACTACCTTTTTATATGTCATTACAATACTTATATATCAACAGGTTTCAGGTGAAGCTAAAACCAAATTCGGCGTTCTGTTCCGCCAATTACTTTCCTTTTATTGTCGATATTATATACTTTATCTGGTAATGTAGAATAACATTAATTAAAAATATATGATTAAGTTGATAAGAAATTACGAACATGGTTGCCGTGATGATGTTATTTTTTAAAAGCAAGGTTATTGTTTTCAACATAGTACAATGTGTCATTGATACATTTATTATACTAAAATAGTTTTAAGCAACACAACAACTTTAATATTATAGCCACTAAAAGACATGTTATCTCTACATTAATGACGAAGTTAAATGCATAAAGATACAATGTTAATTGTTGAAAGTTTGGCAAACTGTTTTGAAGGAAACGTTTTGTAGGAAATGTTATTGCATGCATGCATGCATACATTCACACATACACACACACACGCCAGGTCAATTACAGTCAGATGCTAAGTTATGTTAAAACTTGCTATTTTTGTTGACAAATGCTGACATAATAGTTATCATTGGTAACAGCAGAGATGTTTTGGTTTGTTCCGCGATGTAGAGGGCACTCATTGCTGCTGTTTATTTCCTGTAGGGGGCGCTCAGTGTGACGGAAATGTGGACTGCATTCTGTCAGTGCCAGAAGAATTTCTTGCGTGATTATATCGCCTACCACAACTTGCGTAGCAAAGGATGGGTGCCAAAGACAGGCCTCAAGTACGGAGCAGAGTTCAGTAAGTGTTCCACGTTTGGTTGTCTTTAGTTTGGTGTTGTATGGCCAGGGAAGGGGTTTGTTAGCAATATAAAGTGATTCTGTAAATAATTATAACTTGTGTATCGGAAAAATCATGGTTTTCTAAGAGAGACGGCAACGCAGTGACTTTTTGACCATGAAATTGACCAACGTAATTATATAATTATGGCGGCTGTAATGCTATCCGAAGGATGGGCATTTTTGCTAGCAGTAATAATAATGCTTTTATTTCAGACAAACAATCAGTATGTCCATATAACAAATTACATCAATAAAAACAATATACTTAAAAGGAAGCAGTTTGTTCCTAGTTTATCATTTATTAATTAATATATTGTCCTTAAGACTACTAACTATGTTGAAGGAATATTGCCCGCCAAATTGTGTTTTTACTAAACACAATTTGGCGGGCAGTATACATAACAATGTTTGCAATTTGAAGGCGCGACCACCGGTCCATGCTCAAATAGTAAACAAAACATCCAGTTTCAAAACAAGGTTTATTGGCAATACGGCCGAGTCGGGCTGAGTTAATTGCAATACCCTTTGATGTTCAACGACGTCCCATTTTCCCACATTCAACACAGCAGACTTCCTGTTACAAATTACAATGCCCGCTAATTCTGGGTAGAGGAACTGACCGGCTCCTTTTAAAAAATATAGCTGCAATGTTGGCAGAACTTTGTCTGTTTCTCATTAGATGCTCCTCTTACATTGCCAGTCCTCTACAAAGAAGGCCCTCCGTTCTACCATGCCTCCTACTCCGTGATGGTGCGGCTCATAACGCATGACCTTGAGGATGACCCTGAGAATCGACCTTTGACCTGGACGTCGTTGGCCGGCCTGAATAGAATGACAGAGCAAGTGGGAAAGGTGAATGGGTCTAGAGAAGATGTTAATGTGCATCGTGATAAATTATAATATATTTATATTGTACAGCACAGTTTCCACAAAAATTCAGACTGGGCATTTTTATGATTGTGTAACACTATGAAGCAATCCACAAAACGAACCTTTCAATGTACACCTGTATTTTTTATGTATTTTCTATGTACAATTTTTGTATATTTTATTTCTAAATGTGCTAGTGAGCGATTTCATAGGCTGAGCTTAAATTCAGAGTTTCGCAAAGCAGTCAGCCAGGGGGTACTGCTGGCTGGCACTGACGTAATCAGCAGCAGCGACCCCTGGCGTGCGAGGATGTATATATGTGGCATTCATGATCACTAGCAAACATCTATATATTAATACGGTAACTTTGGGGGCCGTATGATTGTATCTCCTCCCAGGCACTGAGGTCCACTTGGCACTGTCAAAGTTCATTCACTCCCTTGGACCATTGGCCTCGGATCTACCAACTAGTGATTTAAAAAAAGATAGTTATTTTTAATTATTTATTAATGTATACTTGATATGCTCTTGTAATCTGTCGGATAAAAAATGGAAACTAAAGCCAAATGAGTGGTGAGCAACTTAAACTTACTTGCCAGGTAGCGCCACTGTGAAAAAATTACTGTAAAAATACTGTTTACAGTGGCGATGACTGATGCCCTTGATGTGTTGTTGCATGGGTGGACATAAGATGGGGATGTATTATTAGTTATGACAGCAGGATGCAGGGTAAGACCAGAATATCCACCCAATAGCTGAGATCCCCGTAACAGAAGCACTGCTCGTACAGGTAGATGATGATAGCATCTATAATTTATTAGCAGTAATTATGAACTTTGAACGCTTGATACCACTAGCACATAACATAAGCATACACATACACAAGCAGATGCAATGCACATGTACAGACACACCCATACATGCATACGCACGCACACACACGCACGCACGCATGCACACACACAGATATTCACACACACACACAGATATCCATACGCATGCATGCATGCTTGCACACAAACACACACACATGCATGCATTGCACACACACACATGCATGCATTGCACACACACACACACACCTTCACACACACAAACAAACCCATTCCGCCAAGCAGTGATTAGTTCGATCTCTTTATCAAACAGGAAGTGATGTTCTGCTACGTGATCCAACCCAAGGACATCTCTCCCGCTCACCTTCAGTCCCCAGCCTGTGTGTCACGCTTCACCGTGCAGGTCAGTGGACACAGAATGGTCATGGTTGGCTGACCAATGTGATATCATTGTCAAAATTGTATACCAGATGTGATTATGCTATCTACACATGACCACGCAATCTGTACCACATCTAATCTACACATGACCACGCAATCTGTACCACATCTAATCTACACATGACCACGCAATCTGTACTACATCTAATCTACACATGACCACGCAATCTGTACCACATCTAATCTACACATGACCACGCAATCTGTACCACATCTAATCTACACATGACCACGCAATCTGTACCACATCTAATCTACACATGACCACGCAATCTGTACCACATCTATGCAGAATGATGATAATAGATTATACTATATAGTGTCAGACCAGTGATTTTGGTGCTTGACAACATGTTAATATTAGTTATGGTAGTGTGGTCTAGAACTGCTAAATATAGAAACTGACTAAAATACTGCTACCAATATTAATTATAGATAATTACAACACAAAATAGCAGTATAATAATTGCAAATAAGATAGTATTAGTCGGGTTTCATGGTTAGAAAAAGAAACAGATGGTGACGAGAAATATTCATTGTGGGATAATTTTACTTAAAAGCACGAGACATTGGCGGTGATAAAAGTTTTATGAGTTTACAGAGAAGTGCGATTTCATTTTAATTCAGAATATAAACGTTTAAGTGTAAATTCAAGGAAACTATTTAAGTCAGGAACTAAGAACCTTTATCCAGATTCCAGTCTCATTCAGTAAACCTCAGATATAACAAATTCACTCATAACAAATTCTCTTATACATAATATATTGGTCCCAATTTTTATTTAATTACTCAACACTGAACATTTCAGGTATAATGAATTTTGGATATAATGATTAAATTGGCCAATCCCAAGCGATTCATATATCCGAGGTTTGTTTTTATTGTATACTGCAACTGAAGACCACCTGTGTTTTCTTGCAGGAGGTGATCTTACGACGCTGGGTGTCAGCTCAGGAAAGGGAACAAATAGAGTACTGCAACATGCCATGACATGGCAACGACGACACAGATGATGGCTTCTCTGTGTCCGGGTGAAACATGGAGACAGTGTGTGGTGTGGTGATATCAACTTGGAATGAATGACAAAGGTTCTAGCCAGTGGGTTGGGCGATTCTGGCCCACCTCATATTACATCAATAGAAGTGCCATCCTTCTGAGATTGGTGTTAACTTCTGTGATGTCTAGAAACCTTGGACGTTGAGCTGTGCGTTTGTTCTGGATGATTCAACTTCTGTGCATTTGTTTCCGGCGGTTTCACACCTGTTATTGGTGCACTGTATCACTTTGGCAAAGGTGTAATAATCTTGCTTCATCTCTCCTTGTTAACGCCGTATTTCAATAGAAGTGGCCGATGTTCCATTGAATCTCTAAGCCATGTCGAGCTTTACTTTATAAAGTGGACGAAGAATGCTACTCTAGAGTGATTGTCTGATATACGCGTGTGCTACTGTGTTGCCTCGATGGTTTGACCCTACGATGAAGAGGTCGTCAGTATTCCAAACATATGCAGCGTGTCAGAAATTGTGACGACGAGACGATGAATAAAGTCGACATTATGGCGTGGAACAGTAAAGTGTGAGAGTTGAATTTTGGCTTGGCGACAACACTGTTTGTCAGAGAAATCAATCTACCAGAAAACTATAAAGTTATCATGGCTTCAGTTCTGGGTCATTCTTCGGAACTGGATTGTTCTTCTGTGTATGCGTGTGCGTGCGTGCGTATGCGTCGGTGTGATCGTGGTGGCGTGCGTGTGTTATTTTGTAGACAATTAAAATATGTAACGTTTGAAGCAGGTGACATTTATTACAGTGTGGTTGTGGCTATTAAATGCGTTCATTTGGGTACATTTTCAACAGTAAAACTGAAAAACTAAAGTTATGGCGTCAATATACGGTCGTTATGTGGAACTGCGTTGTCCTTGTTTGCGCGTGCCTGCGTGAGTTGCTATGATCGATGTGGCATACGTGTGTGACGTGGATAATACAACGTTTGGAACAGGCGACATGTATCACGATGTGATCATGGCTAGAACACGCACTCGCTATGATACGTTTCCAACAATAAGTTTTGAAACGTAAGTAATTTCAGCCACAACGTTGCACTCTGCCGTTTAGTGTAGACTTTAGACGTGTGAGAGGCATTGGATAATCCCGAATCATCGAAAGACACAATGCCCGTCCACGCGTCATGGCTGTTGCCGTGTGGAACTTGTTGACGCAATATCGACTGGGATCGTACAGAAATTGACGTCTGAGTTAAATTCCATTTTCGTGATTGCTTGTCAGATGAAAAGGATTGTTTACTCGTGCGTGTAGTTTCTAGTGCAATACCAAAACATATTAAACGGATAAATTGCTGTCGATATTTGCGTTATATTAGTATTTATCTAGAGAATACTCATATTAGTATTAATACTTTCAAGTGTGACTGCTAGTATTCACTGCACTAAACGGGTGTTCAACGTTGTTTACACGTCACCCTTGTTGATACAATATAATATTGTTATTATCAATTGAATTTTATTTCGGCATACAAAATTATCAAATTAAACTGATAATAATGTTTAGGATATGTTAATTTCAAAGCATGATAAATAAGAAATAGCGCTATTAATCTATTGCGTGCGGAGATTTTAACAAAAAATGTACGATTACACACTGGGCATAATCAGTTACTCTTAGATACGAATATACAATAAATATAAAGATGCATTAATCTTTACGAAGGCCATGAACGTTGCATACAGCAATAGGTAACCCTACGCAAGAGAACAGCCACGCAGCCAAAACTCACTTTGTAGAGGTCGTAGAATTTACCGTTTGTCGTCAACACTTGAACGAGATCAGGATCGGATCAAGACGGCACATTGAAAGGCTACGGCGTGATGTGTGATGTCACCGGTAGATCACTAAGCCGACCTCGGCAGTTACTGTTAATTAACAATATTTGAGGGAACTCTGCAACAGAATCACAAGCGACGTAGGTAACGTCCCGAGTGCAGGCCTGCGCGACATTCTCGATAAATTATAGTTTGGGTTTCATGATAGATATCTTGGTCAATGCTGGAAACTCGACATTAAACTGTATTTACGAAAGAACCAAAAGGAAGAGTTGGCCTTCTAGTGTGATTGGTGTTACCTTAGTATTATAGCAACGAGACGGGCACATTGATGCTGCAAAACAGGAAGTGTCGGTGTTGTAGGCATGTGCCATTGAACTGAGCATAGCCATAGTTCCTTCGTCTTCAGACGAGTCAAGTATAGAACAGAGTCAGTCCAGCCACAGAACAGCTATGGACATCAATACCCAGAGGTTGACGAAGATGCAGTTTCTCAAGTCGAGTCGTTACCAGAAGGTATGTTCTCTTTTATATGACATGATTGGCGGAATAACGTACAAATAGTTATTTATAAAAAAACCTCGTTTATCGCGATGATGTTCATAACGTTTTCGATGGTCCATGTAGTCATCGAGTGTAACATACAGTGCACCGCTGGGTGAGGATGCCAGAAGTTTCCTATGATCCGTTCATCGGGAGTCCATAAGCCTATGTCCATCCTCTTTTGGCAAGCGGCACACATTCTGTTTAGAAACGAGCGTGTTATTTGTCAAAATAAGCTTATATCCCAGTGTTTTGTTTCTACCCGAAGCATGTAGCCGTGATTCCCAGAGGTGTATGTCGTCGGGGGGTGCTTTGTAAAAATGTTTCGCAACCGCGCCGCCTATTAATGGAGGGGGGCTGAAAACCATGTCTGCCCTCCAATTGCACACACCTTTCACAGTCGCCAAAATACACTTTAATCGCCTCATAAAATTTTGATTTCTACTCGCCATTGACGTTCGCCACAAAAACAAACATTCACGCTAACATTTAATGGGGGGGTAGAACCATATGTCTGCCACCCCGGAGAAATTCCAGGGGGACAGCTGCCCCCTGTTCCGGTGCCTATGGGGAGAAGAGCTGGAGAACAGCTGAAGGTACGAGACAGCGGCTCGAATGACTCACTGATTATCACACGTTATGCACCGTTTTTGTGTGAAAAAGCTACAGTGGCGTGAAAATATGTAGTAAATATTTTGCAAATATTCCGAATCAAGTTGATTTCTACAAGTGCCTATCGTACTTCGTCGCAGATTCAAAGTTTATTGTACGCATGGCTTTCTTGAATTGTATTTCAGAAGTTGAGTTTATCTTGTCCTGATGTTTTCCCCGTATTCCACCTAATGTAACGCCAACTGCCGCCAGGTACAACAGGCGACGCTCAACGAGAACCTACGCGGTCTGTCGGCTGAGTACGACATACTGCGACACCAGACGGCGAGCGAGGCGGCCCGCCTGAGACTGAAGGCCGAGAGCTTTCAAGAGCTCGCCTCTCGCCGGACGAGCGGTAGTCGTCGACTGTCACCTCGAGTAGACACGAGCAGGTAGGTAGTATGAGTCGCTGGTTGCCCACGCTGTGTACGCTCTACCATCTGTCGCAGGTAACGCAGACTCTGATCGTAGATCGGTAGAGGTTGCATATTGATATTGTCCATCTTGTATGTACAAATTCAGAGTGAATCAACACGCCTCATACACCATGTGATCAATTTCGTCAAAACCGTCTGCAACAATGAAATTAAACATCTATGAGGTATCCTATTACCTGTCTAATTATGTAGATTTAGATGCATATATATTATGAGATTACAAAAATCAAAGCACTTGCGTATCATCAACCTATGGAAATCGTCGCAAGGGCCATTTCCGTTAACGATAACAACTTTAACGATCACGTACTCGTCTGACATGTGTACTTGTGAATGTTACGTATTGGGTTCTCGTGTAGCTCTTTAGTCGGTGTACCATTGTCGCCATAGGTGTGATAACTCCCTTCAGGCTTCGTCGAGGCGGCTCAATCTCAGCATGAATGACATCGACCAGGCGACGGTGTTTGGACAGGCAGACGCACACATAACGCAGCGTAGTCGCGGCGTGTACCAATCCAGGTTTGTTGTATCACCTTTAAGAATTACCTCCCGACGTAGCAATCACATGATGCAGTGGAAGAGTAGCACACATAATCGGATAAGGTCAAGGTCATAAGCCGCGCCCGATTATTTGTGCTACCCCGCTAGCCGTCGATGACGATTACAGTGGCATCACAAAAGTACCGTTTTATTGGTTTTATACGCTTTGAGGTTTTAGCAAATTTTAATGTTGGAATATGATCTGGGTCACCGCAGTCAGCTGTTTCTGGTTACGAGGAGCGCAGTCGATTATGCCAATGCCGAGACAAAGGGGTAGGCCTATCGTAAAATGCGTACATTTTTGATTTCGAAACTTAACCATAAACTCCTTTCACGCAAATAAACGAAACCTAACAATAAACCCCTTTCACGCAAATAAATGGTCGTCAGCCACGTTTTCGAAAGGTCGCTTGCACGCCACGTGATATTATAAACCAACTGTTCCGGCGTAATCGTCCAGTTCAGTTCTCCACCGCGCTCCATACACTGGTCACAACTGCATCACGTTTTTGGAAAAAGCATATTGCAAATATTTCTAAATTGATTTGCATACGCTAGTTTCACTTTAGTGTGTTCGTTGTCTCTTTCAGTGCCCATTGCAGCTTGGACAAACGGGCGCCGCGATCTGCAACGTCTTCCCCCTCTGACGTCACTACAGATTGCAGTTGCTCATCGCGGGGTGGCGCCACTCTGACGGTGCCTCGCCTCCAGGTGTCGCCAGACTCGGAGGAGACGCAGGAGCAGTTCGAGGCGTTGAAGAAATGTCGCTACCTGCGCGTTCGGGGACTCGACGACGAGGCTCTCTCCCCCGAGGAGGTGTTTGCCGCGAACACTGCCGGCGACCGGGCCGCCTCGGCATTGCAGTGAATTCCGCGGACAGAACGACCTCGACGACATAGGATATATACTGCATTTTTTATATAATATTATTTGTTGTTCTTACCACCCTATGTGGTACATGTAATGACAAATGTGAAGCACCTGTAATTAACAATAGTGGCTACTTGTGGTGAACTAGGTGGCGTCAATATAAAAAGACTTCTATGGCGTCAGTATCCAAAGACTTCCATGACGTCAATATCTTTGACGTAATAAAACCAAAGGGTTAGCCATTCTCAAGATCGGTGTTAACTGCGAAAGACGGCAATGGTGGATAGATAGAAAATTATGCCACATATGGTATATATATTCTTGCTGAATTAAAGCTGACAGGAGATGAAACGATTTCTTAGAAGGAACAAAATACAGTGTGCCGAATATACGTGTTCAATGTTAAGCATCGTGAGTACGTGATGTTGTATACAATAAAGAATAAATGACACATACTCCGGCATTTACTAGCGACAACAATGTTCTGAGTCATATCGTAACGCCCATAATATTATAATTTGTTGATGCGGCAACTATGTCAAAGTTCTAAACCATGTTTGGCTTAATGGAATTGATTGGTTGATGCGTCAACTTGAAGTTCAAAGTTCAAATCCATGTTTGTTCAGGTGGTTTGTATTTGTACGCGGCATTCTGTGCCGGATAATCAACTTCCCAGCAATAAACTTTGATCGATCGTCAATGATGCCGTGTCCGAGCGAGACGCAATAAGAGCCGCCGTTAACCGACGGACCACAAAGACAACCGTTGGGTCTGCGGCAGTCAAGCATAGGGACCTTTCTCATAAACCAACACTAGATTTCTTAATCGCCCCGCTTCAAACAATAGCCGCGCGTCGTAGGGCGGATTCAGTTTATACTGTGCAGTTCTAGGAGTAGAGTTTTTGTTGACAAGCGTGCATGTTTAAAAACATGGGGGCCTATTCTGTTTTGATTATATACTCTACTCCGTTAGCTGGAACGTGGCATTTGTTGTGCACCGAGGCACACTGGGTTTGTCGATGGGCGTTGTACTAAATTAGTATATTCATGCCGCAAATATGAAGAAGCATTTACGAAAGATATCCATCGTGTAACTCCCTACCACTTGTTTGTGTCACGTTATGCAAATATATTATCACAAAAGTTGGTTTACTGAAATATTTATAGATTGTACGAGAAGACGCCGCCCCGCGAATACGTTGCTGCGTTGATCGTCAGGGCGGTTATAGCCATTGGAAAACAGAAGTTCGGGGTGTTGAAGTAACTGCCTTAGGAAGTCAAGCTCAATTCTCGTAAATCGTACGAAATTCGAGAACACGCATTTTTGGGTGGAGCGCACAACGACTCGGTGACTATACACATATATATTATTATTATGCATTTTGGGTGCAGATAAATTCTTGTTTCGGGAACTGAATAGGGCCTACTCGCTACCAGCAGGCCAGAGCTATGTAGGTTACTTTCCAAATTTGCTGTTAGACTCATGACAGTGCTGCACTACAACAGACCGATGGTGTCAAACCTTGTTGTCAAACCAGGTAGACTACAGAACTGCCAATATATCGGAACTCTGTTGTGTCAATATTAGCTGTAGGGTTGACTAATGCAAATTGACGATAATATAAATATTGGATTGTACAAATGGCAAGTCCCACGCCACGTATTAGGGGGAAGGAGGTGGAATCAATGCTAAACGCGTGACAGTGTTTTTGACTGACGATATCTCCCATGGGTTGTGCCGAAGTAAAACACGTCTGGAAACCACCCAGAACGTACAGGCAAACTTGCCCTTTTATTTCCCTGTGAGCCTTTGTCTAACAAGCACTTTGACTCGATAGTCTTGGTCTTGACAACAACATTTTCTGACAGCTTACAGTATATAATGTTATTGTGATGGTTATTATGAGTCGTGATAGAGTTAATGCATCCCAGAGGTGTCAATTAAACAGGTCTGCCAGGGAGTAATGTGTAAAGCGCTTTGAGCAGTCCTCAGGATTGGATACTGCACTATATAAGTAATTTACCTTTTTCATTCTGTCATGACACCTGGAACGAGGAAAACGGTAGACGAAATTACAATATGTTATAATTGTTCGTATATGCCAAGAACGAATACGGCATCGTGATTAGTGTTTACTTCATCTTCTTGACAAATGGCTTTAAATACATCAGTGGTGTGGCAAAAAAGTGAGAGGTAGGTCCTAAATAAAGGTGGGAGACGGGAAGTTGACTTAACAAATAGGTGGGACGTGATAAGTTGACCTACAAGTAGGTGATAGATGGGGATTACCCCCCCCCCCCCAAAAAAAACGTGAGGTTGGCCCACAAAACAGATGGGGAATGAGAGATTGGTCCTCAAAACAGATAGGAGACGGAAAGTTGACTCCCATAGTAGGTTGGAGATGGAAAATTGACCCCAAACAGGTGGGAGATGGTTGTTTGGCCCTCCAAAAAAGAGGCGATGGACGGAAGGTAAAGCTCCCTGTCACACACAACATCTCGTCTGCCCACGGCTCATTCACGTGCCTGGTGACGTCTGTGTGCGGAGGACCCCCGCGGACAGAGTTGTTTTTGGATCTGTTGTGTTCCGCACCGTATATAGTCGCTCAGTAGGACGTTGTGCGTCACTCCATCTGCAATAAACGTCGACGAGCGAACGCGTAGGAAATTCGAGCAATAATATAAGAAATAAATAATGATTAGTCGTCGTGTCAATAATTCTGTCCAGTCGGTGGATGACTATCGCCGGTGTGGCCGAGTGGAGGTTGTTTCTCGCCTGCAGAGGACCGTGGCTAAGGCGGAACGACGATCACACCCGGACACTCGGGGACATATCACTGCATGCTTTGTGAGAAGACGGAAACAACGAGCTTGGTAATGTTTGATTTAACAATTTACGTGCGTGCGTGCGTGCGTGTGTGTTCGCGCGCACGCGTGTGGTTAGGCATAACGTTTGATTTAACAGTTTATGTGCGTGCATGTTGTGTATGTGTGTGTGTGTGTGTGTGTGTGTGTGTGTGTGTGTGTGTGTGTGTGTGTGTGTGTGTGTGTGTGTGTGTGTGTGTGTGTGTGTGTGTGTGTGTTTGTATGTGTGTGCGCGTGAGTGCGTATGTGTATGTACGCGCGTGTGCATGCATGAACATACGTAATGTGCAAACATTCGTGCTTCTGTCGGAATAACGATCACAATTAAACGTTAATTAGAATAACACCAGCGAGGAAGAATTATAAATAAGGTCCTTGTTTCTTTAGGCAGGGACTCGCGTGAAAAATCGATCCGCTTCCCGGCAATGGAGTCGACGGCGGCGGCGATTGGTCGTAAACCGGACGGCGGAGTGATGGCTCGCACCGTGTACGCCAATATGAAGCGAACACACGAGACGTTGCAAGGCAGTCTCCACCTGCTGTCTCTCCAACAGGAGCGACAATTGCGGAAGATGAACCACGACGCGGCACAGCTACAGCGAGAGATGTGTCGACTGCAGGTCGTGTCCACGGAGCGTCGCCACCGAGCGCAGGACGTGACGTCACACGCACGCGCCGTCGACCGCAGGCCACTGGAGGACTTCCCCAAGTGTGCGCAGGCGTATGGTTCACTTCCTCACTGTAGTAACTCCGGTGATGCGAAACACGGGTCGCTCGTTGGTGACCGGAAGTACGTCGTTACAAAGAAAACTTTGGTTCACGACATGGCTGTCACGCCATTTCCTCCCATAGCTCATTCGGGAGATTTTGGAGGAATTCGTTACCGTTCTTGTTCTATTGGCGGCGCACCAGTCTTGCCCCGTCGATCCACGCGGATATCGACCGAACTACAACGGGTCTCCGTCAAACATCGTAGCAACCTTGTCACTGGTCGGAGAAAGTCGGTTAATCTTGGCGGTTGCCACGACGTAGGCGCTAAGTCATCGCGTGACGCGCTGTCTCTATCGGTATCAATGGAGGAGTTAAAATACTGCAGATACTTACGAGTTAAGAACCCTTTCGACGAGACAGAAGAGTTTGGTTTGTAGAGGTAGTTCGTCGTCGGCGACGCGTGACTGCAGCGGTGTGTGACTGGACTTCTACGTGTATTGATATTGTTTATATATATTGTAGAACTGATTACGACAGGTACAATGACTACTGTTTCGTAACGGTGTGTTATGAAATCACACGCTGTGATGCGTTCATTTCGACGCTCACATGGTCCATGCTATCGTGATATTTTAGAATATGTTAGTACCACGGTTTTTCTTCTAAATTATAACGTTTTTCTTATCTCACGTTTGCCCGATAATATAACCTTTTAGTTATGGCTATATTTAGGCCTATGTAGTATGTAACTTTGCTACAAAAGATGTTTAGCTACAGTTCACCAAACACCGAACATTGTTATTTAGTAAACATGGTTACAACAACAATCGGACTTAGAGCACGGAAGTGTAGAAGTCTTAAATACAAAACAAGCAGTGTCAAGTCGTGTGTCAGCAGAACGTCCCCGGGTCACACGAATTCACGCGAAACTCTGGAGAACTTGACATAAGTCTCGCAAATTGGAAGAAATACAAATTATGCGAAGTTGGTGACCCCGTTGTCCGGTTGCGCGAAGGCTTGCTTGGTGGTCGCGAGCGTCGAACGAGAATATAGATCTGTCAGGGTCGAACATCGAAGCCCGTGACATACCCAGCCGTTTCAGATCGTGCAATTTAATTAATTAATGGCATGGGGAGAAAGTTGGGAGAATGTGCCTTTCAGATGAGGGAATAAAAAGGAAAGTTACGTGTAGGTTCGATTGATGATAGTTCCGGAGCAGTCACTAAGGGAGTCACTGCAGTTTGTTAATCATCACCTTACCTTTGGTCTAACGAACGTAGGAACGAATGAACAAACAACTTCGAAGCTTGGACAATTATGTTCACGTCAAGCTACTCCAGTACATCAGCTGGATAATTAGTACTGACAATAGACACGCAGAGATGAATATATTATGTTAATGAATATTCTAGACAGAGATGAATATATTATGTTAATGATTATTCATATATTCTATCGCTTAGTAATTCTAACGTGACTGAATGCTTCCCAGAGAAGTCGATGGTGTTTTAATAAATAACAGGAATTGAAGTGTAACGCGCTTTGAGCAGTCTTGCGAATTTGATGCCTCGCTATAATAAGAATTTACATTTTGGTGAGTCTGAAATTCTCCTGGATTTCGAAACTCAGAAGTTGTCAGGTACCGGTGTATATTATTGCATTGTATATTTTGTGAGTTTTGTTCGCGTGCTTGTTTTGAATAACACATCGTGAACGTCTAATGTATACATTAGAATATAACACATCCATCACTCTGTGTATAGACGTTTGGTTGACTTGGTGGCCACACTTTCAACAGCAATCGATAATTCCGTCAAGTTGTTCAAGAGGTCATTTTGAAAAGACGTTCAAAACACAGCACAGTGTTCATTTGTCCCTTCAGTCTACTCGAGGGATGCTACGGGAACACATCCAGCCCTGAAGTACCGTTGAATTGTGGTATCAGTGGAATAATGTAGCCATACATGAAAGGTGTTGGCGGTCAAGGTAAAACAATCGTAAAGCAGAGAAACTGTTTAATTCCCACAACTCAGGTAGTCCAGATTATTCAATAATTGTTATTTGTAGGTTGTTAATATGAATTAATGTACTGCTGTTGACTGTCTTGTATTGTATGTTAAGCTATTTGCATGGGATATATTTGGTTAAGATAAAAATTAAAACAAAATTGCATAAAATATAAACTGTCGTTTGTTTAATATAACTGACTTTTTTTTACTGAAACCACAATTCAACAGTACACATGGGCTAGAAACTTTCTGAGACTTCCCTCTAGTAAATATAAGTTGGGTTACTTTGTTAAAAATCACCAGTCTCCTTTATCAGATTTTAGAATACATAACATTACTTCCGCCGTCATAATGCGAACATTGAAATATAACGTGATATTTACATAACGCTCTTGGTGTCGTGTGATTTTTGCCTCTAAAGGGAGGCTGTCCGTTCGTTTCTTATCGTGAAATCATATAATAATAATAAAATAACTTCTATTGCGCCTAAATCCTTAGAAACCAAGCTCAGAGTATAAAGTATGTACTGACCGCCAAAATGTGCTTCATGGAAACTTTTGTTGTGGTTGTTTTTGTTGAAATTTAAGTGCACCGGTAAGAAACAGTATGTTTACATAGCAGGTCGCCGCTTTTGAAGATGTGGGTTAAGATCCGATTGCTAACGAGTTGATTAGATGCATCACGCGATACGTCATCATGTTCCATTATTATGGTAGCTGATTATTCCGGGATTTGAGCGCGGCGATGTTTGTAAAGACCGAAGTGTTAATTTCAAAAGTTGTTTACACTTTGTTAAAACATATTTGGGTGTTAAGAAGATTTGTTGGAATACACAATTCGTAGTGTATACTGCATAACACGAGGTTACAATAAACAAATGGACAACCTCTGTTGAATGGATTGTATTCTGTTCTCAGTATTCCCAGCAGGCAGGTTCTCAAACATAACAACGGTGTTCATGGTACATTCTTATTCTCATGCACGTACAAAAAGTATATACACAACTGTACAACATTTTAGTAATACCAAAATAAATACACGTGTACTGGCTTATAAGTCAAACATGTAATATGAACCAAACTTGAACAACGAATTTCTTTAGTTTGTTTTCAATTATTGTAAATACATGTATGTTAATTTATATCATGTCGTCGCTATACTGTTGATTGCCGTCCCTGTAATACATGTATGTTCATTTATACCATGTCGTCGCTATACTGTTGATTGCCGTCCCTGTAATACAGGTTGTTGTATAGACAAGAGATTCGCCCCGAAACATTCAAATTGAACATAATAATGATCGAAGTGTATTTCTTAAATGCTGTTCAATAAAACACACGTGTGAAATTAGAATGTTACAACAAAATACAGTTTTAGTATGTGCACAACATTTGGTGATGCAAACTATCAGACAGTTTTCATTGGCCGATGCTCAACTAGTTGGGGATGTTGTGCAATAGAACTGCATAATCATTCACCTAATACTATTTTCGATAAATTAATACAGGATTTTCCGAAGAATTAAGATTTTACGACATATATGGAAATCGCTTTACCGTAATCATAAACAGACCGATACGTGGTCACCTCTGAAAGGTAACAGGTACTACAAACTTTTCACCGGATGATTGACTGGTCTGTTAATTATTCGTTTTATACAGTTTCTGACGGTAATTATAATACAGTGATCAACATGAAAACATGAAGTATAACATTATTATATACCAATAATTCCAACAATTTAGCCGTTTTATTATACAAAACCCACGATTTGTCGCGTATGCTGTATCTGTTGACCAACTAAAGTTGTGCATTCATTAAGCCATACAAACAGCTTTCCGTTTCGTGGTCTGCCTTCCTCCACGTGAAAGCTATGAAAAGGGTGTCTGCAAATCAACAAGTATGTCTAAAAAAATCACCAATGGTGTGCACAAATCAACGTCAATGAATGAGTCAGTCGATGTCAGTCGGTGAAGTACTTACACTGCAGTCGGGGTAAATCTGGTCTGGTTGGATGAAAAGTGCAGTGTATCCCGGGCTTTCAAACAACGTAATTCTATGTGCAATTATTTCCGGAATTCCCGTAACCGAACATAAGCACATTGTTATTTACCACGGACACCTTGACACCATCATAACTCAACTTTCGGAGCGAACTTTCAGCACGCGTGTATTACAACTTAACATAAGTAACGCAGTCAGTCTTATCATCAACTGGTACAAGCCAGCTGTATAATGTACACTGTACTCACAGTTGCCAACCCTCGGTTACAGAAATCGTCGCAGACGTATAATAATTGTCTAAATCCGCTGGTTTGCCGACCGAGAGCAACAGGAACTCGCCATGCAAACAACAGGATTTCGCGAGACGGTGACGCAGACAACTGCGACCAGCCAACACAGTTTGCTTTCCGACGCACCTAGAACTGATGATTTCTTATTCTCGTGTCATTCACATGTTATGTTTTAGAAAAATCTATACAATTTTCCGGTAAGTCGTATACGTGTTGATACCTACGATACGTACGACAACTCACAAACGACAAAGACAGTATACTATTACGCGCGTCATTTACGATCTAAGACTAATATCTGCGTCGGTACGAACAAACGAAGAATAACATACAAATAAGGTCGGTTCACTTAGCATCCTCTGTATTCCCCCGTTCGTTCCTACGGTCGGGGTGCACGTCATCGCTATCTCGTTCCTGAGATGGGTTGATTCGGGTCCACATTAACGTAATCGTGTTTTTTCTGTTCGTCTTTAGACTTAGTTCGTTTTAATTGTTCGATGGCGTCCTTATTTTCATAGTCGTGACCTTTTAGCTTTTGTAGCGTTTCAATGACTTCGGAGTTCACGTAGTCACGCTGGTCAGTATCATCCGGCTCACCTTCGTCGGGACGTTTAGGGCGATGAATATTCGTGGCACCAACCACACTGGCACTGGCTGCGGAAGCACCGCCCGACTCAGCAACATTACTCGGCGAAATACCTCCTTTATGCCCACTCCGGTTGGTGGCGCTACCTGAGTGGGTCATGACCTTTGACTTGTGTAAAGTTTTAATGACCTCCTCATTCACATACTCATGAGATACACTGTCTCCCGGCGTATTCTCGTCAGGTTTGTGTGAATTAGAAGGTTTGGTATCGCCTGTACCACCTTGGCTGCCGTTGGTGGCGCCACTGTCGGACGACATCATAGGTCCAGCCTGGTGAAGTCGGTTGATGACTTCCTCGTTCTCATAAGCTTGGCCTCCTTCTGGCGGCACGGGAGGCAGGTCGCGTTCAGTGCGACCATTTCTCACCCTTAATTCATGATAGATCTTCGTTGTCTCGGACATGATCGAAAAATGTTTGGGTCCGTCGTCGCTTTGCTGGCGCGCCTGAAACAGTGGTGTTGTCATGGTTTAGAATAAAGGCTACACAACGACAAGAACGCAACTAGTTAACTAATTAACGTATCCATCACATGACCTGTTGCCTAGCAGAAACTCCATTAAACCAAAAATGGATGATTGACGAACACGTGTAGCGTTTAAACATTCCGTCGTATTTACAGCTGTATATATATATATATATATATCGTTGATATCCTGGCCTCCAAATATTCTGTTTATGACAAAAACATAAGGCAACGTTTTTTAAGCGATAGCTGTATGTGACAATGTTTCATCTAGGAGAGGTCATGCCGCATGAGTAACGCAATTTACATAATATTGTGACCCGCCACAGCGAACCGGCTATATTAAGCAGCACATACCTATTCTGCAACCGAACAAAATAGTTTATACCAAAAAATGCACACCCTTCCATAAATAACCCACAAGCCCAGACGGTTCCGGCGCCTTAGACTTAGTATAACAATTCTTATCTTTCAATGTTCGCTTATTTTCCTCGATAAATAATCTAAAACTAATAAAATATTAAATGAATGGTTACGTATTTTTCTTTAAATGTCAGTTTTTAAAAACAAATGAGGTATCATTTTTACGCTTAGGTCCCCTGGCCATAGGCTTAGCCTTAGGCTTAGGCTACAATCAGTGGAATCCAAAAATGTACAACACTATCTCACAAGTTTGCAAGTTAATATCCACTATGCTGTGGCAAAATACCCACTTTGCTGTGGCACATTACACATAACCGGTATCAACATTGTTGGCAAAACTTAACGAAGTCGGAGTTTGATTGTGACGTAAGCAAACCGCAACGTAGCGAAATCGTTAATTGATGTATCCAGCAAAGACCGTGTGTCAATACAAGACGGTCCAGCGCGATCTGTTCGCATTGTTAAAAAAAAGTACGTAAATGGAGCGGTTAGTCCGACATTTTGGAAATGCGCCAAGCCAGAACATAATGCACAGAAGCACGTGACAGCCTCCAAAATGGCGAACAAAAACTCCCATCGTAGACTGCCGTGATCTCGCTCAGTGACGCCTCCTGTTTAAATAGGCTCCTTCGTATCCAGTACGTCGCGGTTGCAGAAAGCAGCGGGCGTTTTTTAACGTACAAAGTGGGGGGCATTGCCTCCCCCAGCCCTTTCGTTTGCCCCCCAGTCAGACCAACTTTCCCCCCAGTGTGCCCCCATTCTCCCAAACCAGCCCCTTGTAGGGCATACTTTTTATTCGTTTTAGTGTTTGATTTGATTTGCACTGGGTCTGGGGTATAATAAAAAAAAACTAAGATTAAGTAGCAGTTGTCATGCATTCGCCAGAGAAGAACCGTGCCCCTGGACTACTTGAAGCGGTAAACAAAGCTCTGGATCTGACATGAAGCTGGTTGATGTCACCACTGACGGGGAGGCGGCAAACACCGGCAGACAAGGTGGATTGTGGCATCTGCTTGCTGACCAAATGCAGAGAGGTTTGGGAACATTCTGGTGTGCTGCACACCGATCTGACTTAGCCATTGAGTCGGTCGTCAGCACCGTCCAATCTACTGGGACTCGTACGATTCTTTCGAACGCCGAGACGGATGAAGATGTTGTCAGCTCAGGCCGTGAATTTCAAACAGTTTGGCACCACGATATGTGGTTTTCCCAGCACGAGCTGCAGCTGGTGGATGCTGTGCTGAATAACCTACCAGCCTGCATTATCGTGTGGGAACAGATGCAGGCGCCAGAAAGTACCAACGACAGAAAGGAGAAGGCTGAAGCCAAAGGGTTCCTGAGAATCTGGAACCACCAACAAACGTTGATCACCGCACTGATGGGCGACATCCTGGAGATATTTGAAACACTCCAGAAGAAGTTGCAAAGGAGTGATTTGATCATCAGCGATCTTCTTACTGTGACTGATGCGGCAATAAAGAAGTAGAACCTAATGAGGGATGGACCATTCCCGGGAAGAAGGGAGGAGAAAGTGAGTTATCCAACCGATAACACAAAAGAGGACCTAACACAACGAAAGTGTAATCACCAGTTCGTTTGTACAAACCGCCGCGACAGACGAGCAATCAGGTTGGGGATCGTGCAAGTATCACACGAATGCCTGTCTGAACCCATCACCCGGAGCAGGACGACGTCATCAAAGACATAAAGGAGTTAGTGATGTCACGCAGTCTGAGATCATTCGTTGAGCACGGTGTGCGCGTCGTCAGGCGCCTTTTCCCAGATGAGGTATCTGACTTTGCGGACGGGGCAGCCGAGCAGTGGGAAAACATGACGAATGTGCCATTCCTGCCTGATGGCTGTGATCTTGGTTGTAAGTTGACTGTCAGACTGCGCCAACTTCTACCAGTAACAACACGTTCAGTTCAAAAGGTGTTGACATCTCTGGCTTGTATGAGTCCACACCCATGCAAACCGAAAGGATCGTGAGCCACCACAACCTCGTGGTTGATAATCACCGCACCAGACGAGAAACGCACGACTTATGGTGGCACTGAATAATGTGGGCACCGCCTACTATGACCATCGACCCACTGTCGTCAGATTCTTGGAGAAAACATATTGGGAATCTACGGACAGCGTGAATTCGTTAGGAAATTCACCTGCGAAATGGAACTCATCTAATCAAATTGAGACAACTGTCAAACGTTCTAACTTGCAGGATACGTTTCATGTTTCTATGACTACTACATGCATTGGTTGAAATAAAATATGTTTCTAAGATATATGTGTAACATGTATTTTCATACCAAGATGCAGTCGTCACTCGTCACTGTAGGCCTCACAAGTATGTGGATACAAAGATAATAACACATTATATTAAGCTTTCATACATGCCTAAGGGTTATGAATATAATCATTAATGTATGTGTAAACTGCCCTTTTTACACATTAGAAATGCCCTTTTAAGACATTGCTCCCCAGTGAAAATTCAATAAAAAACGGCCTGGAATGCAGAATGGAAAATCACCAAACATGGACCGCAACTTCACAATAAGAGTGCACATGGATGTATCTGCATTACAGAAAGCAGCAAGTGCCGACATGAATCTGTCAGGGGCCTTCACTGAAGAAGAAATGACAACTGCACTCAAACCACTGAAAAGCGGAAAGGCCGGCGGACCTGATGGCCTACAGCCAGAGTTCATCATTAACGCTGGTAGTAGCCTGGCTAAGAATATTCCTGCCAACGAACATGATTCGAAACAGGATACTATGGAGACGAGCGGTTGTAGTGGCTATCCCAAAACCTAACTAACCTAAGGATGACGCCAAGAACTACAGAACAATATCTCTACTCTGCATCCCCTACAAGAATCGACCCGCAACTACCAAAAGAGCAAGCTGGCTTCAGACGCGGAAGGTCAACAACAGATCAAGTGACTCTTCTAACACAACACAAAGAAGACAGCTTCCAAGCCAACGAAAAAGCTGGTGCCATATTTGTCGACTTGACAGCTGCCTATGACACCGTGTGGCACCGAGGCCGGCAACTGAAGCTCCTGCAGGCCCTACCAGACAAACGAATGGTTAGCTTCATCATGCAAATGATCTCAAACCGAAACTTTGTTACTGAAGACACTCATGGACAGCGAAGCAGACTCAGACGACTAAAGAATGGTGTTCCACAAGGTTCTGTCCTAGCACCACTTCTCTTCAATGTCTACATCTACGATCTGCCCGAAACAACCTCATAGAAGTACGGATATGCGGACGACCTCGCAATCTTAATGAGGCGCAGGCAATGGTCCCACGTTGAGACTGGTCTCACACGAGACATGAACATCTTCTCCACATGCCTGAAACAATGGCGACTGAAACTCAATGAGAAGAAAACGGTCTCTGCCGTTTTCCATTTCTGCAAACGTGAAATGAACGTGTTTGTGAACAATACACGTCTCCTCTGTCAAGCAGCCCCTACATACGTGGGCATCAAATTAGACAGATCACTAATTTACCGGCAACTTCTGGAAAACTGAAGCGCAAAGGTAGCATCACGTGGAGCGCTAATACGCCGACTTGCTGGTACCACTTGGGGAGCAAGCACAAAGACACTACGCACCTCTACATTGGCAATAGTGTACGCGCCAGCGGAATATTGTGCACCGGTGTGGTGCAGAAATACACACAAATCAAAACTGGACGTCAACATCAACAACTCCCTACGAGTCGTCACTGAATGTTTAAGAGCAACAAAAAAGGAACACGTATCGGTGCTTGCAGGCATTGCACCACCGACACCCCGAAGACAGGCAGCTGTGTTGGCCTTGGGCAAGCATGCAAAAAATGACCATCTGCTATACAACGTTTGGTCAGAAAGGGCTAGTGTATAGCGCCTAAAGTCACGACACCCTTTCAACAGACAGGTACATGAACTCATGAAATGTCTGGGCCCCAGTGAAACAACGGCACACTGGATATCAACCAAATGGAGAGAGGACTGGCTGTCCAAACTAACCTCCCTACATAGGTTCATTCCAGAACCATCTGTGCACTGTGCTGGTTCCAACCTCCCACGAAAGGCTTGGATGAAGCTAAACCGCCTGCGAACGGGAGTTGGACGTTTCAACGCTAATATGCACAGTTGGGGACTAAGCGCTGCTTGTGGATGTGGTGCGGCTCAACAAACAACATACCACATTATCAGCCACTGTACTCTCTACGGTGCTGCACACGAGAGAGGCTGGCATCGCCAAGCTGGACCTGGCGACCCCGGAGTGGCTGCTCAACAACACTCTGCAAATCCGGGCAGCAGACAGACGCGAGAAGAAGAAAAAGAAGACATCACAATCGAATTTTTGCGCGTAACCTCCGTCAAGCTTTGCTATGGTCAACAATGTTAAAACAGTAGTGTACACTTGCATTACACATACTTAGTATGACATCTGCTATACAGTTTATATGAAACATTCCCGCATACAGTTTAAAGCGACCGAGCATGTGTTGGCACTGGATTGTTTTAGTATTCGACAAAACAAGCGCGGAAAAAATACATTTTCTTAGGTGTAATTTTTCAGATTTGTTACTTCTTTCGTAGATGCAAGAGATTGCATCTAAAAGATACATATTTGGAGCAACTAAAAGGCTATGTACAGTGGTCAACTCGTCCTTGATTCTGCTCTACAGCCCTACAAGGAACCGATATCTTGAAATAAAATGTTGCAGCGCGATGTATGCATTAACTACAACTGTACGTAAAACTTTGTTGGTACACAAAAGTTGTTGTATAACAAGTGTTTGCTATACATTTGTTCGTTTAACATTTTTAACTTTTTTGCGTCTCTTCCTCGTTGTACAAAAGTAAATAACGATGTATTGTCTTTGTGTGTGTATGTGTGTGGTGTGTGTGTGCGTGCATTCATGCGTGCGTGCGTGAGTGTGGTAGGTTCGTTCGTGCGTGCGTGCATGCGTGTTTACCGTATTATGTTCGGTTCGACGCCTGTCCTTGCTGCGGGTGCGTACTCTCGATTCATCCGTTCTATCACTGTGATGGCGTCTACCATTGTGATTCTCATGCGTATGCTACAAAGAAACGTTATTGGTGTGTAGTTCCTAGTTTGTATAAATATCCTATGTACACGTCGAATGCTACTAGGTCTACAGCTACACAACAGGCGATCTTACGCAACAATATTTCAGACATGGCGGTTTTTTGGTTGAAATCCGTATTTCTGATTTTAAATTTGGTGTAGGTCTTAATCCTTATAAATCGGTACGGATTTTAGGTTTACAGGTTTTGTTTGATTACTACTACAACGTTCAGATTGACATTGATTGTTTCCAGCGAACAGGCTATGAAATATAATATACATCAAACGAAATCAGCTATAATGATGTCTCGCCGGAATTATGCCAAGCAAAACGCCAAACGGTTGGGGGCCCGTTTTGGGGCAGGGAACCCGTGTTGTACGCCGTTCCCCTACCTTCTTTTTCCGTTTCTTTCTACTGTTTTCGGTTGATGTCGAACCGGTTCTATGAGTTTCCACCTGCGCCAAACAAACGATATGTTTAGTGGTCGAAGTCACTCGACTCGAGCAGAAGTAGCGATTAAACAAACTGCGACTAAAAGTCGGCACATTATGATTAACTAATTGTTTATATATATATATATATATATATCAATAAATTATTTTATTGTCTGCGAATGGTAAATAAGTGTCAGATGATGATTTTGTTTATATGATTGTAATTTACGCAGTTTCTTAAAATGCAAAAAGACGCCGCCGCCGCATCACCGAGGAGACTATTTCCGTGACACGCAGGCGGAAGTGTTCCGGTGGCGCTGTTATGGACCGAAATCGATTTTAACGAGGAAAATCGGGTTTATGAGCACGTTTGTGAAACTGTCCCATACCGTTGTATGTAATCTTATATGGACTTCACTGTTTCAGAGTGGTCCAAGAGTGGTTTACTATCTTGATAAAAAGGATTGTACAACAATTGTAATTGGCTAAGTGGATCGGACATAGTCGTGGGTTTCACAAAATTAAAACAGTATGAAAATTTCGAGATATCGACTTCATGTAAACAGTACTTAATTTTTAAGGGTCTGTTTGACGTATGCGACACCCATTATTTGCACAGACTGAAATTCCCACTGGATGATTGGTCGGTTGGTTGGTTACATATTAAACAAAAATGCAGAACTCGATCTCATGTGTACGAAGACACCGTGTGGTTTGAACTTGAAGGGCGACAAATTACGCAGAGCGTAAATTCGTCCATATTTGCTTTCCTCGAAAGTGTCCAGAAATATGGACATAAGCCGTGCACAGTAGGCCTAATCGTGTGTTAGAGTGTGACACCCACCGGTACGTTTACTACATCGAGATGTTGTTGTTGTATGGATGTTTCGGTCTCCCACTGCAACACGTGCACACGCATTAACACTGCACATAAGTGCATCTTTACATTAGCGAGTAATTGCCCTATCGGTCAACAGACACAAAGTAACGTTATACGACGTCTGAATGACAGAAACAAACTAACGTTATAGGACCTGTGAACGACAGACACAAAGTAATATTATACGACGTGTGAACGACAGTTACAAAATAACATTATTCGACGTGCAAACGACAGACACAAAGTAGCATTATATGACGTGTGAACGACAGACGCAAGTAACATTATATGACGTGTGAATGACAGACGCAAAGTAACATTATACGACGTGTGAGCGACAGACGCAAAGTAACATTATGCGACGTGTGAACGACAGACGCAAAGTAACGTTATACGACGTGTGAACGACAGACGCAAAGTAACACTACACGACCTGTGAACGACAGACAAAGTAACATTATACGACGTGTGAACGACAGACGCAAAGTAACATTATACGACGTGCGAACGATAGCCAAAGTAACATTATACGATGTGTGAACGACAGACGCAAAGTAACTTTACACGACGTGTGAACTACAGACAAAGTAACATTATACGACGTATGAACGACAGACGCAAAGTAACATTATACGACGTGTGACCGACAGACGCAAAGTAACGTTACACGACGCGTGAACGGCAGATACAAAGTAATGTTGCACGCGCGTGAACATAATTATAATAATGTGCACCTCCGATATTTACGAGAATCATTTTATGTCACATTGCTCGCAACATTTATGAATTATAAACCAGGTGGCCAGGGTATTAAATATAGTAAAAGGTAAGGTCTTATGTAGCGCGCAGTATCAAGTCTTCAGGGCAGCTCAAAGCGCTTTACATTTTACTCCCTGGCAGACCTGTTCAATCGAACACCATCTTGACTTTTCTGGAAAGCATCCAGCCACGCTGCGATTCATGCGCGAAGATTATTCGTACGCAAATATCCACCACTGTCTATAGCCAGGTATTCAGTCGCAACGTATAGTGAACGAACTTGCCCACAGGATTCGAACCCAGGTTCTCTTGGTTGAGAGTCCGAAGCTCTAGCCACTGCACACCGGCGCTACACGTAAACACTGTTTAAACTTCGTTCGGTAGAACGATATTATGAAAGCGGTTTACTGCGGCCAAAATTTAGAGGTGGAAAAGTGTTATGGTTAGGAACCTGCAAGTTTAATGAAAGTCTTATTGAGTAAATATCGATTTCGGTTCCATAGGTTCAAGGACCCAGCAACATGACTGTTGGTTTACTTAAGAGTGTTTCTCTTTAGGGTCAGTGAGCCAACGACAGATTGTATTCCATTTCCCTCCGTGGGATTTTTCAATTCTCCTGACATAAACACCGAAAGGAGAGAACTGGGGCTTTCGGGGTCTCTTCCGAAATCTATAGGCAAAGTGGGGTGAACGAAAGCCGCCCTCAAACTGTGGCTTACCATTGCTTGGGAGGGCGGGTCAAACCCGGGTGAGTATCGGTGGGTCTGGTCAGCTTCCGGGACCTGCTACAAAGCAAAATTGTCACATATATATGTTTCAGTGTCTTACCCGATGTAGCAATTTCAAAACACACACACACATTGAAATACACTACGGTAGTGTTTTCGACTTAATTTGAGAAAAAAACTAGTGTGATTTTAACTTAATTTGAAAACAATCACATACCAAAGTTAAAACACTACGGTTAAATTAAAAACACCTATACACTTCAAAACACCCTGTGTATATATATATGTATAGTGCAGCACCCAGTTCTTAGAATTGCTCAAAGCGCTTTACACTTTACTCCCTGGCAGACATATTCAATCGAACACCATCTCGACTCCTCTGAGAGTAATCCAGCTACGCTGCAATTAATGCTCGAAGACTATCCGTTAACAAATATCCACCACTGTCTATAGCCAGGTACCCATTCATACAGCTGACTCAGAATGAGCTAAGTGAACTGGAGCAACGTATAGTGAAGGAACTTGTCCAAGGTTCGACATCGCCGCACAGGATTCGAACCCGAGTTCTCTCGGTTGAGAGTCCGAAGCTCTAGCCATAGCACCACTGCGCTCCACAGTTACAAACTAACGCAGAGAAGATAACAGTTGTAAAGTATGGACAATAAACCCTTATTCCATATCATCTGGGTCCTCATACATACACCGCTTACTAAGCACGAAGAGCGCGGTGGCACAGCATAAAGAGCGTCATACTCTCAGTCAAAACAACCCGGGTTTTAATTCACTTGCTGTCGTTTCGAACCTTGGACAGGTTCACTCGACGTTGCTCCAGTTCACTTAGCAGTATGAATGAATACCTGGTTATTGACAGTTGTGAACATTTTTATACGAATAGTCTTCGCGCATCAATTGCAGCGTAGTTGTATGTTTCTGAGAGAAGTTGAGATGGTGTTCGATTGAACAGGCCTGCCAGGGAGTAATAGGTAAAGCGCTTTGAGCTTTGAGCAATCCTGAGGACTGGATACTGCGCTACATGAGAACTTACCTTTAATGTACCCGACAACATGATAAGAGGGAATTGTTAAAACGTAACGTTTGTATGGTACGATCATGCTGCATAATGTACATTATTAATGTACATATTCAAACATATCAACATTGTAACGAACCACATTAAAAGTATAAATTGACTGTTATCTGTTTAGTTGCAATGTTTAATCGGTAGTCACATTTACATTGAGGTGGCGAACGTAATTACAGGCCCTGTCATGTGGAAGCTAATTATAAACTGAACCGGTTATCACGAGAGTGCCTCATGTCGATCAACTTCGTTTACGTGTACTGAATATTGTAGATAACTGATCGCAAATGTGCTGAATGAATGGTATGGTTGATATTCACAAATATATTATGATTAAATGTTAATGATTTTAACATGCTAGATACTATGGCATGCAGTGTTGCATAATAGTGGAGGGGGTCTATCTCAAACAGTTAAGAAACAGCAGGCCCTAACTGCAATAACTGTTAAGTTGTTAACATTCACATCTGATTTGCTGGAACGTGTTTTTCCTTAATTTTGTGTGAATCATCAGCATGTCATGTCACTGTTATTTATGTGTCATTGTTCTACATAAGACGTGGTGCGATGTTAAAAAAAACCGTACGAAACTGCGTGAGTTTAAGGCACAGTGCAGCCCTGTATGTGTGTGTGTATGTGTGTGTGTGTGTGTGTGCGTGTGTGTGTGTGTGTGTGTGTTTAGAGTGGGTGTGTGGGTCTGTGTGTCTGTCTGTGTGTCTGTCTGTGTGTGTGTGTGTGTCTGTGTATGTGTGTGTGTGTGTGTATGTGTCTGTGTGTGTGAGTGTGTGTGTGTTTGGAGTGTGTTTGGAGTGTGTGTCTGTGTGTGTGTGAGTGTGTGTGTGTCTGTGTGTGTATGTGTGTGTATGTGTGTGTGTATGTGTGTGTGTCTGTGTGTGTGTCTGTGTGTGTATGTCTGTCTGTATGTGAGTGTGTGGGTATGGGTGTTTGCGTGCATGTGTGTATGTATGTGGGTAGGTGTGCGGGTGGTTGTGTGTGCCGCAGGCATACACACATGCATAAATAAATATCAGGGTACATATGTGCACATTAATAGGTAGACAGGCGCGCACATTCCAACGCACACAGCATTCGGGAGAACATTAACTAAATGATTGATACCTTTTATGGCGACTGAATACAACTGCCCCAAATAACAATACTGCTTTTGGGAATGTATCTATGCAACACTGAATCTGAAATTCTCTGCGTTGTTAACTATTAGTCATCTACCCTGTACATATGCGTTCTTTTTGTCAGTGTTTGCATAGTAAATTCCAAGTGGAATAAGATCGCGGGAAGAGACAATTTCAATGGTAGAAAAGGACACCAAAATCCATAAATTCGCCTACACTGATTTGGAAAGAGAATACGAAGACACTTGCAATGATGAAAGAGGGCAACTTTTTTTCATAAAAGGATAGTTTACAGGTGAACTATCATACAAGAGGGCGGCACGGAAGCCAAGCAACGAAGATATCAATTGATCGGGCTTACGCTCAAAAAGAGGAAGATATATATAGATGTATATATATATATGTGTGTACACAACACACGCACGCGCGCGCGCGCCATGTGCGCGCCTGTCTACCTATTAATGGGCACATATGTACCCTGATATTTATTTATGCATGTGTGTATGCCTGCGGCACACACAACCACCCGCACACCTACCCACATACATACACACATGCACGCAAACACCCATACCCACACACTCACACACATACACACACACAAACAGACACACACACACACACACACACACACACACACACACACACACACACACACACACACACACACACACACACACACACATATAGTCAAGCAGAAGATGGGTAGCCATAAGACAAACTCGCGAGCAACCGTTGAGAAAGAAATACAACGTGGCGTGGAAAACATGGAACGATGCCAAACGGGTGGCCAAAGATGGGGCAAACTGGAGAAGATGCACTGCAGTCTTATATGGTCTCATAAGTTCGCAACGGCCAAAATATTATTTGCTTTGTATTGATTCAACCCCCTCTCAGTCCACCACCAATGCGTCGTGTGGCACTTGGCGATTTTTACTATCCCAAATGGCTATTAGTGTCAATTTGCATTAACATGTTTCGCTCGCTAGGTGGCGCGACTATAACAGTCCCTTTTCCCTGCTATACGTGATGATGACCACCGCCATGTCATGATTAACGTATTATTATTGTATTCTGCATATGCGAAATTATGTAAACACTCCTTACATCAACGAAACAAGCAAGCGGAATACAACAAAAAAGTGCCCCTGTATCTGGGATGAATTCTACATCACATTAACAATATCTCAAACAATAGCTGCCTTCACATAAATCTCGAGACTGTATTTCATTGTATGCGTATCACTTCTTTCCTAAATATATGGTGATGTTTTGTGCGCGTCCCTGTTCTTGATACGTGCATAACTCTTGTGTTGTTTGTTGCACCTTTGAGTTCGGAACCCTGAGGACTTAGAAGACTGAAGCTTGTATGACGACGGTGATTTAAAGCACAACTGAATACACGGAATCACAGCTTGACTTATATGGGCATATAGGTCGGGTCACGCAATCGGCACAACAGATCAAATCGAATAAAATAGAAAAATTAACCACCGTTGGATCGTTATGACGCTGTCTCCTATGCTCCTTGTAAACGTATTTTACAGTAAGCATCCGATACGTGTATATAAACATTAAAATACGCTATATCCAGTGTTATTTTAGGTTATGGTATAGAGAGAGAGAGAGAGAGAGAGAGAAGAGAGAGAGAGAGAGAGAAGACGGAACTTAAGATGGAGAAATAGTGTCAATTGTGGTCTCGAAGAAGCAGGGATGAACAGCCAAGAATACGACTACAGCAAAGTTACCACAATTAACACGGCGGGAAGAAGATGACTAATACCAAGAAAAGAAGAAGGGGATATATGGTGTTAAGGGCCTATATCGTCGACAACTGGGGTGCGTTTTTGGAGAATGCGAAACATTTTAAAAGAATTTATTTGAAGTCCAAATGTCTCATCCGGAGTCGGACGGAGGTGTTCGTGTGTGTGCGTGCATGTGTGTGGAGGGAGTGCTGTTCATATATGTTATAAATCAGGGGGTGCTGTTCGTATGTGTTTTAAATCGAGCTGAACTATTTCCCCTCAGAGGGAACTCCATAACCTCAAGGGGTTGCCTACGCACGCATCCAACGGACCTCCCGTACACCGTGCTACCTACCGTTGGCAATACACCAATGTCTTCCAGAGTCGGCGGAGGCCGAGTGGACCGGCGCTCGCGGCTGCGACACACCACCCATAGGCATACGACGACGAAGATGACGGCCACTCCCCCGCCGGCGACCGGCAGCATGCACGTGTAGAGAGGGCACATGCCCTGACCGGTCGATGTCTCGTTCTTGCACACGTCTTGGTACACTACGTACCCATGCTCGCATTCTGTGCACTTGACTTTGTCCGACTGTTTGTGGCACTTGTTGCAATGAGCATAAATAGCGGAGCAACGGAGGCACTGGTGGTGCGGAGAGTCCTCGCGGTATGTACCGCCCGGACACGACAGTACGCATGTAAATGTGTCTCCGGCTGTGAGCTTGTAGAGGTCGCGACAATTTTCGCAGTTGTGTTCCGTGTCGTCTGGGGTACAGACTGTATTAGCACTGTTGCACGAACAGTTCTGTACTCGACAACACACCTGCAACAGACGTGCGCAGTAGTCGTGACAAATATAAAAAAAACGGAATGTATACACACGCACGCACACACACACGCGCGCGCACACACACACACACACACACACACACACCCACATACACATTAACACTATTTATTTGTTGTATCTTTGCATTTTACTGCGCATCGATCCACCAAGTTGCAATAAGCGTTTTGATAATACATTATGTGTATGCATGTGTGTGTGCGTGCGTGCGTGCGTGAGTGAATGAGTGCGTGCGTACATGCGTGCGTGCCAGTGTGCGTGAGTGTGTGTGTGTGCCAGTGTGTGTGTGTGTGTGTGTGTGTGTGTGTGTGTGTGTGTGTGTGTGTGTGTGTGTGTGTGTGTGTGTGTGTGTGTGTGTGTGTGTGTGTGTGTGTCATAATATTTAACATTGGGCCTACTGTGTGGTAGTCGTGGTTTAATGCCAAATAGATGGCCATGTGAAGTTCTTACCACTATAGCTACTTCATTGTTTCTAATATAATTCTACAATTTGCCAGATATTAGCTTGTACACAGGTGTTGCAACAAACCTGTTTCAGTATATAGCTTGTAGTCGATAATATATAGTGTCCAAATACCCGACGGACCTTGGAGGCGTATTACGCATGAAGATCCGGCTTATACCATTACCAGTGACACACATGCTGGTGTCCCGAAGCAAACGTGTCAGCCAAGATTCCAATAACTCGACATTATTTTAGCACACCGATTCATTTATGGTTCTTTTGTAATCACGATTTAATTGGGTCTTCTACTTTTATTACACACGCCGTAGGCCATTTTATTTAGTAATGTTTTTCTTCACAAACGGCTTCTTTAGTTATTTTTAAACTTAGAACTATTCATCGGCTTTACATTGTCTACATAGCAGTATGCAACATGCCTACTCCATTGTCTACACAAAGCAGGGCATATCTAGGATTTAACAAATGGTGCGGGGCAGAGCCGCCCACCCTCATTGAGGCTCAACAAAACCTCCAACTGCACCCCTGAAGCTCACGAAAGAAACCCAACTACACACTCTTGAGGCCAAGACGGAGTGTGTGAGTGCACCGCCCACATACCCCGAGTACACCAAATACACCCGACTAAACGGTGTCATCCCTCTAGCTCTTGTGTCTCTAGCCCCCGCCCCAGTAACCCCCGAGGTATGAGAATTGAGTGCCAGTAGCCCCCCCAATCGGTATACTGTTGGCTTAACACACTCCCTCATTCTATATATTTCTAATTGTAGGTGGAGTTAATCATTTGATGTCCCATATGACTTTCACACATAAATTGTGTGGTGTTGAAAGCTCACTGTCCTGAGAGTGAACGTAAATCCTGTACATAAAGCTTGTTTGATGTGAGCAAAACCCAATTTAACTCACATATGAAAGCTAATTGCCTCGATCCAGGTATAATAGTATATCATAATCTACTTATTCGTACTAACATTGTACAATTCTACTAAAACAATATATATATATATATATATAGGCGGTGATCGGCACGCGGAAATGCGGTAACCAGCTCAAAGTAAAGGATGGACGATTCCTGACAGCCTTTGTCTCACGACTAGATCCTACGGTCACTGTCGATGACATGTCTTTGTATGTGAAGTCTGTGCATAAGCTCGAGGCCAAATGTGTGAAACTAAAAACTAAGCATGAGAGTTATGCCTCATTCAAGGTTGATGTTATATGCAATGACGCATCTAAGTTTTATGACCCGGACAACTGGCCATCTGGTGTATACTTGAGGAAATTCTTTAACACCAAGAACTAAGTTATGGAAATTAACATCACATCTTTTAATTGTAATGGATTTAAAGGTTTTATGCCCTTCTTAAATGATGTGTTAATGGAATGTGATATACTGTGCCTACAAGAGCTTATGCTCACTAAACAAGATTGCCATATACTAAACACCTGTCACAAAGGTTATGTGGGTTATGGTGTTTCTCCTGTAGATGCATCTTGTGGTATTTTAACTGGTAGACCGTATGGTGGTGTAGGTTTTTTATGGAAACATTCCCTTGATCAATACATCACCATTCTTGACCAGTGCTATGATTGGCTATCCGGCATAAGAATTTGTTGGGGTAACAAGGAGTATTATCTACTAAACGTATATTTACCTTATGAATGCGAGGAAAACAGGGACAAGTTCAATGATTATATGTCCAAAATTGCTGTATATGTTAATAATATTAATAGCTCGTGCATCACTATTGTTGGTGATTTTAACGCGGATATTTCCAAGAAATCAGTTTTTGGGAATATCTTACTTGATTTCTGCAAAGAATTTACTCTGGCTATATGTGATCAAGATACTCTCCCAATAGACACATATACATACGTTAGTTCTGCCTGGGGAACTACATCATGGCTAGACCATATCATATGTACCGCGGATGCGAAGGATTGCCTATCTAACATGTCCATACTTTATGATGTTATTTATTCTGATCACCACCCGATATCGTTCAGCATAGACAGTGATATTCTACCAGAATGCGTTAGTGGTAGTGGCAATACTAATGAGAGTAAGCAAGGCTTACAGTGGGACAGATTAAACCCACAAGATATTGATGCATATAGAGAATGCACGAACGTTGAATTGAGCAAACTGAATGTTCCACCGGGTGTTAGATGCAATGATCCCAATTGTCATAACTGTAATCATCATGATGATCTCGATGACTTTTACAATTCTATCGTGATTACATTGAAGAGGTGTGGTCACACACTCCGGTCAAATCGCAAAGGTGCTTATAAGTATAATGTTGTACCAGGTTGGAACGAGCGAGTGAAAGAGCTTCATTGTGCAGCCCGTGATGCTTACTGTATATGGAAAGAGACTGGTAAACCTAGACAAGGTGACATTTTTAATGTTATGAAATTATCCAGAATGAAATTCAAACAGGCGATCAGAAAATGTAAAAGGGAGAAAGAAACTATCATTGCTGATAACATTGCAGAACAGTTGTGTCAGAAAGACCACCGCAAATTCTGGAAAGAAATTAAGCACTGTACGAACAGTAAAGTAAAACTTCCGACAAACATTGATAATATACACGGTGACGTAAACATCGGGTCAATGTGGAAGCATCATTATGAACATTTATTTAATGATGTGGAGGATAGTCGATGTGATAAAGTTTGTTATGACTGTTCCACTGACAATACAGGAATGACTGTTGGTGCAGTTGAACTGATGGATATTATTAATGGACTCTCAAAAAATAAGTCACCAGGTCTGGACGGTATCAATGCAGAACATGTTATGTTCGCTGATTATCAACTCGCTGTGCTTTTGTCTATCCTTGTGTCTTCGATTCTGGTGCATGGTTATTTACCAAAAGAAATGTCACAGTCTGTTATTGTACCAATTATTAAAGACAAAAATAGACGAGTAAACGACAAAGGGAATTATAGGCCAATATGTCTATCGAATATATTTTCGAAGATAATAGACACTGTTCTTTTTAACAGAATGAAAATGTACTTGGAAACCACTCCTAATCAATTTGGCTTTAAGCCTAAACATGGAACGGAGTTATGCGTGTTTGCATTTAAGGAATTATTAAGGTTCTACACTGAACATGGTTCAGCTATGCACGTCGCATTTTTAGATGCATCAAAGGCGTTTGATCGTGTCAACCGAAATAAACTTATAACGAAACTAGAACAACGAAATGTACCGAACTATATCTTAAGAATACTCAGCAATGAATTCAATAATCAATGTGTATGCATACGATGGGGAAATACCTACTCGGACTTCTTCTCGGTAGGCAATGGTGTTAAGCAAGGTGGGAAGTTATCCCCTTTGCTTTTTAACATTTATATGGATAATCTGAGTATACAACTGCATAAAAAACAAATCGGTTGTAGTCTTGGTAACATGGTTGTTAATCACCTTATATACGCCGATGATCTACTTCTGTTTGCACCTTCTGCTAAAGGACTACAAACACTACTAGACATGTGTTACTCATATGGATGTGAGCACGATGTGCAATACAATGCGAGTAAATCCCTGGTCATGTACTTTGAATCTAGAAAGTCAAATCTGTCTAAAGAAATGACATTAGGAGGAAAGAAGTTAAACTTTGCCACCTCTTGTAAATATCTTGGACATGTCATTTCTAATAACTTGTCTGATGAGTCTGACATGCAAGCCAAAGTGAGACTTTTGTATGCCAAGAGTAACATGTTACGTCAAAAGTTTCACTTTTGTTCAACTGCTGTAAAAAATAAGCTATTTACAGCGTATTTTGGTAATATCTATATGTGTGCGTTATGGGTGAACTTTAGAAAAGTTAATTTTCATCAATTCATTGTTGCATATAACAACTCTTTCAGGATATTGAACAATTTGCCCATGAGATGTAGCGCTAGCCACATGTTTGCTACAGCTAATGTCAGCTCGGGTAAATGTGTAATCAGAAAGGCTATTTTTAGCTTAATGAATAGGATTGACATGTCTTTGAATCCCATTATTTATAGTATTAAAACTAGCGACGTGTATTGTACTTCGAAACTGCGGCACCAGTGGGTCCGGGATTTATATAATTTTTAAACATATTGTTCTTATCTATGTATTTTTATATTATTTACATACGTTTATTGATGTATTTGTATATATGGACATCATGATTGTCTGAAATAAATACATTATTATTATATTATTATTATATAAACTACTGTGTACATAAAACAGCAAGTAATGAGCGCAGCTCATCTATAAATAAAAAGAAGTGCTCCCAGCATTATATATTCTCTCTAACACATATTTTGATAAAGAACAATACGAAGTTATTACAGTAGAAAGTCAATTGCCCCAGCTTTTAACTTCACAAACTATTGATTGTGGATATGTGGTGTTCTGTGCCTGCCAGTTCACACATGTCTAACCAATAGGAAAGGATGTGTTGAGCTGCTCTGCTTTAACTGGCCTGAGTTTCATGGTGAATTTTATAATTGAATGACACGTGAAACATGGCTGCTAGCGTTGAGTTCATCGAAGGTGCTAGGGGACACCCTGTTGCTGTTTTGAATAGTTATGCCTATCACAAATCTAAAGCGTTGACAAATGGCATCAAGTCCACGTGTAGTAATAGGAACAGTCTGAAGTGTAAGGAATACATGTTGGTCAGCGACGGTGGAACTGTGGTGAAAGCTGAAGATAGCCACAATCACCCACCCAACTCTGGTGACGTACAAGCAAGGCAGTTGAGGGGAAACACGAGGAAGCGAGCCAGGGATGAAACGACTTCAATGCAGGCGATTTACGACCATGAAAAGGTGAAACTGCTTCAACAAAGTTCTACTGCGATAGCATCGCCAGCTGAGACAGTATCTGCTTTACCCCAGTACCAGCGTGTCAAGTCATCCACAAGGGGTGACATTGACCTGGACGGCCAGTGGACAACTACTGTGCAGGGAGATCGGTTCCTGCTCGGCGAGGATGGTGATCGAGTCGACAAGTTAATATTGTTTGCATCCGACTCCGCTCTGCATGCGCTAACGAATGCTGATACATGTCACATGGATGGCACATCTGCAAAAGCACCAAGGTTGTTTTACCAAATTGTCACCCTGCATGCATTCGTCCTTGGAGTGATGCTACCACTTGTGTTTGGTCTCCTCCCCAACAAAAAAGGGAATACCTGCATTCGTCTCCTCAGCCTTGTGAAGGAAAAGTCTGCATCACTCGGGTTCGCAGTTAGTCCCCAACGTATCATGCAGGACTTCGAAAAAGGTCTGATGAATGCCTGCCTACACGTGTTTCCCGGTGAGATTGTCAAGGGATGCTACGTCCACTATGCTCAGTGTCTGTGGCGGAGACTTCCAAGTATGGGGTTATCCGGCAGCTATAGAGAGAATGTTGACAACAGGAATTGGCTTCGTATGTTACTAACAATGCCATTCGTCCCAGTGCCACACGTGAAAGATACATTTGAATTTGTTAAGAGCATAGCACCGGGTGTACCCCGTGTACGAGATTCCAATGACTACTTCGACGGCATCTGGATTAACGGACAGTATCCAATCGAAATGTGGGATTTCTTTAAATATGACGGCCATTGCACCAACAATCACGTTGAAGGGTATCACACGCGACTCATGAGGAAGACAGGCAAGATACACCCCGATATATTTGAGGTGGTTAAGCTGTTCAGCCAAGAAGAGGCCACATCACTCGTCTCCATCCTCCAGCTGGAGTCGGATCAGCCTGCTCCCAAGCACAGAAAGAAGTACGTCAAGATCGACGCTCGTTTGGACGAACTTGGCCTAGAATACATGCTGTGTGACCGGGGAATTAAGTTGTATTTCAGTGCCTTGGACACATGATAGACAATTTCACTTAATTTCATTGACTAGTTATGCATGCATATGACACTATAAGTGCAAACAAACAACTTATTATTAACTTTGATCACACAGTGTAATGTTTTCTCACAACAACATTTTGAATAAATGATATGAACACAGTAATGTGTTTATTTTAAATTACCATTTAATGTCTATTTCTCTTAGTGGCTGGTTACCTGTACCTGTGTGTAACAAATAAAAGAGGGTTTTTAGGTTTCCAACCAATAAAAAAAGTCCGACATTCCTTTAATGTGCAACAGATATATGACTATTTTCTTATTTCAAATCAGGTACCTAAAATTAAGGTGGAGTAGAAAACTGAATGGAACAGCCAGGTAGTGTTGGCGTGGGGCTAGTGGGCGGGGATTAGAGGGTACTAAACCGACTAAACACCCAATGATGCTTGCCAATGGGTGCACGCCTCACACCCTCCTAAATCCGCGCCTGCAAAGTGTGTCTTACTTCAAGCAGACTTCTAGCCGAACATACCTTACTTTAGACAAGCCTTAATCAACGTTTCACCTCTTCATTCATACGTCTTTTGTAAGCAACGGTTTAGCCCCTAATCTTAGTTTAGTTGATCCACTAACACATGGGCATAGGCCTACCTATTGTAATCTATATTAATTTGTACACACATTGTTCATATATTATGCCTAAATGCAGTAGGATCTCGGACTGCTGGAGTCACCAATTCAGGCTCTATGTTAAATATAGTCGCAAACCGGTTATAAATGACACATTAGGGCCTAAAACAACAAAAGAGATGCCTTCACACACCAATGAACAAAATGCACAAAGACAGGCAGAGGCAATTATACGCCTAGACCAACATAGATATTCATCTGTTAGATCGTGAACGTGTCATTGCACCACTACATACAAGGGAATTCGCTTAGAAACCGCCTACATACATTCTGATCATGGCACAGACGTTCTAACATAGACTGCAAATCATCCATAAATACCGGAATCGGAATTGTGGTATCACAAAAATGCAGGATCCGAAGGAAATATTATGATCATTGGGGAACCTAGTGAGTTAGCTCCCATGTTCTAGTTGTTTCCAGCGCTCGGCAACGTTCTATTATCTATGTTGTATATGTTAGCTCTAGAAGGAGCTACACAACGATATTCTAAAGTGACCCAGGTAGGTCTTCGCCGTCACACTGTGTAAAACGTTGTGCGCAGGTGTACCTGTGTCGTCCATGTTCGTACAACTATGGCAACTCCGTTAGACTTACCGGCCAGACGAAGCCAGCGCCAACCGTCACGATCACCAGCAGAGCAAACATTCCAACACGTTTTTGTTTCCCCGACCAACTATCGCGTCACCGTGTCCAACAGGGCCGGGTATTTCGCCTCCCGAACGCAGCAGCACAAAAACGTAAGACACCATAAACACTGGATGACGTCTGAGGGTTGAGTTACTACCGGGAAGTGACAGATCGGAGGCATCGACCGTGCACTCTCCTGACTGGTTACTACCAAAAGGGTCTTAGCGGGGAAAGCCCCGTGTGACTGGTAGTCGAGAACGGCTGTTATTCACAACCACTGATGCGTGATCGGCAGTCGTGAATAGTGTTTTTCAACTAGGAGATGTTCCGGTACAGTGAACGGTAGCAGGCGATCGATTGTACAATGAGCGCCCTGTTACTGGCCGTTTGTCGACACTCAGTAGACGTTCTCCAGGTCGATCAGCCGCAAGTAGAACGTTTGACTGCTGCGTCTTCTTTTATTTGGCCACTAGCTTAGCGACCTGACTTTGCATGGGACAGTCAGTTTGCATACCGTCGCGGTTATGCCAATGGATATCTACAAATTCACCACATCCTGTGCACTGGAAAGTGACCCACCCTTCAATCATTTGCACTGAAAACGGACCCACATTTTTTACAAAGAAATTATGTTTGCATAATGTTTAACACTTACATCCAGTCCACCATGTGGTAAGTGCTGTTGCTAAACCTGCTGGTCCTGGTTTTGATGGACCTGAACCGGCGACGGGATGATAGTCTATAGGATCAAATGGATCATGGGCAGGATGGGATGGACCCTAGGAGATGAGACGGTGTCCACTCTTCCTAACAGGCGCTCCTTATATATATATGGATTCAAGACTGGGAAGGTCTCTGCCGATTATTCTAGAAGCAGTTTTTATAACTTTGTTCAACCTGAGCCTTTCCCTGACAGTGGTAGAACCAAACCACACTGTGGTCGAGAAGGTGAAAATACTCTCAATCACAGCTCTATAAAATTCAACATGATCTGACTGGCCAAACCAAATGCTCTCAACCGCCTCAGAATGTACAGAAGTTGTTGGGCTTTTTTAACAATGCTATCAACATTTAGCTCCCATTTAAGCCAAGAAATTTGAACTGTTGGACAATTTTGACTGTTTTGTTATCGATCAAAAGAGGGGAGAAGATTTCTTCCTTCTGAAATCTATGATAATTTCTTTTGTTTTACTTACATTCAGTTCAAGATTGTTTTGATTGCACCAACTGACAAGTTTGCTTACCTGGTCACGATACTCAGATTGGTCCGAGTTCGTAATAAACCCTGCACTACAGTGTCATCTGCAAATTTCAATATTTTGGTACTTTCATGACAAGGTGAACAATCATAATATTATGTAAAAAGAGAGTACAGATTGGCGACAGGATACAACCTTGGGGCGTGCCAGTGGAGAAAGTATGTGGTGACGATAAGTGACTATTTTCACGACCTGCGATCTATTCAACATAAAATCGAGGATCCACAGGCACATGAACTGTGGAACTCCGATCTTCTGTAACTTCTCAAACAGTTTGGAGGGAACAATGGTGTTAAAAGCAGCGCTATAATCTAAACAAAAAATATGCGTAAGTATCAGGACCCTCGAGATGCTGGAGAACATAAAACAAGATGAGAGAGACAGCATCCTCAACAGATCTATTTTCGAGATACGCAAATTGAAATCGGTCAAGCAATGGATCGATAATTTATTTCAGGTACCCGAGAACCAAGCGCTCCAGCACCTTCATCACCATTGACGTCAGGACCATCTTCGGAACAGAGACGATAGATGCTGTCTTGAAACAGATAAGAACACTGTGCTAATGGAGTTAGGAGTTAAACAGTTCTGTGAATACAGGAGCCAGTTCATCAGCGCAGTGTGGAAGTGTGGAAGTGGAAACATTGTTAGGACCAGCTGCGTTCCTGCTGCTCTGCTGCTTGAAGACCTTCCTCACCTCATGTTCCTGCACGGTAAAGGGAGGAGGGAGTGGCACGGCAGGGTCGGGCGGGTTGACTGATACAGGCGTCGAATTCTGACGGTCGAAGCGGGCGTAAACGTTGTTGAGGTTGTCTGGTGTTACAGAATCGATGCCAGGCGTGGAGGGTTTCTGCTTGTAGCCAGTAACACTTTGCAGGCTCTCCCAGAGAAGTAAGTCAGGGATAGAGTTTTCCACTGTGGTGATCTGATCGGCGAGATCGCCGATCGCAGCAGTAGCGTTGACCTGAGGTGGGATGTACATTCCCACCATGACAAGGGAGGTAAACTCTTGCGGCAGGTAGAATGGTCTACACTAGACGATAAGAGTCACCTCAACTTCAGGGGAGTAAGTAGTAGACAGAACTGATGAGTCTTTACACCATAGTTACATGGTTTACCATGAAACACACCCACCGCCTTTAGATTTGCCCGAAAGTTCTCGCGAGCGGTCGGCTGTGTGAAGTGTGTACCCAGAAGGAAGGACGGCTCAGTCTGGGGTCAAGCCATGTTTCTGTGAAACAGTACACAGAACAGTCTGTATAACCACGTCTGGTTTTCATCAAATAAAACCGTTCATCACGCTTGTTCTTCAGGGGTCTCACATTTGAGAGCAACGACGCAGGGAAAGGAGGACGTTGTGAACAAACAAGTGACATGCATTTGCAGAGTCAAATAATTTATAAATATGAACAAATATATTAGTAGTAAATTTATTACTAGTAATCTACACGCAGTAATCGTGGACGACCGGCAACAGATCTGTCGCGGCTACATGAGTAAAATACACAACAATCCCTGAGCGTTATTAACACCGATTTGTGCATAACATATTTGTCTTCACGTTCATTTTAGCTACGTTTAGTCAAAACTCAAGACAACAGCATTAAGAAGACATCGTCGGCACAGTTAGTACACGAATACCATCAATAGTGATCCACCATTATTTGTGGGAAGTTGTGGGGAAAAACTTCGGTCATAACAGTAAGCCACATAACGCAGACTTTACCCAACATTACCTTAACAAAACACTGTACAATATGGTCTCATTTGGAATGAATACTGACCTGCATAGGAGTTTGTTTTGTTAAAGAAACGTAATCGTTGGAGTAGAACAAACGTTACAGTACTTAGGCGAGTGTCTGCCTTGTTTAGGTTCCTGGTGTCGTTCTCAAAAATACCATTGCCTATTTAATTATCATGGTCGTTACGTTTATATATATATATTACACCTAAATACATAAACTGTCAATTATTGAACATAATTAATCATTTACACACATTTATATCACTTGAACCGCGTCCTGCAGCTGTGGAACTTTTTCTAATCATATTTCCACTTTGCAGAAAATTCTGCTTTGGACTGTCGGATTCAAGACTCATGTGGACCGTAAGCACGGTTGTTGTTGATGTGGGTGCAACACACTGCCGACAGAGGGCGCGGTCACACTCGCTGCGCCTCGTGTTCAGGACGAGACCACGGAACAGGACTCGGAAGATCATCCCCTCTAACCGTCTCTGCGTTCAGAGTCTCCGGCACCGCTCTGTCGAAAATGAAATTAATTTTACAAGATTGAACAAGATTACCACCCAGAACTAAAATCCAAGAGAACACATGGACAAGGAAACCCTTGATTCATCGAGAGTCCGACAGATTTGTGTATAAATCAGTCCTCCTGAGATATTTATTACATTTTTAAAACATATTGAAAAGGGTTCGAAAAAGGTTCATGTTTTGAGGTACAAATATTGGTCGTTTTAATCGTACAATAATGTCATATACCAGGGTAACACAAACTATAAGCCTATATATTCAAACAAAATGCCTGTCCACATCTATTCCCATGAACAACACATATGTTTAGCATGATTTTACCGAGTTATGTTGACGAATAAAGTGTCAACCTTGCCATTCAACTAGCTACGTAAATAAGGTAACGGAGTAGAAACAATCAAACCAAACGGACAAGGTTAAAACATACGTATTAATGAATTGTGACTCATTTGTGCGGCCATGTTGCTACAGCAGATAACGTAATAAATACAATAACATAATCTTACGATAAAGATCAGGCTTTGGAATTTAAGCAATGGCGAATAGCGCTGCACTAAAGCTAACCAAACATACCGGGTACAGAAACACATTTCTCAGAGTAAAGTAAGTTTATCTCCTCATCCATACAATTTATATAACATAATTCACAACACTGACAACACAAAAGAGGTGGCTACCAGAGAAACAAACTTATTGGACTGATAGTTAAAGGGTAAAGACATGCCACGCGAAATGACACGTGGCGCCTCTGGTGGATACTGTTTCAATAATTGTTTGTTGACAACCGATTATGTATCACGAAATGACTTTTATTAAATTCGTGTTGGCGTGGTCGAACCGGAACTGAAACTGCGCATGCTCGCATCAAAGATTGTAAATACGATATGCAACTCTAAGAAATGTCACGTAACATAAACGTCAATAGCGCCATCTGGCGACCAGATAGAATAACTACTTATTCTAACAGATACCAAGACAACCATTTGTTGACAAACGTCTATGAAACCTTACAATTCGTTTACAACATTGATCCCGTTCTTTGTGCACACATACAGTCGACTGTTAACCTTCCCACCCACCAAGATAGCACCCGCTCACCAGAATTGTTCTAGCTACAGATCTCTGTTATTATCCCGTTGAAACCAATGCTGGCTAATAACCTTACACCTCCTCTTCGCTCCCATTTGGGGCATAAGGCGTCAACACATATCCTCTGGCCAGTACGGTCTTGGGCGAGCCAGCTCAATTCTTCTACGGTTTTTCTCCAGGTGCCAAATGGTCTGCCTCTTTTTCTGTATCTACGTGGCGGCCATTTTAGAGCAACAGGTGGAAGGCTATTTCTGTTCATGCGAAGAACATGGCTGTTGAAAAAATGTCGCCGCCATGCCGCTGTATCTTCAGCTTCTCCGCTGTTTCAGCTTGCTCGACTGTCACATCATTTGCGGAAGACGGGGAGGGGGATTGAAAATTGTGTTGACAAATGTTCGCCACCGCATCGCCGTAACTTTAGTTTATTGTAACCTAAACGGGGGCACATTACAACGGTCTGGGGGGCACAATAACGAGGGCCATTCAAAAAAGTCTGGAGGCACGTGCCCCCCAGTCCCTCTGGGTCCGCCTATGACCTATTTCGTTCCACTTCATCGACGATGTTGTTTATGATTGTGCGTTTCGAGATGTCCTTGTGTGTCGCATTCTGCTCCCAGGGTATTCTCAAAATTCATCTGAGGCACTATCTTTCAAAACCTCTGCGTCGGTTCTTAGTCTTCTTATTGGTTCTCAGTGTTTCTGATGCATACATTAGTACTGAGCGGACACTGGATCTCACAAAAAGTTGTACACTATAATTTTGTCGGCCTTATCGGCGACCTCAACTCCCGCAGTAGCATTTTCCATGAATCGGTCAGTTTTTCTATTAAAAGACAATCCTTTCTTTGAAAATCACCATGGCAAACGCACCATGTAATCTAACGCACAAGGAAACGGGATCTTGTCTTTGTACACGACGAATCCTTCCATAATTTACACGTGCACACGCTACCCACCGGCAGGTAGAAATGTCAGCCTTCGTGCAGCGCAAGTGTTGTGGTGAGGAGATGGGCCAGTTTCCTGTTCATTAACACATCTGTCAAATTGCAGAAACTCACCGAAAGGGTGCATCATCACAACAACATATCTGGTATTTTATTCGTATGTCATGGACCCAAGATAACGACCTTCTCCCTTCTAACGTACCTTGTTGACAGGAGCGAAAGCTTAGCTGCAGCTAGACCCCTTGCTACGCACACGTCTGCAGACTGCCCAGCGACGATGTTCGCTATCATGCCGGCAGCGAGGCTACAAGTAGCGGAAACGAACACACCGAACAATCTACGATGTGCCAAGTATTATGATATAAATTATAAATTATAAATTGCATGTATTTTCATACTGGGTGGTTACGACACGAGCAACTGAGCCAGTGTGTATTTTCCTTTATACACTGTGCCCGTGTCGTTCTTATCTGGCGAAAGTTGGGAGTGAACAAAATAATATTCATTACAATCATATCTGCCAGAACAAGAATCTCAGTCAGAAAACACATTTTAATATTATAACGCATCATCAGCATTTGACGTACCTTGCAACAATCGTGTTCACATAGATACCGAGGTCTCTCGCACTTATGGATAACTATTGTAAGAAACTACCATTCAAAAGGTACAACTCTGAAATCCCGTTCTGTCGTTCACAGTTGCATATTGTTTTTGTACTGACGTATAAAGGAAATATCACTTCTGCCCAGTTCCAACCTAATCTACCAGAGCCACAGTTCAACGTGTGTACCATTGCGTTCTGAACGACCGTATACCCGATATACCGGATATTTATGCAAGTCAGATAAATATAATAAACGCACGCACGCACGCACACATTTGTTTTTTAAACCAATGCTAGATACTATTTATTATATGTGTAATTTCATATGCGTGTTATTATTATTTAATGTGTTTACCACATATTACTGTGCCCATGAACAAACTTGCCCAGTTGTTATACCGCTTTAAAATGTTATTTGTTGTTGCTATTATTATCATTACTATGTATATCCACGCACGCACGTGCGCACACGCACTCACGCTCGCGCGCGCAAACACACACGGACGCACACACACACACGCACACACACACACACACACACACACACACACACGCAAGAGCGTCTTGACACAGACTCACCAGTCTCCCGCGCCCGACACGCTCACCACATCCGGGACTTGCCCTACCGGATAGTGTACAAACGAGAATTCGTCAGCCTCCTGAAACAACAAGTAGGTCCGGACTATTACGTGAAGATGACGCTGCGCAACGCATTCTTACAGCGAGAAGATAACTGGGGGGATACGACCAGAATATATAACTAATGCTACTAGTAATATTAAAATGAAAACACATTTCATCCTGCGCACAACGCTAGGAACTAAGTATGTCGCGAGAGTAAACGATGACAACATATTTGATTTGTGTCGTTTGAGTGACGGTTTGGCATACTTTTTACACAAGTTCATTTCTGTGATTTGGTCTTCGGTGAGGCATTCAAAACATAACTCATGACAAACACACACGCACGCACGCACGCGCGCACGCACGCACGCACGCACGCAAGTATGCCTGCACACACACATACACAGTAATGGTTATTTGTAAGGAACTCGCTGGAAAACACCATTGCCCTCGATTGGAAGGCTCGTGGAAAGTACAGGACGCGTTCACCATCTTACTAAATCGTTATGCTACAAGTTGAGAGATGAAAATGTACCTAGAAAATATGTTTCGTTCCGAGCTCACAGCTCAGGGGAGTACGATCTGCATCCGGTTTATTAAATTGCCAACAACATGCCTGGCATTATGTTAGTAGTTTATCTCTAAGATACTGCTAGTTTTAAAGTTTAACAGGTGTCTGTGACACATTATTTCGCCTTATATTAAGAGTAGATATTTTGAATTTAGAACAACCAGAGCGTTGTAGCGAACAAACAAAACAAACTGTATTAGTGTAACTACAGGGTAGAATATTCGGTCGCGCCGGATTAAGAATTTCAAAACATTATCCAAGTTGAAAACACTCTCAAAACTCTCTGGTTAAGTTGAAAACAGAATGTTTTGAAATTGATAGGTGAGTGTTTTTATTTTAACCATAGTATTTTTAACTTCGGCAGGTGTGTGTTTTCAAATTAAGTTGAAAACACTCTAGACTGTGTTCAACTTCAAGGGAGTCAGTCAGATGGTCTACCCGGAATTAGCATGCGTAGTAATTTGTAACAGGAAGTTTGCTGTGTAGAACGTGGGAAAATGGGTCATCGTTGAAAATCTAAGGGTATTGGGGTTAACTCAGCCCGACTCGGCCGTATTCCCAATAAAGCTTGTTTTGAAACTGGATGTTTTTTTACTATCTGAACATACTCCAGGGTCGTACCTTCCAAACTGCGAACGTTGTTACGGGTTTACTAAACAAAATTTGGTGGGCAGTATACCTTCAACATAGATAGTCTTAAGAACAATACATTTTAATTAATAAATGAAAAACTAGGAACAGACTGCCTCCTTTAAGTTGAAAACACTATCGTAGTGTTTCCCGCGGTGAGTGTTTTGAAACTGCCACACCGGCGTACTCACCGTAGTGGGAGGGTCCCCGCGAACAGGGAAGGAGGAGGTCGCCGCGTGTCCACGTTGACACAGCAGCACCCCATGTTTGCCGAGCGTGACGACGATGTTGGGGATGTGACGTAAGAGGGACGAGACGAGAACGAGGCACTCGTCGATCGTGTCGCTCGCCTGGCCGTCGACGCTGCTGGCTGTGACAGAGAGGTACCGGTGACAATCAAAGTGGGGTGTGGGTGGAGGAGGCAAGACGGGTGAGATGAATAGAGGATGGTGGGGTAAAGAAAGGGGAGTAATAATAATAATAATACATTTTTATATAACGCCTCACCCGAAGAATTTTCCTGGTGACTGTACAATGATTATTACAAATACATTAATGAAACCATACACATTTTAAAACACCAACGTGCTAAAAAATACAATCATTACTACTACATAAAATAAACTATGTTGTCTTAAAAATTAAATAAACAAACACATTAATAAATAAATAAATACATGTCCACAAACTATTAACATAATATAATAATAATAATATATTAATTATAATAAATTAATTAAAATAAATGTATAAATAATTAATTACAATCGTCGAATATGAAAATAATTTGTGAAAAGATGCGTCTTGAGTGCTACTTTAAGCTGGTAAACAATCGCGAGGTGTGACTGAGGACGCAAGGAAGGCAGGGCTTGTGAAGGCAGTGGTGTGCAAATCAACCTGCAATTGACCTTTATGTTGCCTAGCAAAAGGTCCGTTCGGCCATCAAAAATGGATGCAGAACACTTGGTTTTTACATTCAGTAATATATTTTGTTGACACTGTCGTCACAAGAGTTTTTCTTCATAATATAACGTAAGGCAATGTTTTTAAAGCCACCAATGTATGCAGAAATGTTTGATCTAGGAGATGTCATGCCGCAACAGAAGGCCTAATATAGGCCTATTTCACATACATCTAACCGTTATCAACATCGGTGGCAAAGGCAAAGCTTGACGGAGGTCACGCGCACAATTTTGGTTGTGACGAAGCAAACCGCGAAGTCATGAATCGGACAAATGATCTATCCATCACGTGACCGGTTGCCTAACAAAACCTCCGTCAAGCGATCACAAAATTTATGTCGAACACGTGGTCGATTAGGAAACTCCGTCGTATATTTTGTTGAAATTATAGTCCCAAAAGTGTTTCTTTATGACAAAAACATAAGGCAAAGCAAAAGAGCGTAATTTTATTTTGATTGTGGCGTAAGCAAACCGCGCAGTTGGATAGGTCAGTTGACCTATACTTCATGTGACCTGTTACCTAGCAAAGCCTCTGTCAAATCAAAAAACGGATGCCGAACACGTGGTGCGTTGGATATCCCGTCGAACATTTGGCTGAAATTCTTGTTCCACCAGTGTTTCTTTATGACAAAAATATAAGGCAAAGTTTTATTGTGACAACTGTATGTGGGAATGTTTAATGTATGCGAAGTCATGCAGCAACAGTAATGTCATTCACGTATATATAAAACCGTTATCAACATTGTTGGCAAAGGCAAAGCGTGACAGAGGTCTCGCACAAATGTTTGATTGCCACGTAGGCAAACCGCGGCGTTGCTGGATACATCAGTTGATGCATGACGTCACAATACAACTTTTGCGCGTGACCTCCATCAAGCTTTACCTTTGTCACCAATGTCGCATGAAAACGGTTGTATATACATGAATTACATTGTCATTACTGCGTGACATCTCATAAATAAAACATTCCCGCATATAGTTGTCACTTTACACATTTTGCTTATGTTTTTGTAATAAAGAAACACTTTTCAGGCCAGAATTTCAACATAATATACGACGGAATGCACGAACGCGCCATGTGTTCGGCACCAATGTTTTGATGGCTTGACGCAGCTTTTGCTCAACACCGTGTCACGTAACGAATAGGTCGTTTAGCCATCATCGTCGGCTTACCTTTGTCGACGTTGACGTCAGAGCCAGTGACACGTGCGTGCATCACCCGCAGCTCGTTGAGGTTTGGCGAGGCATACGCAAGGTGGCACCACGCATCGCTCTCGAACGGCTTGCCTGCGAGTCGGATATCGGTCGGCTCGAACCAAACTGGAAAACAGTACGAAAAAGTACAACTTCAGATACAATAGTCGATAGAATCCCCCATTACATGTCCACGTTTTCTGGCCACGAGAGGGACTCAAACTATGTGAGCCTAAAAAACTATTTAAAATCTGAAAATGTTGCATCACACGCATATACGCACACATGTACACACGCAAGTATATATACACACCCACGCACGAAAATACATCGCATTGTAGACAATTCCTAAAATACAAAAACATCGCGTCCATCTAAATTTAAAACCAGCATTGATTGCATGATACCTGATAACATGTTTAGCGCGGCAGCCTACTTGACGATATTATTGTTCCCACGGGATAGCTGTGCAGAGTTACCTGTGTTCCAAGCATTCACAAACAATATAGAATCCGATGGCATCTCTAATATAGTCAGGCAGTAACAGGGGAATAACGAATCTAGTATCTTGTACTGATACTTTTGCGTGTCCGCAATAACGAATATATTATCTTGTATTGATACGTTTGCGTATCCGCATTGTATCTGCCTATAGTCATAGAGGCCTACACTTTGGTAATTGTTAAATGATGCTGTATGGAGTACACAACCGCTTTAAGTTAAACGTTTCAGCGAGGGTTAAATGTTTATAATTAGTTATACAGGAAATGATCACATAAGTTTTGTTTTTGCACTTTTAATTCAATATGTTTAGCCTGTACAATCACGGTGTGTGTGCGCGTGTGCTTCGTGCGTGTGTGTGCGGAAGTATGCGTGCATGCGTTCGTGCGGGTGAGCGAGTGTTCGTGCGTGTGTACACGTACATGCAACAACCAACCTGGAATTCGTACCCACCAAATAAGACAATTGGATGTTGCACGTGATATGAGGCTGGGTAGTTATAACGACTCACGTCGATCTCGGCTCACGTCGATTTCGGCCTACTTATTTAGTTGTTAATTGGGTAGTTGTGTTGGCGTGGGGTGGAGGTATGTGTACATATATATACGTACATATTATGTATAAAGAAATAAAATATTACACGAATGTTTACTTGTGTTTATGCTTTATGTACCGCGTCGATTTCGCCCCACGTGGATCTCGGCCCACCTATTTTAATGAGGTTATTCGCATAGCCGTAAATTAACTGGAACTTATTGCATAGGCATTTAACATTATATTTGAATCAAAACAATGTTCAAATATGAACAAGCCTAACGGAAATTTTCTGTAACCCAACAGACAATAAAATTATTGTATTGTACTGTATATTACAAAAAAGCAAAGCCCCTCGTAATCAGCTTGGTGCTCTTGCATTGTTCCGTTGAGCAGATTATTTCAAGTGATGTGTCTTTGATTTGTGTGTCGTACAAATGTGTTGAGGCCATAGTAAATTGTTTGGTGTTCTGGTTTTGTTTCATTGAGTATATATGTTTGTGTGTGGTAACAATGTGTGGAGTCGGCAGAGACATTACTAATTGGCCTGGCGTTCTTGCCCATTGATTTGCTGTTCTAGCATCGTTTCATTGAGCAGATATGTTTGTGTTGTTTGTCTTTGATTTGTATGTGGTAACAACGTGAGGAGTCAGTAGAGACAGTAGTTACCAGCTTAACTGGTGCTCGTGCACTGATTCATTGAACAGATTATTCCATGTCTTTTTCTGTTATTTGTACATGATACGAAACGGTGTAGGCCATAGTAAAGTACTTGCTCTCTAGCATTGTTTCATTGTAGAAGTTTTTGTACCTGCTTGTTTACTTGTTTACCGCACCCAGGCTATAAGTAAAATCTGATTTGCGTACATAAATGTTTACAGCAGTGACATATTTTACATTCGGCGACTAGTCCCCTTTTGAACAAGTTTCATGTTTTACCAAAAAAAAGAGTATCTCATAGGTAATGTTTAGTAAACGATAAGAATGTCAAGTAATACAATTTATGTTATTTAAAACGTAGACTATACAGTTTAACTATATAGTTTAACTTAATAAAGTAAAATTAAACATATCATACATTCAACAATTGTTTTTAATGTTTGCTTTGTAAAAATACACTGGATTATTATGCACACTACAATACAGAAAACACGATAGCTGATCATTATTGTTTCACATTTCAAAGGACCCCATTGCATTTGGTCTTTAATGTCTACTATTTTGCACCGTGAATCGTTGCGAACGCAGTTGTGAAGTTGAAGCTGTGTCTCTTATTTACACCTGCCCATTGTATAAAGAGCATCGGAACAAAGCTTCCGATACCTGCGGTATCATGAATGTTTTGAATGAAGAACTGAGCAGATCTTGCGTATCAGGTTTTCCTGTGAGGTGGACCGAGATCGATGTTTATAGTAGGCTTAACACTAAAACATCCGAGTAGCAGTTAATTTCTTGACACATACATTTTACAAGAAACTCATTTACAATAAACAGTTTGTACTTCACACGAATCCGCTTAACAACAAAATAGGTGGAAGAGGTGGACCGAGATCGACGTGGGCCGAGATCGAGAGACCCCGTGATGACATCAGAATCGGTCAAGTCCACTGTATAGCTATTTACTTAAAGCATTAAAAAGGACCAACTGATTGTGTACGCGCAGGTAGTATTAACACGTCTTAAAAAACTAATTTAACAGATATATCTTAGCCACATAAATTACAAAAATAGTTTACTATACACCCTTCTTTACAACACAAACTATATTTCAAACGCCAGCTGAAACCCAATGCATACTTAGCTTAATAGGTTAGATGGATATATGCTGCATATAAGTTGTTATATTATAATTGTTCACCAAACAGTAACCCTAATTCAGGAGTGCCTTGTTTTGCGATATGTTTTCACACGTAAAGTACAATGATCAGTAACACTAACCTTAGATCCGAGCAAAAAGAAATTACTGCCTCATGCTGATAGCGCGATACGACAAAAAGACGTAACATTTAAATAGAGGGTACTCAAAAGTCAGCGCGTCGTAAAGAATTTAGCGTTGTTAAAATGACTTGTTTATAGTTACCAAGGCACTGCGTAGTACAGACTAAAAATCGCCAGCAATCGAAATTGCATTGGTGGTCATGTTCGTTCGTGTTGGTTGCGAGCCAACGAACGAACACGGGTAGGGCAGGGGACACTCATGTTGCAACCGGCGTGAACGCAAGGGTCACACGGCGTTAACAAAGCCGACGAGAGCACATTGGCCGAGTCACCGTCAGTGGAGCAAACGACACGGCAGCACCTGCGCGCCGCCCGTACAAGTGCACTTCAAACCGGGCTATCATGCACTCGTGACGCCAACTTTCGGGTCGACGTTTAGCAGGACACTAGGGGAGAGGAATGGACGACAGCACTTCAAATCGCGGGGCGTCATCCCGGCACGGGAGTCGTCCTTCCCTGGCCGGGGCCGGGGCCGGCGCCGCCGGTGGGATAGACGTGTACCCCGAGCAGAGCGTTCCCATGATGCCGCTCGCGCGCTCCGTGTCACAGCAGCAAACAAACAAGATGGACGAGCCAGTGAAACAGCAACAGCCGACGGGCTTCCTCGCTTGGGTCGGCTTTGGCTGCGCTCTCTTCGCGCTCGCCACGCTCTGTATCAGTTTCGCGAGTCCCTACTGGATCCAAGCGTACCCGGAGTCGTTCAACGAGTTCCGAAACATCGGTCTGTGGGAGGTCTGCTTCGATCACTACATGCACTATCGCGACCAGTCGCAGGAACTATACACGGGCTGCTACTGGGTTTTCGACAAAGCCATTTTCAACAAGCTCAAAGAATGGTTACTTCCACGTAAGTAACTCGTGCTAACAGTCGTACGAGTGAATGATGTGGTTAGACGTTTCCGCCGTAGCCTGCCGATTTAAAATCCGTGTATTCGAAAGAAATAAACATGGCGGCCCGCGCATACCTTTAGCACAGGTAAAAATGGGTCACGGGTGAAAGAATCGCGCTGGCGTTGTATTTAGTTTTACTGATCTACATGACCACCGTGTACAATGTCACCTTAAGCCAAAGACACCGGCGTTTGGATGGCACGGCGAATCAGTTGGTTATGTTGTCAGGCGTCTGCGTAAACAACCTACAGGTGTATTGGCCGTGTGTTGTGTATACAGGTAGACGGCTAGAGATTGACCCAGTTACGAAGGTTCATAGTCAGGGCATGATTACTCATGTACATAGTGCTAAGTACAGTTCCCGTAACGTCATAACAACTACGGAATATGCACGATTAGGCGCACTGTTAGTGAATATATTTTTTACAGTACCTGTAATCGACGTCACACAAACATAACCATATAAAGTGCGTCTTCGCCAGATAAGTTGATATATGTTACCCTTGTTCTGTTGTTTATGACAGACAGAGTTATTTATGGATAATAATAAATGCTAGACAATGCCCATCACACTGTAGCCAGATTCACGGTATACGCACCCACAATCTGCTACTAAACGACTTACTTTGTTTACACTTATATGACTGTGCATACCGACTTGCATCAAGACAGGCACAGTCTATTTGTTGTACATGAAATAGTTACAAGTTGAACATGATCTGCTTATAATATTATAAAGTGAGGTTTCCCCGGAAATGTTTATAGTTAAGATAGCGGTAGTGTGATTTACATCTAGTGACACACCATAAAATTGTCAACATGGTACAAGTACAGTTGTTTACACGGTAGAAATGAAAGACAAGAAAAGTACTTTCATTGTAATTCAAAAATACAAATGCATACTGTACGCAATCACTGTAGACATTGACAGCCGATTATGACCCGATATCACCGTGAAAAAAGAGAGGTTATATTTTGCAACAACTGTTAATCAAAGTTCATATTTTGTTATATAAACCTAACTACAAAGCAGCAACGGTATACAATAGTTAATATGTACAACGAACTGAAATTGACAGCTCGGGTTTGTTATGAATTGCCATCAAGTGCTCAGTTCAATAACTTGCTTAGAAGTTAAAAAATAATTTGATATGTATACAAGACACACCCAACTAATAAGTGATTATCACTAGAAGCTTTGTAGTATAATTTGACAATTCAATTTATTTGTATAATATATTTGTATTTGTTTATACATTTTACTTATGCATTTTTTTTTAAAACTGCGAGCTGCTGTTAAAGAGAATCATGATAAACGGTATTTGTGTATATATAACACATATAGCCAGTTGCAGAAACATACTTTAAAATGTCGGTTGTCTATGTCACGAGGTCGTGCCTGCGCTATTATTCGTCCGCAGCGCAGTCGAGACATGATTTGCAGCACTGCCTGACCAGTGCCCTGTGGTTTTTTCAGCCTGGTTCATCGCCTGTCAAGTGATGGCTACCGGATGTCTCCTCATCAACATCGCCTCCTGTATCATCATCGCCTGCGTGTTCCTCCACTTCTGCCCCATAATGAACCATGAATACCACCAGACCTACGCCATGTTCATCGCTGCCTCGCTCATGTTCCTATCCAGTGAGTATCTATCAAGTGCATGGCCATTCAGATGTTTCATTTGCTACTGCAGATTCTAAGCTGGATGACTAGTTTTACCTGAAAGGGTTCACAGTCTGATCGTTTTTTATTTTGATGTTTCGTCTTTTAAGTTGCATTCTGAGTTAAATTACCATCTATAACTGATTTTAGGAAAGTGTATGTACAACATTATTTTAGGAAAGTGTATGTACAACATTATTTGTTTATTATTTTAGGAAAGTGTATGTACAACATTATTTGTTTATTATTTTAGGAAAGTGTATGTACAACATTATTTGTTTATTATTTTAGGAAAGTGTATGTACAACATTATTTTAGGAAAGTGTATGTACAACATTATTTTAGGAAAGTGTATGTACAACATTATTTGTTTATTTTTTAATCATACTTGCTACCGTATATGGACGGGTCGTTATGTCCGGTCAGTGGAATAATAACTGTATGGCACGAGGATATCATTTTTGTCCATTGTGCCATTTTATGTTAGAATTGCATATTATGTGAACATAAATTTACACGGAATTTAGGAAAGTGACATATCGTTAATGGGAATGTCGATTCACTGAAAATGTATGCTTAAAATATGGACGATCTATTAATGCAACTTAATAATACGCTTTGCACTGTTAAGCAAGTGCACAGGGTAATTATTTGGATGGGAACTATTATATGAAATGTATTATTATCTACATTGCGTGCTTCACCGTAAGGTCGATATAATAATTGTTCCCACTCTTTAACTGGCGAAAACATTTAAACAGTTTTGTTTCATATGTGTTTAAAAACGTATATATTATTTATAACCAACAAACACCGAATAATCTATAATTAGACTGGTGTTGACAACTGAACGGGATAACTGCATTCTATTGTAATCCAGCCGTTTGACTTAGTTCTTACGTCACACTAGTCAGTGTAAATGCGTTTCCTTGCCGACGTATGAACACGGGTGTCGGTGGAGTGTAATTTAAATACAACCATCCCGAGTAATTGACACAGCGGTTCATTAACATTCGTATGAACACACACGACAGTAATTTAGTCTAACCTCGATTGACTGCGACAACTCTAGGACTGCCAACTCAGATCCGGATGCATGTAGAAATCAACACAACCGATGCTCCATCGTCTCTTGCATTATGGATGTTTGCTTAACCTTTATGCTTCGTAAATTACGGGGTCATTCTTTATGCGTTGTTAAAAATTTCGCTACTGCTTTGGACCTGACAATCGGTGTCAGTTACACTTGTGATTTACAGTTATCTTCCGAATGATTCAATGTAACCATTTTACATTTAAAATTATCACACGTCATTGTGTTCAGTTACTGCTATAAATATTACTTCAAAGCAGTATTTGGCATTGCACATGAATATATACAACTGCAATACTACACGACATTCATTCTTTTTGTCATGACCAAGATGTCTCGGTTCTGGAATCAGTGGCTGCTCCCCTCTTTATTGTTGTTAATATTTATGGGGTGGCTCCTGTGTTAGCGATATTATATACCTTAATGGGAGTCTTTCGACCATACCTATTACTTAATTTATTCACTGTATATGTATTGTATACATAGGTCAAATAAATTGATTCTGAGTTCCGTATTGTTTCTGGTATAGCTTTATCCTTCGTATGCTATGCATGGCCACCTCGTTAACGACTCGCTTCTGTCCCGCAGCAATGACGATCCTCGTTGCGGCGATGGTCTTCGGCTTCCTGTGTCAAGATTGGACGTGGATGCCACGCCCGGACTTCAACATCATCTCGTGGGGCTACGGCTTCTTCATCGTGTCCGGCATCGTCAGCGCGGCGGCCGGCTGCTGTCTGTATTGGGAGGCGCAGAAGGTATACGCCGAGCTGATGGACAGGGAGGACACGTACGCCAAGCAGGCGCTCGACATGGAGGTGGAGGCACTTGTCGCCGACCAGGCGGCCTACGCCCCTAGCGGATACGCGCCGAGCACGACCGGAAGTTACGGCCAGCCGAGCTACGGTCAGCCGAGCTTCGGCCAGACGAGCTTCGACCAGTACGGGAAGAACGCGGCGCAAACGAGCTACGACAGTTACGGGCAGCAGCAGGGATACGGAGGTCCACAGCCGGGGTACGGACCACCACATGGCTATGGCGGTCAGCAACAGGGATATGGAGATCCACAGCAAGGCTATGGAGCACCGATGAAGAGCTAGCCACATACAGAGGAACATTTCAGATGGTAGAGACGATCACTTGCTGCTTTCAGCATGATATGCCATTGCACAACCACGGACACGCGCCTTGCTCTGGCGGGGGTGTATTGCAAGGTGTTGTGAACGTAAGGTGGCTGGGAATGGGGCATGTCGTTTTTAATTACACGAACGGAATTATCCGCATTGCATCTATTCGCCATTCGTTTTTTGTACATGTACGAACTAAAACATTCCATTGTAACCAGCCACGTGCCATTCAGCTATTGTGTTCTATCGGTACATTCCAAATAGCTGCGTTTTAGTGTTCGTTACGTTCGACAATGTTTAGAGAACAGGCAGGAAAGAAAGCCCGACACATGTCAGTAAATACAATATGCTGGCCTCCGTTCGACTGGATAATTAACAATTCCCGTGTTACGATTCGACCAACATGATGAGCAACATTTTCAAACATTACGAAGTCATGTAAGCAGGAGCTAACTCCAAGTCTGTCGAGTGTATGTAAGACAGTAGTACGTCTTGGACGACATTAAGGGGTAGTGAAACTTCGAAGTTTAGAATATATGTAGAGACGATTTTAGTTGTGAAATGTAGCCGGTATACATATATATTAAGGATGGCTGTATTTGACGCTGTCGACTTTTGTAACATGTATATATTTCTGTGTCATTTTATCTAATAAATTTGTATTAATACTAATTTGAGTTGGCAGTTACACGGCGATAAGTCTAGTATTCCTTCCAGGACTTCCTATGCTTCGTGTGACTCAACTGTTAATGAAACGATGATTTGTTTGGATATGCACGCAAGTAACACCGCGATGTTTGGCATTACGATCAGCAAATACGATAGAGCCTAAAATCAAACAAGCGGACAGCATCGTGACAGGATGGAGTGTCCTTGATATATGGTTTGTGCTATAAACTCAGCTGAGCGTTAATAAAGTGCCATGTAGAACATATAACATTTTGGACAGGAATACTTTCGATAAGACCAACAATCTCCAAGAACCAACTTATATCCCTCCAAAAAAAATCATAGAATCAGTAGACATATTGCAAGTGTGGTGCCGGTATATTTTAAGGATACATCTGGTTTCCCACAGTCCAGGGCATCCTGTCATATGAGGTCGATTTTAAGGGTCATCCAAAAGACGTGATATTACGTTGTTGTTCAGTTGTTCTGACCGCGGCAAGAAACCAGTTGATCGTCTCAAGCAGACAGCGTGAGTTCAGGACCGTTCCGTCCAGATAACTAGATCGGCTTCAATCGTGAGAGTATAGTGTATTTTCAAGATATGCGGTTAATTGTGAACCTGTCTTCAACCTGTTTTGCTTCGTGTGAATTGGTCCATATTTGAACAATGGTTCATGTCTTGTTTCATTAAAATCGTCGGCTAAGTCGGCGCCTGGAATACATCGCCAAATTATAGTCAATCTCGTGTCGTGACAACAGTGATATACAAAACAATCTAAATTGGTGTCACTGTTCACCATGTCAGAGAAAGGCAACATTATACTATATTACAATGGCATTACACTGTTAAGGTCACCCTCGGGTTTGGGCGTTTCCTATACTTTACTCTCTATCAGACTATGGAAATAATTTGGGACTGTGCTATGGAAACTTTAATTGTAAGGTGGCCGTATTGCCAAGGTGGCCGTAAAGCTGCTTTTACATTTGTAAAGGCACTGTGTGTGTCACATATAGAACACCGTTTCTTTCAACACCCAGCGCAAAATCCGTTTGTTGAGCTGTTAAAACCCTACCGGAATGTTACAGGACGATTCTGATTTCAATTCGTAGCAGAAAAATAACCTGGCCGTTTTGTAGCTGATACTCTGTACAAAAATAACTCCAGACCTTCGAATCTTCTGACCCGATAAAGTACGACAGCAACAATTAGTAGGCGAATATAACGGGTAAATGTGTCGATGACTACGTAAGCAATCCGTAGTTCTCATTATTATCATCATATAAATAAAGCAACAGAATGGCACTTGATTACTAATCAAGGGTATGCGTGTCTTTGTGGAAGGCCAGCGGAAGAAATGGCCAGGTGAACAGGAGACTAGCTAGGCGACGACAGCTCCTAACGACCGCTGAAAGCCGCTTAACCCTTCCGCGAGCAACTCTACGACAAATAATAGTGATATGCACTTTGACCTGGCAGAACGTCTCATTCAAACTCTTATCTGGGAACTATTCAACCACGACCGAATCAATGGACGACAGTTATTCGTTGACATAATGCCACCCGCTTACATTGCCTCGCATCTACCGATACGATCGAAGGAGCCCGAGGACAGCCTCACTAATACTCGTACGAGCTCACAACTCTGGTTTTGCTCTATAAAATTGATCTCGTCCTTTAACAATGACCTTGTAATTGTTGTACAGAGAGAATACTGTCAACATCAGGACGGGCCACGGGGACACTTCTGCCAGTGTGTCAGAGGAGTATTGTCTCCGGTGACATGGCGGCGGCTTTTTTGCATCTTGAAAAAGCGCTTTAAATTTAACAACGGATTAAGTTTAATGGTGGATTTTCCCTACGAGCTCCTTGTCTTAGTAAAACTACCCCAAGAAAAAAGTCAGTTCTTATATAGCGCAGTACTCAGGACTGTTCAAAGCGCGTTACGCTTTACTCCCTGAAAGAACACGGCACTGGCAGAACCCGTCCGGGTCTCCAACACGAACAATACACTTTAAAGTGCCTATGACATGGTTGCTGCAAGGTCTTATTATGTTTACAAAAATTAGCAAAAATAAAATACCTTTCACTGTATTACAATCCACGACTATGCATTGGCAGTCAGTCGGTTCTTTTAAATCAATCACGCCATTTTGTGATGTTAATTGGGGCATGTATCACACGATATGCGATTTCATGAACGTTTGGCGGAGATTACGTGACTTGTAACAACAATAGACAAACAGGCAACATTGCAAAAAACTGTACAACTATCTCCCTTCAGTCTTCGTTTGCCTACCTGCCCACCAGCCCGCCTCTCTCTCCCTCTCGCGCATAAGAATTAATATTTTTTTCTTGGTGGTAAATGCACACTTTTCTAACTTGGCATATCAGCAAAAGCCGTGCCACAGGCTCTTTAACTCAGTCCAAGACTCCGCGTTGTATTAACAGTTCCCCACAAAACGCAACACTGTCCTTGTTATATATCATATATCAAGACAGTAGGGCCAAGCTGCTGAATACATTCGGATTAACATACAAATGACAAGCAAAATCTAATTGGGGCTTCGTCTTAAATCACTCGTCGAAGTGAACTACGGACTTTTTTGACGTCACACTGTTGACATGACAGACTATTATCTAGATGTACAAAGAATAATCTTATCGTGAGTAGGCAGCATTGTACTGTACAATGCTGCATGGGTATACGCGGACAAGTACAAACGGGGTTGTATATTATTCTTATCGAGCATGATCCACTACCAATAAAAAGTGCGTTCGCAATTTGATATTTCCCTCGTCTCGTGGCACATCTCATTTCGCAAAAAGTCACATGACAGCTCGTCTGTACTGTTTGTATTAAAGTTATAATAAAATCATCGAACAAACCATGAATTTATATCTGCTCGGATCGGGTAAAAAATTATCGGAAAATTTGTTCCACCTTTTATGCACTATACAACATTGGGCTGTTGCCAGTTTGTCTAGGTTTAACTGACTGCTCAAATCAAAATTACTTTGGTGAAGTTTGGTTTACAAATGGACGTTTACGTGTTTACATTCACACACAACAAATTTGAAGATTAACTTATTGGGGGTATACCTGTAATACTGTGACAGCGTGTTTGCTGGCTTCGAAATGCTTATGTAATACTAAAAACAACTACTGCGTTGTCACGGACAAGGGGCGTGTGCGTTGTTTAGACTGTGATAATGAGTAAGTACTGTAGCACTGATTGGATATGGAAAACAAATGGCATTCCTTCGGTAGGTAGCCACGATGCTATACGCGTGTACGTTACACATGTGCAGCAGTTTAAATTTCGCTTCGCGCGTGTGTTTGAGGCCGCCGAAACAGGTACGACACAAAACCTTCAGCCCCTACGCAAGTGGGTGCGCCCCAGCGCTGACTCGCTAACGAAACCAGGTCAAACTGGCGGCCATGTTTTTGTACCTGTACTGGTACAGGTAGTCGAACTTTTCGTCTGGTAGAACTGAACACCGAGTGAATTTCGCACCCGGCCGTCAAACATGGCGGGCAAGACGGGGTATTATCTGGCGTACTTCTTCCTGTGCATTTCTCTCATACTCTGCTGCATCGCCTTCGGTACGGGTTACTGGTACGAGGCGGAGCCAACGCAGGACGGAAATAAGCGGTTGTTCCGACGCCTCGGCTTGTGGGAAGCCTGCTTTGATGGCTACGAACACACGTCGGACTACATTGGAAAGGCATACTACGGCTGCTGGTGGATCTTCCACAAAGAATACTCCTATATCCGGTCGTGGATTATGCCACGTAAGTTACTCCGGGTTTGAATAGTATATGGTTTTGAACAAAGCTATGGTACTGCATACTACAGCCGATCCAATCTTTTGTTTACATCTGGATCTGATCTGGATAATTGTTCAGTAAAGTCCTACTAGGATATTGCATTGATGGCTTATTACAGGGTATTCTTCTCTATAGAGTTGGTGAGTCGATTATAGGTTACACATTAGTGTGGTATTTTACTTTCCATGACGTAGACAACAGGTAGAAGGGACCAGCTGCTTTCGGTGTCTCCACTGAAACACAGGCAACGTGGGGTGAACGAAATTGCCCAAGTTTGGAAGCATGTCGCAGTGAAACGTTGCTGAGTAACTATCCATAATTATACAGAAACTGTCATGGCGAACAATAAAGGTAATCCTACTTTGTGGAGCACTGAACGCATAACAACGATCCATAATGTCATTGAGCAGACTAATGTGAACACTGCGATGTACTGTTAAACAATCCCTTGTACTATCTTTAATACACTAGTAGAAATGTTCTCGATTTTTGAAACTAAAATAAATGCACAGTGGCGTCGGAACGTGGTGAATATTCGGGGGGGGGGGGGGGCTCAATGCTTACCAGAAACCAAAAATTTCACCCCTTGAGACTAACATATACCTTACCCAGAGGAACTCCTAAAACATCTAATTGCACCCCCGCTTCAGGCTTACCAAAATAACCACCTTTAGGCTCACCAGGAACCTCCAACTGCACCCCTTCTATAGACTTTCCCAAACCCTCCACTTAGATGTTCCTAAACATTTCCAACCCCCTGAGGCTAACAGAAAACCACATTGAGACTCCCCAAACCCTCAAATTGCACCCCCAAATTACACCCAACTTCCCTAAATATTTTGTTTGGGGCAAATGCTAATTCCAGTGCCCCAACTAAAATATTGGGGGCTCACCCCAAGCCCCCCTCGGTTCCGACCCCTATGACGTATTATTATCTTTTGTTGCAGCATGGTTCGTCGCGGTGCAGACGTTCATGACGTTTGCCCTCGTGTTGGAGTTCGTTGCCCTTGGACTGATGCCAAGAGCCGGCATGGAGCGGGACAGCACCCCCGCTCTCATGATCACCTGCGTCGTCACCTTCCTCATCCGTGAGTGTCTACAACTCATTACACATAACTACTGGCCCTTCTTCTATGAGTCATGTCTGTTGCAGGCGTTGGCGATCATGACTCCAAACCCAGTCAGTTGTGTATATTTCGCAACAGCCCTGTGATACTCCCTCCAAGCCATGTTGTCATACGATCTAGTATTTTTATTCGCTGACGTCCTCTGCTTCTTTTCCCTTTGTCTTTCGTGTCGTTACTAGATGTTCTAAATTTTGCTTTCTCATTATGTGACATGTTAATCCTGCTTATTCTTTTAGTTTTTGCTTTTCTAAGGGTGTCTCCATTACTTTTCTATTCTACCGAAAAGTAAAAGTACAGGTACATTCTTATATAGCGCAGTATCCAGTCCTCGGGATTGCTCAAGGCGCTTTACACTTTACTCCATGGCAGACCTGTTCAATCGAACACCATCTCAACTTCTCTGGGAAGCTTTCAGAGACCGTCAACCTTTAAAAAAAGCGACCGTCGAATTTCAGAAAGCTACCATTGTGGATGGTTATAATGCGGACTTTACTACAAGTTGCCGTTTAATAGCGGTGTCCCGTGTTTGTCTTGTTGCAGTGGCGTGTACGGCCATCTCCGTGACGACGTTCGGAGTGATGATCGGCGTCGACCGTACGTGGATGCCGCGATTCGACATCAACCGACTGTCGTGGTCGTTCGGTCTGGCCGTCGTCTCGGGCTTCTTCGCTGCCTTCGCCTGCATGTCGATCAGCACGTACGCAATGCAGCGTCGCTACGAGCTCGAGTTCAAGGGGGTCGACGCACCCGGTCGCCCCAAAATGATGCCTATGGTGCCAAAGGTGTGACGCCGACAGAGATACAACAGCACTGGGCGACCGTGATGTTGTATCGCATGCACTGTCGGATGAGTGATGAACATCGGGTGTATGACAGGGGTCCCAAACTTCATCTCATGTATGGCTTAGGAGCAAAGCTTTCACTATTTCTGAAATTCCATCTCGCACCTATATTTGAGATAATCTACCCACAGTTTTGGTGGACTAACCTCGAATTTCATGCCAAAGCCCGTACATAGTTATAGGTGCACGGTTGCTCCTGTGTGTGACTTCTTTCTGCGAGGTAATTTGTGGTCCGAACGAAATGTCGCAATGGCGAAGTGTCATTGAAAACTACCAGGTAATGTGATAGGATGTTCAGCTAACAAGTGCGACTTGTGTAGTCTTCCCTGAATGTTATCGCTGACGCAAAGTGTGCACACACCTGCTGGCTATTATCTTTACCAGAATTTAATGGATTGGCAATACTATTTAGTCAAGACAGAACAACATTAAACCACCACATTATGGCATTCCAATCTAACGTCAACTACATACAACTCGTGTGTACCTTTGGTACTGACGATGTATTCGCATTCCTTGTGTAATATACGGTACATTACTTTCGCATGTTCATCGACATGACTGTATATAACTTCGCATGCGCTTGATTACAATGTAAAGCAAATTTACGTGGTGTGCGCATCACCCCAAATGCAAATGTGCATGGAATATGAACAGAGGCCGCCAATGCACGTCTGTATCACAATAAAGTATGTCTTCTAGGTTAAACAAAAGGCGTGATAATGTTTGTTTAATGACAGCAAACTACGAATGGAAGTTTGTATTCATTTGAACGAGTGTACATGAATAAGGTACACATGTTTATTATCTTGGGTATCCACATGTGTAACTTATCAACAAAATAGGGGGGTGGGGGTGAAAAACACTAATCACGTTCGTTGAACGTAACGGTGGTGTATTTGTGGGGATATGCATGTTTTACGGGTTATTGCCACGTTTTCTCTCATGTACGATGTTTATTTGGTTATTGGAAGTCTTAAGAAAAGCAACATGTAGGGTAACTCGACTTTCCAACGTGATGTAAATCTAGTATGGATGTCTATATTCACGGTAATACTATTTGTCAACTATTACGGATCGATTAGTGATAAACTACCTTCAATATATCATACTGGTTCGGTTTCTGTTATTGTTGACTTGACAAGCTTCACATTTATATATATTACACTTCGATGCCTATTTTTATAACTGCGTGTGTTTATAAAAGTTCTGCTGTATCGGCGGAGAATCGATGTTTTATATACGACTTTGTATTTAGACAATTAATAAACGTACATAGTGTATTCTGAGTGTTGCTGTATCTTTTGTACTTAAGAATGTGGGTAAAGCTAAATTATGATAAGTTCTTTAGAGCAGTACCCAGTCCTTATGGACAGGAGGACACACACTACAAAGGCCTTTATTAGAACACTTGGTACTCAACTGACAGACTATTATCAAGACACACGCGCGCGGGCACACACACACACACACACACACACACACACACACACACGCCGTGCTAACTTTGCAGCATTGTAAATGTATTTCATCGTGGGCGCCGATGTTCACTCTCCTATTTCCATTCATTCATGTCCTTGGATCGCCGAAGAACACTTGGAGAAGGGACCTTCAGACAGACACCACAGTGGGCAACACATGGAAACAGCTGGAGAGAAGTGCCCAGGACAGAGGACTCTGGAGAGCTGTTGTCGACAGCCTATGCCCCAGGAGGGACGATGGGCATAAGAGAAGAAAAAGAGAAAAGTAATTGGATTGGATCATTCACCTATTTTCTACCAATTGGCGACGTATTTCGGAAAACATAACCACAGTTATTTTGAGTTACTTATATGTGTTTTGTTGTGCTAATGAACTCTTCAGATAGCGCCAATGTACAATAATTTAATATTAAAATACAGAAACGCTAATTACTGCTACCCTTGATTTGTTGCTCCGTCGGTGGGCGTTAGCTAGTATATATTAGGGCCTGTAAGTGTGTCACGATACATGGCGAGATTCCGCGCGAGTGGAGCCGACTGGCGACATGCACAATTATTGCCCACTGATTTTAGCATTGCGGAAGCCAGGAAATAGTTGTTGATGTTTAGTTCATCGGTTTATTGTAGCTTTGTTAATTGTGTTGTCACTTCAGTTTTATATGAATTATGATGTCATTGTCACTTCAGTTTTATGTGAATTATATACACCAGGGAAATTAAAAATGCAGAGAACGAGCCAGGCAGCAGTCAGTCATGGCGGTCATATACTGAAATTTGTTTTTGATCCCGAAATTGTTTTTCGTCTAAATGAAATAGATAATGATTTTAGTTAATGTAACAAGAACCAGTACATATTAAAATATGAAATATAATATATGGATTAAATAACATGATTAACAATGATTTAGGAAATGGGAGTTCAAACTAGATACAACGGATTATCGTTTGTCATAAAAACCGCGAATGTTAAAATGTTGTAAGTTGTTATTTCAAAACAGTTCGGTTATCATTTATATCTGGAAAGTTGCCTAAATGCACACAATCACCAACATGTATGTGTTAGTTCAATAACATGTTGTACTGGACGAAAGAATGCATAGTTGTCATTGTTAACATAGTTGCCACCATGACTTGTCAAACCATGATAACAATTCGATTAAGGTGCGATTACCACGAACATTCTTAACGGCAAAGTTTTTCCCACAGCTTCAACTTGTGTTCATATGTTGGAAAGCGGAAAAAAAATCGATTTTGAAAAACTCCGATGATTATTTAAGCTGGCGTAAATGGAGTCGATGTCGCCAGATGACTCCAGGTCGAAAACGAGGCGCGAGAAAAGTTCGCAATGCGATTCATCAAAAAAAATAATTTGTTCCGACTCTGAAGCGATTATATTATCTATGGATCGAACAGACTACGGAAGCATGTTCCTACGTTTGTTGTCCCGTGCGAAGTTGGGCTATTGTCTAGACTGCACGGTGACTCGGGTGAGCAGAAACAATCCTGTTCGGTACATCCACATACCATTTATCAAAATCGCCCCATGAAATCCACCACTGTCTATAGTCAGGTAATTATTCATACAGTTGAGTGAATTATCTATTAGTCCGGGCAATTTAATTATTGGCTAAATATCACACTTGGGCCGTCGTTTGAGTCTTCATTTTTCCACAGGACATTGTATGCCTCGTATTGCCAACTATCAAACATTCCAATCCTCTTGCACGTGGCGTTTCCCATTACCACCTTTCCTCAAAAGTTATTATAAATGACATAAATAAGCATTAACGACGCCAGACTATAATATTATACTCAGGTGGTCTGCGATGAGCACCAAGCCGTCCGCTGAACGGTAACAGCACAAATAACCCAAGCGTGTCGATCGTTCCACCCCCACTTCAAACGAGTGGACTCGTCCAGGTCGCGCGCCGCTGACCCCGACACAGGTAAGCGTCGACTCGCGTTTGCTCAAAACTAGGCCGACTGACCAAAGCGTTCTGCAAAGTTATAAAACTGAGAAATCTCCCCGATGGTGTGGTGAACGCCGGCCAAGATGGTGACCGAAGGAAAGAGGATCGTGTACAACGCGGCATTCATCTTTAACATCGTCGCGTTCATTCTGCTGTTCATCGCGTTCGGCTCGCCGTACTGGGTCGTGTCATGGCCGCGGGTGTACAACAGCTTCAAGATGATCGGACTGTGGGAGATGTGTTTCGCCGGGCTCGTGCTCGAGTTTGAGCCGAAGATGAAGTCCTATCACGGCTGCTGGTGGGTGCTCGCCCCCGAGTACTGGCCCATCAGAAAGTACCTTATGCCAGGTAAGTTCTGCTGTCAAACGGTCGCGTCGTAACGAGGTCAACATGGCTGCCGTTTGTTATGGCAGATTCACCGCTGAATGACAGGTGTGAATACAGGTGATGCAGTGTGAATGAAGGTGCATTACGTGTTGACTTATAAGTGAATATCCACTTCTTGAAACAGGCTAATTTTAGTATTTAATTATTTTCCGAAACGGTTTATTTTATGTTCACAGTGTGCACTAAAGTTTAGAAATAGTCGAGTTGGTGGGTAACTCGGTTGAGCCGAGACTGACTTGGTTGAGCTTAGACTTTATATGCTGTGTATTGATCTGGTAACAAAAGTCACAACAGTTGAAACATACAAAGTCCTGGAAAGACATGCCCTGGAATATGCCAGCTCAGTTTGTTATCCTCACACCACCAAAGTCAAAGATGCGATTGCCTTCACGAAGATCCAGAGGAGAACAGTACGTCATGTCACCAACAGACACCATCATCCTTCCTCTGAATCTGTATAATTTATATTATCATGAGTGATTGATCCTGATCATCACACAATTCTGTAGACTATGATAGACACACTACAAGTGGCCAAGTCTGTAGAAAGAAAGCATGTGTCATTAGATATGCTATGTAAATATAACACAGAAACCATCTCGATTAACTCACTGTACGTGTCCACACTATCCGGCCCACAAAGAAACAAACAATAGGAAGGCTCATTACATCGGATATGACCTTCCCTACCACTTTGCACAGTACAGGTCACTTTCCCATTAGTTGAGTGGAATAGCCTGCTTCAAGAAGTGGTATCTGCGACCACCCAGGACTTTTTTGAGTCCAGGCTGCAGCGCTATCTCTGAATTCTATAAACACCTTTCCCATCCCCTTTCTACGTTCCATGACTCCGTTAAATCACGCTACTATGTGTCGTGTCTTTCCTGTTGCCAAACATTACCATCTAAAATGACAAAATCTTCAACCAAATGAAGGTGGTCATTACAAAGGGAAGCAGAATAACCTCACTTTACCTCTGTAATACAGACACCTCACAACTAAGGTCACCCTGGGACAGTCCGAATATATTTCCATCATAGTTAAAGGAATCAAATATGAAAGACAATTCGTGGGTACATCCAGTGTCAAAGTTTTAGGTAAGATTATTATCTTTACAGTGATATAAAAAATATTACATTCCGTTGTTGCAATTTCACATACAACCTGAAACAACAAGCCACACCTCCGCTTACCATGTTAAAGAATAGGGCATGCTCACGGCATTGCCTGTGGTGACGTCATCAGAGCAGCTAGGTGTCGCAACAAACTGTGCAGAAAATGTACAGAAAAGCACGTTTAAAAGGTGCGTTGAACAGGGTGACAGAGAGGGTTAAACAATTTATTAAATATCAGAACACTATTTTTATAGAGTATATTTCATTCAGATTGGGAATAAAAAAGGTTAATTTTGCTTAGTCTTTTAGTGTAGGTACTTAGCCCCACTAATAAGATCACCTTGTTCAGCAGTTTGGCCTAGTTCCGGTGTTGACCTTAATAATGAGGTTACACTGTACTGGGAAAGTTCTCCAAGCAACAAGATTTAGATTAAAAAAATATTACTGTATTGCCAAAAAAACGTGTTCTGCTGTTACAAGTGTACAAGCATCACCTAAATAGTAAGATTGTTAATTTCTTTGAAAGAACATTAATCTGAACATTAACTCTAGTCATAAGAATACGTAAGTGCATGTGAGTGGGTATGTCAGTGAATCATTCCGTCTGATGTGAAGGTTGCTACCTGATTGTGTTGTCACCTTTGCAGATTGGTTCATTGCTACACAAGTGATAGTGACGGTGTGCTTCGTCGCGCAGTTCATCGTGTGCTGCATCATGCTGCATCTGTGGCTGCGATACAGATACGAGAAGAAGCGATACGGAGGCACGCGACGACCCTCCCTCTTCCTCACACAGACCTCCACCTTCCTCACCATCGCATCAGGTACGGGGTGACCCTCCCTCTTCCTCACACAGACCTCCACCTTCCTCACCATCGCATCAGGTACGGGGTGACCCTCCCTCTTCCTCACACAGACCTCCACCTTCCTCACCATCGCATCAGGTATGGGGTGACCCTCCCTCTTCCTCACACAGACCTCCACCTTCCTCACCATCGCATCAGGTACAGGGTGACCCTCCCTCTTCCTCACACAGACCTCCACCTTCCTCACCATCGCATCAGGTACGGGGTGACCCTCCCTCTTCCTCACACAGACCTCCACCTTCCTCACCATTGCATCAGGTACGGGGTGACCCTCCCTCTTCCTCACACAGACCTCCACCTTCCTCACGATTGCATCAGGTACAGGGCGTATTTAGCACTGGCAAAGGTACTTTCTCTGTAGCTGCACCCAGGATATGAAATTAACTCCCTATCACTTAAAAATCTGCTACCTTTTGTAAAATACACTCACAACATATTTGTTTTAAATCGCATTTTGCGTGTCCCTGTTCATTATTTTGCCTAGGTAATGATTATTTTATATTGTGCCTCTGAGCTCAGATTCCTCAGGATATAGGCGACATACAGGCTCAATGGTTGGAATATTTCAATGCATTTTTCAGAATACAATATGACTCGTACATACAAACATGCATACATATAAACTAAAAAAGAACATCAAGCATTGACATTAAGCTTTTGTATTTATTGGCCCGAATTTTGTTTAAAAAAATGCTGCTACCGAGGAGCCTGTCGCTTCACAAGAAGTCTACAAAGGTTTGCCAGGAGCAACGTCATGCAGACTTTTCCAAAGTTCTTATTTGTGCATATTCGTTTACGAAATTAAGATAGCGACTATAAAAAAGTAATGCAAAATCTGAGACTGAGGCATCATTCGCAATACACATTCTTCGCACATTTATTTACACACTTTATTACACCAATAAAAATAAACCATCTGCACCAGTGGCAACAGTCACTGTCACTGTTGTTTCTCTTCTTTGTACCTACCACATAATAGAGTATGTTTAATTTCAAGGAATACTGTAAAACTAACACAACAAATACAGTGTGACATTATATAGACCTATTATTACCTCAGGGCTAGAAACTTTAGCTGGCTGTCCTCAGCATTTCTTAGATTTGGTTGTGCCTGAGGCTCTGTTTCACTTTTCGACTGGCGATGTAAACAATGCTGCGGTGTGCGTCAATGTGGATGCTGTCCAGAGTCCTTGCTTTCATTCCGCCAAGGCTGTATTACATTTACAAGACCCACCGATGCAGCCATGGTCTTTTGCAACGCTATCAGTATCAAACGTTTGACAGTATAACAAAGTCCCTTGATACCTTTCCATTATGGAATAGAATGAATACGCACTAGTGTTTTATCATCGCCTGCCATCCATAGCCAACTTATAACAAGATCGCTTATTGGGTGAATAATTAATGATCCCTGCCATTCGCCAATCACGCGTGCGGACACAAATGAGTTCGGCACTGCATACAAGTCATCGTATATGCATGGCTGTATTTTATTCGCCGTTGGGTTACCAGAAACATGGCGATGGTCTATCGGATTGAAACCATTGCCCCATTGAGTCAGTAAAATATGAAATCTGGTGGCCTGAACTGGCCCAACAGCTTCAAAAAGGTGCGGGGCCAGTGTTAATGTCGAGGCCTGAACATATTAATTGATTTATAAATGAGATTTAAGAAATCATTCTATGTAAAATTTGTGCACCGTTAATCTAAAGTCAGTTGTAAATTTAAGATACAAGTTACAATAATAAAAAGATGGGACATATCAATGGAATTTACTGATGCCCTGTGATCTGTTGTATCCATATTGATGCACTGTGGTCTGTTCTGTTCCATTCATACTCATGCCCTATGTCTGTTTTATCCATACCCATGCCCTATGGCCTGTTGTATCCATATTCATCATTTCATGCCCTATGGTCTCTTTATCCACTCTCATGCCTTATGGTCTGTTCTATCGATACTCATGCCCTATTGTCGGGTGTACTCATGCCCTATAGTCTCTTGTATCCATAGTCATGCCCTATGGTCCGTTCTATCGATACTCATGCCCTGCTGTCTGTTGTATCCACACTCATGCCCTGTTGTCTATTGTATCCATACTCATGCCCTATGGTCTGTTGCAGCGGTGCTCATGCCCATGATCCTGGTGCTGTTCGGCGTGGAGGTGTACACGGACACGTTGTGGATGCCCAACATGTATCTCAACTACCTCTCGTGGTCCTACGGTCTTGCGGTCGTCTCAGCCTTCTTCTCGGTCTTCGCAAGCATTGCCCTCGTTAACTACACGCTCATCATCCGACAAGAGTTCCGTGAGCCGATCGGCAAGATGCCTCCTGTTGGCATCAAGGATTCAGTGCTTTAGCATCGAGGGACAAGGAAACATGACGCCATATTCACAGCAGTTTTCGAAACTTTGACGGTGGCGATGTGGTCATGTTTGTCGCGAATACTTTTGTGTACCTTGCTGTCATTGTCATCAACAGACTCTGTTATCATTACTATAAACGTCGTCATGTATTGTAACATAGATGTAACAAGGTAGGACACAAGGTAGTTTTAAGTTTGATTGTGTATCATTGTGCAGATCATGAACAAAATTTATTATTAAAAATATTTTTAAATATTAGATTTTGATTCAAATATACCCGGTATGATGTATACTTGCAAGAGTTCATTCGGTAATTAAATTATTTGTTGAATAAAATTAGCACATATTTTGAAATAATTTGCTATGTACTATTCCCAGCATGTGGGGACTTCATACAATGATACCTTCTACGATCAGACTGTTTCTTGTAATGCACTCGATCATTCTTCAAGCTGTAGAAAGATATTTGTGATAAGGTCATTTCTTGCAAGATCCTGAGTGCAATTGATGATTTAAAATAATGTGTTATGTCTTGCAGCCTGGTAGAAAGTTTTCTGTAAGTAAATATTTTAAAAATTAAAATGGTTAATGAAACATTCCTTTGCTACTTCATCTGCATGTGTATAGGGCAAACAGTAACATGGTGCATGCTTAGCATTCCGCATTCTGTGAAGTCATCATAGGTTTTTAATCGGTGTATGTATACTAGAATCATAATGTATGATATCACACATGTATAGTTTGTGTCCTTCCTACTATTTTGTATAACCTTTTTGTATATCTAAAATAAAACAAAAATGCAAACTAATGTTCTTCTGTGCAATTTATAACATGCTTTTTCAGGCTGCCAACAGACTGCTTTGTATGGTCAGGATTACTTAATCTGCCTGTACAATATACAGTAACCCTCGCCTAAGTTGGATTCAATCGGACCGAGTGATTTAATCCGAGTTATGCGAAAATCCGACTTAACCGAAGATGTTATATCCCAGCACTAACACCAAACGCAGCCCTCTAAGTCTTTAGATTCTACATATACTGACGTCCACAAGCAGTTAACACACAATATTATGCAGTATTAGAACAGTTCTGTGTTTCATTTTCGCACGAATCTATCATTATTGTAATAATAATTATTATTGAATGTAAGTGTGAGTCCTCTTACGCAGCGTCTAAGTCTTTGTTGTGACTGTCTCGAGAAAACAGCCTCGCGCTTGTCGGTCAACTCTTCGATCTCACTGTAGCCAAGCATCAAACCATAGTGTCTTAGCCTCCGTAAAGCGGCCTGCATGTGTGTCATTGAGTTTTGTTATCTTCAGACACCGAGACTTCGACGCCTTTATCATCGCTCAGTAAACCGTCTTCGTACGATTGCAATGATTTGCTCGTTATATAGCGTAGCCGAAGTTTCTGCTGTCTTGTCCACACCAACATAGTCGTCCATCGTATGTACAGCATCACCATAGACCTTGCGGAGCTTGTTCCATATGTTTCTGAATGAAGCAGCGTCTTCAGTCGTCGCCATCGTCTTGACGACGTTCAACACCTACGAATCCCGCTTTTTGTAGAAGTATTTCCGATTTCACTTTTTCCACGCTGACTTCAGGGTAATGACGGCATCCAAAATAGTCCAAGTTTTCGAGAAAATGTTGCGATTCCTTCTGGTGCCTCTAGTCTCCTGATGGCAAAGATATACCGGCAAAGGAAAGTAATGTTCATGGTGATACCAGTTGCCACTGGCTGTTGTTGTGGCTGTCTGGATAATTGTCTTGGAATAGCTGTTTCATTTTTAATTCATCTGGTACATGTACTCCAAGCAACCAAGTGATTTTCTGACTTAGATGAAGATTTTTATGCAAAATACATTACAAATCATCCGTTCCTCAGAATTCTGTCCGAGCTGAGCGAAGATCCGACTTAGGCAAGTTTTACTGTATATTTAACATGTTTGACCTTGAAAGCAGCCAGACACCTGTTTCCTTGAGCGAGGGGAGGTGGCGCCATCATCTAGATACTTGTGTAACTTGTGCCAATAGATTCATTGGTGTATCAGCTGTGTGCCAAGTTTTTTGATATGGCTTTGTATTGGAAATTGTTGAATAAGCACTGTGTGAAAATATCAAAGTTTGTAGGTATGCATTGTATTGCATTCTATATGCAAACAAACCCAGACAAAGCATATCACGTTTCGCATGTTTTAAAAGCAATATTTAGCACCGTTTGAGATAAGCGCAATTTGCAATGTTACAAAATTAAGTACAAAAAGTTGAATGCAAAAAACTAGGTGTACCTATATCGTGGTGATGTTGTGTGTACCTATATCGTGGTGATGTTGTGTGTACCTATATCGTGGTGATGTTGTGTGTACCTATATCGTGGTGATGTGTGTACCTATATCCTGGTGATGTTGTGTGTACCTATATCGTGGTGATGATGTGTGTACCTATATCGTGGTGATGTTGTGTGTACCTATATCGTGGTGATGTTGTGTGTACCTATATCGTGGTGATGTTGTGTGTACCTATATCGTGGTGATGTTGTGTGTACCTATATCGTGGTGATGTTGTGTGTACCTATATCGTGGTGATGTTGTGTGTACCTATATCGTGGTGATGTTGTGTGTACCTATATCGTGGTGATGTTGTGTGTACCTATATCGTGGTGATGTTGTGTGTACCTATATCGTGGTGATGTTGTATGCATACTGCAAGGATTCGGAACATGTTTCATAAAATTACATAAAGTCTAAAGGAGGGTTAAATATAAAATACAACATGCATATAAAATACAACATAAAATACAACATCTTGGTATCACACAGATTCACCAGTTCCCACAAGGTGTATTTGTATTATTGGAACTAGGCTACACTAAGTTTCGATGATGCCAATTTGTTTTTATTTGGTCAAAAGGATTAAATACTATGATTTTTATTTCATTCCTGGAAATGCCATTTATTAACATTTTACAAAAGTATCAAGTTATTTTGACTAGATGCCATCAAACGTTTGCCAAAAAAGCAAATACTGGTGAGGTCCATATCTATGTACTACAGTGCTAGCTTACACCCATCTGTGGATGAAACAACTGCAGCAGCACGTGCAACATCATTACTACAGTGTAGACCAGAGGCCAATGTAGTCACGCTTAACTGACTCTTGCCTGGCTGCGTGACTTCGCCAGGAAGATAGTCATGTTTTGACTGTCCACTTGTTGAGAGCCATGAGAGCTGCTACATCGTAGAGAAGGTACTGGGGCATGGCAAGGGAGGGTCTATACTAGTACATGTAGGGACAAATAACGCAGAGAGGGAGGGAACAACTGGGATAGTTCAGAAGTACAGACAGTTAGTGAAGAAGTTAAAGAAGACAAGAGTAGAACAGATTATCCTCTCAGGAATTTTGCCAGTAATGGGAGGAAGGGGGCCGACATATAGAAACTGCAAGAGGATGGCGATCAACGCACTAGTTGAGCAGATGTGTAAAGAAGAGGGGGTGGGATTCGTAGATTTATGGGGATACTTTGTTGGGAGGGAAGATATGTACATGAGAGATGGCCTACATCTAAGTGGAAAGGGGGCAGCAGTTTTCTCAGAGAACTTGCTGCAATCTGTTGACAGTGGGACAGGCTGCATCTATTTAAACTAGATTCGCAGGGGGGATTCACAGAGAAGCCTGAAACTGGAGGCATAGATAAAGACAGCAGAAATAAATCGGCAAAGAACAGCCTAGAAAACTGTTCTGAATCAGGATATAAATGCATTTGTTTAAATGCAAGGAGCATAGTAAACAAAAGAAGTGAACTAAACATTATGGTAGAAGATATTGACCCTCACATAATAGGTATAACCGAATCGTGGGCCACCACTGATATATCAGATGCCGAATTGGGACTAACAGGATATGTAATGTTTAGGAAAGATAGAATAGGAAGAAAGGGAGGTGGAGTTATTTTATATATTAAAGAATCTATCCAGGCTTATGAAATAAAATTAGAAAGAGAAGCAGATTGCGAAGAAGCTGTTTGGTGTAACATAGTTACAGGAAACTCAACGTTAACAGTTGGGTTAGTTTATCGAAGTCCAAACATAAGCATAGAAGAGAATGAAAAAATACAAAACGCTATAAGGGAAGTAAGCAAACGGAACTGTATTATTATGGGGGACTTTAACCATGGGCATATACAATGGAAATCTCTACAGAGTATGGGGAGTGAGGACCACAAGTTTTTAGTTTTAGTACAAGATAGTTTCCTTTCTCAACATGTGCTAGAACCAACCAGGGGAGAGAATGTGTTAGACTTAGTTTTGTCCTCACAGAAAGAATTAGTTGACAATGTCAAGATATGTGAGCCACTGGGGAGTAGTGATCACAACCAGATACATTTTACCATCAAAGTAAAATCAGAAAGGAATAGTAAAAAGCAGTATAGGAGAAATTTCCACAAAGGAAGGTATAAGGACATGAGGAAATATTTAGCAAAGATAGACTGGAATAACACACTGAAGAATAAGACAGCAACCGAATGCTGGAATATCTTAAATAGTGAAATTAAGTGCATAGTCGATAAATTTGTACCTTTCAAAAAACAAGGGAAACGGTCTAAAAAGAAACACTTATCGAAAGAAGCCATTAGAAAAATTAAGTATAAACAAATGATGTGGAAGTCATATAGATGTACTGGAAATGATGAAGACTACAACATTTATAAAGAAGCACTTAATCAAGCTACAGCTGAAATTAGATATTCAAAGAGAAGCTATGAAAAAAAATTAGCTAGTAATATAAAACATGACAGTAAGAGTTTTTATGCGTATATTCGAAGCAAACAGAAAGTTCAGGATAAGGTCGGTCCTCTAGAAGATAGTGCTGGAAATACAATATCAGAGGGATTCTTAATGGCAGAAGACCTGAATGAGTATTTTAGTTCAGTGTTTACCAGGGAAGATATTAGTTCACTGCCAGTACCAGAGGCTAAGTTCAAGGGGGCAGATTCAGACTATTTAGGACAGTTAGTTGTAACCTCGGAAATGGTAGCTAAGAAAATAAGGGCTATGAAGGATAATAAATCACCTGGAGTGGACGGGATTCCGCCCAAACTACTATTGGAAATTGTAGAACAAATTAGCGTACCGCTTGCAACAGTTTTCAATTTGTCATTAGAAGAGGGAGTGGTTCCTTTAGAATGGAAAGAGGCAAACATTATACCGTTATTTAAAAAAGGTTCGAGAAACAAGTCAGAGAACTATAGACCAGTGAGTTTAACATCAGTGATTTGCAAATTATTAGAAAGACTAATTAAAGATCACATGGTGGATTTTCTTGTTAAACATAACTTGATAAACCCATCTCAACATGGGTTTTTAAAAGCGAGGTCATGCTTAACAAATATGTTATGTTTTTTGGAAGACATCACTAGGTGGGTAGATGAGGGATCACCAGTAGATATCATCTATTTAGATTTTCAAAAAGCTTTCGACAAAGTACCACATCAAAGATTACTCCTTAAGCTAAAGGCCCATGGCATAGGAAATGGTATAATAAACTGGATAGAAAAATGGCTGAATGACAGAAGACAACGTGTAGTAGTTGATGGGGAGGCTTCAAACTGGAAATCGGTATTGAGTGGGGTACCACAGGGATCAGTACTAGGACCTATATTATTCTTAATATATATCAACGATTTGGACGATGATATAACAAGCAAGGTGTTAAAATTTGCGGATGATACAAAAGTGTTTAGAAGGATTAAAAGTGATGGAGACAGACAGCATTTACAAGATGATCTTGATAGGTTGATCAAATGGTCTGAAAAGTGGCAAATGCTGTTCAATTTTGGGAAATGTAAATGCCTCCACACAGGTCATGGGAATGAAGAGGTAAAATATAAAATGGGGGTACTGTTCTAAGTACTACTGTAAAAGAAAAGGACTTGGGGTTAACCATTAGTGCTGATATGAAGGTTTCAGAGCAGTGCGGAATTGCAGCGTCAAAGGGAAATCAAATCCTTGGATTAATTAGGCGAAATATAGCGTATAAGAAAAAAGAATTAATAGTACCGCTGTACAAAACAATAGTGAGGCCTCATTTAGAATATTGTATACAAGCATGGAGGCCATATCGCAAGAAGGACATAGATATGCTAGAAAGAGTACAGAGGAGAGCGACTAAAATGATACCAAATCTGAGGGATCTTAGTTACGAAATACGCCTAAAAGAATGTGGTTTAACAACATTAGAGACCAGGAGATTGAGAGGAGATCACATAGAAGTGTTTAAAATATTGAATGGTTATGAAAATATTGATAGAAACATTTTTTTCTCAGTTAAGAAAAATAGAAGGACCAGAGGACATGAAGCTACATTAGTAAAGGAGCAGTGTAGATTAGATATAAGAAGGTTCTCATTCTCACAAAGGACTGTAAATGAATGGAACAGATTATCTCCTGATTGTGTTGGTGCTAGTAGCGTGAATATGTTTAAAAATAAAATCGACACACACCTTAAAAAGGCGGGATACATGTAGATAAAAAGTATTGGACTCTCGATAAGCCAAAAGGCTTCCTTGTCCACCTGCCATCCAGAGTAATTTTCTGGATGGCAATCTTGTTAAATCTTGTTAAATCTAGTGAATATGCATGTGACTAAAAGGCACTAAACTATGAAAAAAAGTTTAATGTCGGTTTATTTTGTGTGTGACATGTTTCAATATAAGTTTACTGTTGAATAATTGTTATAGTATAGTATTATCTGATAAAACCGTATCTTTATTTAATTTGTTATTTCATAGTTGGCCTGAGAGCCAATCATCGTCTCTACCTGAATCTGGGGTAAAGCCCCCTACCGGTAACATTGGCAAGACCTTAATATTCCAGGCCATAGTGAGGGGCCAGTGCTGCCACCTCACAGCACCTGGGTAATCGAGGCAAAGGCCTATGGTCCAAGGATGCAAGTGTATACAGAAAGAGGTTAGTGGTCCTCGGCTCTTCAGAGGAGATGTATTTACAATGATCTAAAGTTGGCATATAATTACATACAGTAAAACCTGTCCATTTCGAACAACATTGGGACTGCGCAATGTGCCTGACATGGCCAGGTTACTGCTTTGGACAATGCAATGTAAGTGTCCATTGGAGATAGGTTTTCTTTATGGGCAGTTGTCCACTAAGGCAGGCTTCACTTTAAATCACATAAATCTATTCACAGTGACTAATTCGTAGATCTGTAATTGCATCATGTTGACAGGATGAGTCGGGCACGAACAGGCAAGAGTTTTGATTGATCCAACCCGTCAATGTGTATTATGACACAAACAAGAATATCAGGATAGGCTACACCCCTCCATCAAAATTCTATAGCGAAATATTCTATATAGAAAATCTTCCGCAAATCCTGTAGAGTATAATTCTATAGGATATATTCAACATAATTTTTGTTAAGCGTACATCTGTTCACACTTTCACAAGGTAACTGACCTAATGAAAGTTTTGGATTATTTTGATGATTGTAACGAAAGTATGCATCCTTTTATTAAAATGATTGTGCATAATATTGCTTCATCTAATCATACACTACAGATATGAGCATGATAATATCTTATATAGCGCCCTATCCAAACAATTATGTTGGGGTGCTTTACAATGTTTCATAAAACCTAAATATTATGTAAACTATTTATGATATTTGTTTGACAAATGTACGTATAAATATTGGTACCTCAAATCGAAAAATTCAAGGATAAATAGATAGATACTTCAAATTGAAAATTGCATAGATAAATGGATAGATAAATAAATACATAGATGAACCTGATTTGTAATAGGCTGAATCAGTTATGATGGCAGATGAGTTGCATAAGAATTATTACCCACTTAATTAAGATATGGTGTGGTCATAGCCAAATGAGTGGTGCCCCCTAGTGAATGAAATACTACCTACCTGGTACACCGTTGCGAGAACATACATCACATATGTAGGCCATTGTTTTAACAGGTATATTGCCATCGATGCACACCAGGGGCGCTCTGGTCAACTCGGCTTCGAACGTCTTCACCTTAGGGAGAAAACACGTTTCCAAAACTAGTGATTATAACTTTGTTCTCCACATTAGACATGCCATGTCATGTTATTGTAAATACAATTATAATAGGTAAAATGCACTTTAAAAAGTAGTCTTAATTATGCTGCTCCGTGAAGCTGTACTGGCAGATGTGAAATCGTGTTATTGGGAACTGCGACACTAATGAGGGAGGATGATGGCGAGGACAGAGTGTCACACTACAAACTAAGCGAACCCAGTTTTCAAATCACCTGCTGCCATTTCAAAGACTGGCCTATTCTGTTCACATTGCGTGTGTCTTTCGGATTGAGACACTGAACCCCTTTGGTCCTTTTTAACTGGGGACTGTTTCACTAACATTTCTATGAGCTCAATAACTCTGATTTTGCACTTAAAAAAGCTTACATTTAAAAACAGATACTGGCTAATGATGGATTTTCCTCATGAATTCAATACCTTCGTGCCATGAACACCTGGTGTCTCTTAGGGGAAGAAAGGGTAACTCTCTATCGCTAACTCACAGTTTCTCATTCCTTCAGTCTAATGACAGGTTACTGGACCAGCTTCCCGGTGTATCGTGTGTGAAATACCGACCAGGCATTGTGCATGAGGACTAGCAGTGTAATTAAACACCAAACTGTTGACGTGTCAAGACAGTCAATGTGATGATAATGTACTATTGACAGTAAATTATACTATTGATTATTGTCGACAGTGCACTAAACTATTGATATTAAGTAACTGTAGTTGGCAAGTTGATCACCAGGGCTATTTGTGCCACATACAATTTTTTCCCGTAAATGTGCTTCATTAACAATCATCGACAATATCAGTTCACTCACAGATTCACCATTTTGGAAATGTATTCCCTCCAAGACCATGCAATGGCGTCACCCATAAATTATGGTTTAGGGTTGTTTTTCCTGAGTATTTGCTATTCCATGATACTTTCACAATAGTTATGACACTATCGCAATGGTTATAACACTATCGCAATATTTATAACACTATCGCAATAATGCTGCAACAGTAGTACAGCTATCATCGCAATACTACCACTATAGCAAATCTACCCCAATAGTCACCCCAGACGAGAACCCAACCATAGGGGCACATATCTGAACTGATGTTAGTCTCATCGTTTTTCCGAAAGTCTCCCCTCCGATGTGACGAGGAACAAAACCTCTCTGGCTACTCCTCATTCACCCTCACAGTCAACACTTACGTAGCTCCGGGTGATCTGTGCATGGATGTCAAAGTCGCCAAGTCCATAGATCAGCTCTCCGGTGTTTCTAAGTAGGGCGCAGTACAGGGCAGAAGGGTGAGTTTCCACCCTCTTCACAGCACTCAGGTCCTGCAAGACATTTTAAAGAAAACACTGGTCGCTGTGCACCAATCATACTGTTTGTGGGTTAAGGGTCAATGGAAGTGTTATTAAATAATTATGTAAATACGACAGTTTGACAAAACTGCACCACATAACAAATGAACTATTGGGATTTTTTTTAAATTTCGCACAGGATAAAAAAATCGCTGTCCCGGTCATGCCCCATTAATTTTGTGATTTTGGCAGAAATGCGTACTTACTAATCTTTCAATGCCCAGTTTACTTACCTCGACAAGTATTCCCAAATTAAAAAATGCATGCATTTAGGAACACACATATTAAGAAACTACTGAAGATATTTCAACATGTGAGGTATTTTAAAGCATGATCTGCAGAATCCAAAATGGTAAAAAAAAACTGTTTTGCAACTTAATACCCTCTTTGTTGTGGCATGTCACGAATAGTCAAATGTATATCATACAAACTCTCAGCCAGCATGAACCCTCACCAATAGGTAAAAAAATGAATGCGAAAAGCTTAACATACACACATACATACGTGACACGCCACAGCGAACTGGGTATTAAATTGTTAATATTCTACACACGAGCCAAAAACAACTCTAAGTCAGCCAACAAATTTTTTGATTTTAGCAGAAATGCATAAATTATAATCTGATCTTTCAGTGTCCAGATTATTTTACTCGACAAATAATCAAAAACTATTAAAATACAGGCTTTTAAAAACCTACATATTAAGAAACAACAGGAAATATGAACCAAAATAACCTAATTTCTCAAAATATAAATTTTTAGAAATTTGCTTGAATTTCACCAACAAATAAAAAAATACTGAAGATATTTCAACAAATTACATATCATTTTAAATCTCATAATCTACGGAATCCAAAAAGGTAAAAAATTCCATTTCACTATTTTGTGACTTAATACCCACTTCACTGTGACAGGTCACATATGCTAGCCTGGTCACACGCTAGCCTGGTCACACGCTAGCCAGGTCACACGCTAGCCAGGTCATATGTTAGCCAGGTCACACGCTAGCCAGGTCACGCACTAGCCAGGTCATATGCTAGCCTGGTCACACACTAGCCAGGTCATATGCTAACCTGGTCACACGCTAGCCAGGTCATATGTTAGCCTGGTCACGCGCTAGCCAGGTCACATGCTAGCCAGGTCATATGCTAGCCTGGTCATATGCTAGCCTGGTCACATGCTAGCCAGGTCACACGCTAGCCAGGTCACATGCTAGCCAGGTCATATGCTAGCCTGGTCATACGCTAGCCTGGTCACACGCTAGCCTGGTCACACGCTAGCTTGGTCACACGCTAGCCTGGTCACATGCTAGCCTGGTCACACGCTAGCCTGGTCACACGCTAGCCTGGTCATACGCTAGCCTGGTCACACGCTAGCCTGGTCATACGCTAGCCTGGTCACACGCTAGCCTGGTCATACGCTAGCCTGGTCACACGCTAGCCTGGTCATACGCTAGCCTGGTCACACGCTAGCCTGGTCACACGCTAGCCTGGTCACACGCTGTTGTAGTTGGGTCTTACCACGTAGGTATGCTGTGACAGGTCACATACGCTAGCCTGGTCATACACTAGCCTGGTTGTAGTTGGGTCTTACCACATAGGTATGCTGTGACAGGTCACATACGCTAGCCTGGTCATACACTAGCCTGGTTGTAGTTGGGTCTTACCACATAGGTATGCTGTGACAGGTCACATACGCTAGCCTGGTCATACACTAGCCTGGTTGTAGTTGGGTCTTACCACATAGGTATGCTGTGACAGGTCACATACGCTAGCCTGGTCATACACTAGCCTGATTGTAGTTGGGTCTTACCACATAGGTATGCTGTGACAGGTCACATACGCTAGCCAGGTCATACGCTAGCCTGGTTGTAGTTGGGTCTTACCACGTAGGTATGCTGTGACAGGTCACATACGCTAGCCTGGTCATACACTAGCCTGGTTGTAGTTGGGTCTTACCACATAGGTATGCTGTGACAGGTCACATACGCTAGCCAGGTCATACGCTAGCCTGGTTGTAGTTGGGTCTTACCACGTAGGTATGCTGTGACAGGTCACATACGCTAGCCAGGTCATACGCTAGCCTGGTTGTAGTTGGGTCTTACCACGTAGGTATGCTGTGACAGGTCACATACGCTAGCCAGGTCATACGCTAGCCTGGTTGTAGTTGGGTCTTATCACATAGGTATGCTGTGACAGGTCACATACGCTAGCCAGGTCATACGCTAGCCTGGTTGTAGTTGGGTCTTACCATGTAGGTATGCTGTGACAGGTCACATACGCTAGCCAGGTCATACGCTAGCCTGGTTGTAGTTGGGTCTTACCACATAGGTATGCTGTGACAGGTCACATACGCTAGCCAGGTCATACGCTAGCCTGGTTGTAGTTGGGTCTTACCACGTAGGTATGCTGTGACAGGTCACATACGCTAGCCTGGTCATTAGTTAGGTCTTACCACATAGGTATGCTGTGACAGGTCACATACGCAAGCCAGGTCATACGCTAGCCTGGTTGTAGGTAGGTCTTACCACATAGGTATGCTGTGACAGGTCACATACGCTAGCCAGGTCACATACGCTAGCCAGGTCATACGCTAGCCTGGTTGTAGTTGGGTCTTACCACATAGGTATGCTGTGACAGGTCACATACGCAAGCCAGGTCATACGCTAGCCTGGTTGTAGTTGGGTCTTATCACGTAGGTATGCTGTGACAGGTCACATACGCTAGCCAGGTCATACGCTAGCCTGGTTGTAGTTGGGTCTTATCACGTAGGTATGCTGTGACAGGTCACATACGCTAGCCTGGTCATACGCTAGCCTGGTTGTAGTTGGGTCTTACCACATAGGTATGCTGTGACAGGTCACATACGCTAGCCAGGTCATACACTAGCCTGGTTGTAGTTGGGTCTTACCACATAGGTATGCTGTGACAGGTCACATACGCTAGCCAGGTCATACGCTAGCCTGGTTGTAGTTGGGTCTTACCACATAGGTATGCTGTGACAGGTCACATACGCAAGCCAGGTCATACGCTAGCCTGGTTGTAGGTAGGTCTTACCACATAGGTATGCTGTGACAGGTCACATACGCAAGCCAGGTCATACGCTAGCCTGGTTGTAGGTAGGTCTTACCACATAGGTATGCTGTGACAGGTCACATACGCAAGCCAGGTCATACGCTAGCCTGGTTGTAGTTGGGTCTTACCACGTAGGTATGCTGTGACAGGTCACATACGCTAGCCAGGTCATACGCTAGCCTGGTTGTAGTTGGGTCTTACCATGTAGGTATGCTGTGACAGGTCACATACGCTAACCTGGTCATACGCTAGCCTGGTTGTAGTTGGGTCTTACCACGTAGGTATGCTGTGACAGGTCACATACGCAAGCCAGGTCATACGCTAGCCTGGTTGTAGGTAGGTCTTACCACATAGGTATGCTGTGACAGGTCACATACGCAAGCCAGGTCATACGCTAGCCTGGTTGTAGTTGGGTCTTACCACGTAGGTATGCTGTGACAGGTCACATACGCTAGCCAGGTCATACGCTAGCCTGGTTGTAGTTGGGTCTTACCACGTAGGTATGCTGTGACAGGTCACATACGCTAGCCAGGTCATACGCTAGCCTGGTTGTAGTTGGGTCTTACCATGTAGGTATGCTGTGACAGGTCACATACGCTAACCTGGTCATACGCTAGCCTGGTTGTAGTTGGGTCTTACCACGTAGGTATGCTGTGACAGGTCACATACGCTAGCCTGGTCATACGCTAGCCTGGTTGTAGTTGGGTCTTACCACATAGGTATGCTGTGACAGGTCACATACGCTAGCCAGGTCACATACGCAAGCCAGGTCATACGCTAGCCTGGTTGTAGTTGGGTCTTACCACATAGGTATGCTGTGACAGGTCACATACGCTAGCCAGGTCACATACGCAAGCCAGGTCATATGCTAGCCTGGTTGTAGTTGGGTCTTACCACGTAGGTATGCTGTGACAGGTCACATATGCTAGCCAGGTCATACGCTAGCCTGGTTGTAGTTGGGTCTTATCACGTAGGTATGCTGTGACAGGTCACATACGCTAGCCTGGTCATACGCTAGCCTGGTTGTAGTTGGGTCTTACCACATAGGTATGCTGTGACAGGTCACATATGCTAGCCTGGTCATACGCTAGCCTGATTGTAGTTGGGTCTTACCACATAGGTATGCTGTGACAGGTCACATATGCTAGCCTGGTCATACGCTAGCCTGGTTGTAGTTGGGTCTTACCATGTAGGTATGCTGTGACAGGTCACATACGCAAGCCTGGTCATACGCTAGCCTGGTTGTAGTTGGGTCTTACCATGTAGGTATGCTGTGACAGGTCACATATGCTAGCCTGGTCATACACTAGCCTGGTTGTAGTTGGGTCTTATCACGTAGGTATGCTGTGACAGGTCACATATGCTAGCCAGGTCATACGCTAGCCTGGTTGTAGTTAGGTCTTACCACATAGGTATGCTGTGACAGGTCACATATGCTAGCCTGGTCATACGCTAGCCTGATTGTAGTTGGGTCTTACCATGTAGGTATGCTGTGACAGGTCACATACGCTAGCCTGGTCATATACTAGCCAGGTTGTAGTTGGGTCTTACCACATAGGTATGCTGTGACAGGTCACATACGCTAGCCTGGTCATACGCTAGCCTGATTGTAGTTGGGTCTTACCACGTAGGTATGCTGTGACAGGTCACATACGCTAGCCTGGTCATACGCTAGCCTGATTGTAGTTGGGTCTTACCACGTAGGTATGCTGTGACAGGTCACATACGCTAGCCTGGTCATACGCTAGCCTGGTTGTAGTTGGGTCTTACCACATAGGTATGCTGTGACAGGTCACATACGCTAGCCTGGTCATACGCTAGCCTGATTGTAGTTGGGTCTTACCACGTAGGTATGCTGTGACAGGTCACATACGCTAGCCTGGTCATACGCTAGCCTGGTTGTAGTTGGGTCTTACCACGTAGGTATGCTGTGACAGGTCACATACGCTAGCCTGGTCATACGCTAGCCTGGTTGTAGTTGGGTCTTACCACATAGGTATGCTGTGACAGGTCACATACGCTAGCCAGGTCACATACGCAAGCCAGGTCATACGCTAGCCTGGTTGTAGTTGGGTCTTACCACATAGGTATGCTGTGACAGGTCACATATGCTAGCCTGGTCATATACTAGCCAGGTTGTAGTTGGGTCTTACCACATAGGTATGCTGTGACAGGTCACATGTGCTAGCCTGGTCATACGCTAGCCTGGTTGTAGTTAGGTCTTAACATGTAGGTATGCTGTGACAGGTCACACATGCAAGCCAGGTCATACGCTAGCCTGGTCACATGCTAGCCTGGTCACATGCTAGCCAGGTTACACGCTAGCCTGGTCACATGCTAGCCTGGTCACATGTTAGCCTGGTTGTAGTTGGGTCTTACCCTGTAGGTATGCTGTGACAGGTCACGTATGCTAGCCTGGTCATATGCTAGCCTGGTTGTAGTTGGGTCTTACCATGTAGGTATGCTGTGACAGGTCACGTTTGCTAGCTTACCATGTAGCTATGCTCTGTTGTGAACATTTTGGCATACAAGTCGACACCAATGGCAGAGAGAAACAGCGGGGTACACTGCAGTCTAGAGAGAGCGTCTGCCAAGTTCCGCCCCACCCCACCGAATGTCACTCGCACTCTCCCTGGGTAGGTGGCACCATTAGTCTGTGAGAGAACAACACTGACGACATTCATAACAATTGTGTAATTTAACAGTTAAGGTAAAGATCTTCTTTTCTATAAGAAAAAAAGTCACAATCAAAATCAATAGATGAATGGTGCATAGCGTTCCACAGCAAACACAGTGTGACTGGTTTACAATATTTACACTTTATTTATTTTAACACGTTAGCATACAAGTGACAGTTAATCAGTAAATATTGTATATTGAGTATGAAGCCAGGATTCAAATTAAGTCTCTTGCCATTCTGAAGTTTGGGCAGTTTTGTTCAGTCGACAGTGCCTAATTTGACACTGCTTTATTTTTTAAGTACTTTTTAGCTGTTTCTCTAGCAATAAGTATAATGTAAACCCCAATCTTATAAGCAGCAACAAACATTTCCCACTACGTTAACAATTAAATGACACTATATTTGTATAAAGAGAACTTTTCAATGTAATCAATTTCTGACACCCACCAATATTTCTTCTGTCTTCACTGTTGCTGATATGTCGACATTTGTTCCACCAATGACTACCTGTGAAGCAACACAAAGTACAATCCAGGTTACAGTAACTGGAATCAAACAACCTATTTATAGAGGCAACCAAAAATTACCTAATGCGTCTCTGCGGGTTATCTCAAGAATACTTTCTTAGTAAACCGTTTGGAGAATAGTGGAGCCCCTGTTTCCAAATGTGCCTGATCCTAGAAGAATTTGTTTAACGGATGATCATGTCAGAAAAGAATACTTTCACACCACCAATAACTCTTACTACTGTTTTCCGTAAGTGCAACAACACTGGTAAAACATCTGCACTTTAGAATACTCACAATCGAGCCAATCTTAAAGTCGTCCGACTCTTTCTCTGTGTACTTCTTGCATGATAAGTCACCTAGATCTTCTTCGAATACTGCATCTGGCCCCTGAGCCGGATATGAAGTGAATGACCTCTTAACACGATTTGACCCCTGACCCTGAGAAGAATGTGACCTAAGCAGTGCGAGTTCACAGGCGATCTGACCTCCAACCCTTGCATTGTTCTTTACCAGCGCAATATCTGTGTTGATCAGTAAAGGAAAGCACAACAAAATGCATTTTATTATACAATATATTTGCTCAGTTGGAAATAAAAGATGGAACAGTTAACAGATGTGTGAGTGACATGTGTGTGGTTTTACTTCTCTACAAAAATATAATTGAATGCAAGATGAAATGACATAAACAGCAGAGGTATCACTAGGACGACAACGTAAAGATTCAACACAACAAACTCTGACTAATGAGAAATAGCATAACGTTGTAAATCTGTTGCAGCAAGTGAATCCAGCACTAGCCTATAAGGCATTTTATGAACACAAACAAACTGCAAAACTAACATGATTGCAGTTGATTTGCAGCGAAGAATTTTGTTGCATCGGTGAATTTGTTGTTTGTACATATCTGGCTTCACTGTCTCTTTGACAACAATCTCTTGCTAGTATGTCAGCCATTTTGTGAATGTCATCTTTTCAATTTATCATACATTTCAATGCACCACCAAGTTTTATATTGTAAAGCAAAATACATGTAAATAGAGTACAAGCTTGTTTTATGGTCACCTCAGTGATACAGCCACCTCACAATTAAGGTCATCCTGGTACAGATCCAACAAATTATTTTTGTAACAGTAAAGTATAGGAAATGTGTTCCACTAATAAGGTCACCTGGCTATTCAGGTCACTTTTGCCCAGTCCCAAGGGTGACCTTAAAAAGGAGGTTCCACTGTAATGTAATAGAACAGTTCAGAATAGTTACACTGTAATACTGTCAAGGAATTTTTCGGAAAGTAACTGAATGCCTTTGATCGATAATAAATGATACGTCTGGCAACATGAGTTGATGACATTCTCTGGATGAAGACTTTCTCTTTATTTGCAGTATCTATCATATTAATACAATATGACGGAGACATTGTAAGTATATCCCCTCCCAAGTGCCAAAGTCCACTTGCCTCTCTCTACGTTCACTCACCTCCTTGGACCACTCACCTCTCTCTACGTTCACTCACCTCCTTGGACAACTCGCCTCTTTCTACGTTCACTCACCTCCTTGGACCACTCGCCTCTTTCTACATTCACTCACCTCCTTGGACCACTCGCCTCTTTCTACATTCACTCACCTCCTTGGACCACTCGCCTCTTTCTACGTTCACTCATCTCCTTGGACCATTCGCCTCTTTCTACGTTCACTCACCTCCTTGGACCACTCGCCTCTTTCTACGTTCACTCACCTCCTTGGACCACTCACATCTTTTTACATTCACTCACCTCCTTGGACCACTCGCCTCTTTCTACGTTCACTCACCTCCTTGGTCCACTCGCCTCTTTCTACATTCACTAGCCGCCTTGGACCACTTACATCTTTTTACATTCACTCACCTCCTTGGTCCACTTGCCTCTTTCTACGTTCACTCACCTCCTGGGTCCACTCGCCTCTTTCTACATTCACTAGCCTCCTTGGACCACTCGCCTCTTTCTACGTTCACTCACTTCCTTGGTCCACTCGCCTCTTTCTACATTCACTAGTCTCCTTGGACCACTCGCCTCTTTCTACGTTCACTCACCTCCTGGGTCCACTCACCTCTTTCTACATTCACTAGCCTCCTTGGACCACTCACCTCTTTCTACGTTCACTCACCTCCTGGGTCCACTCGCCTCTTTCTACATTCACTAGCCTCCTTGGACCACTCGCCTCTTTCTACGTTCACTCACCTCCTGGGTCCACTCGCTTCTTTCTACATTCACTAGCCTCCTTGGACCACTCACATCTTTTTTACTTTCACTCACCTCTTTTTACATTCACTTACCTCCTTGGTCCACTTGCCTCTGACCTACCGAATGGCAATACATTAAAAAATAACAAAACTAGTAATTTAGAGTTATTTACTTTTTCTGTTGACAAATTTAGTGGTCAGCCATTCGCCAGGTGGTGCCATTGTGGAGCCATGTTTGATTTATCAGGAAACTATTAACTTCTGCATGCGAAGCTGCAACTGGCAACAGCTGAACTTATATGGTCGTGGGTACAAGTATAATTTCCAAATACTGTAGCGGTGATAACACATGTCGCTCCATGGGTGGGTGTAAGCTAGCTATTACTGTTACTGGTATCTTCAGTACTATTAACTAGCCATGATGAAACAATGTCTAGGATGAAACAAAAGCAGAAAGGATACTGGCATGTAAGGATCGACCTGATGTCAATTCATTCACTCTCTGTAGAATGTATGGAGTCACTTCCTTTCCCTGCATGTTCTTCACTCTAAAAGTAAATCGCTGAACTAAAACGCATCGAAAAGGAAAAGTAAACATCAGTTTTTATGTTGCATTGTATCCAGTCCTTATGGCTCCTCAAAGCGTTTTACACTTCACCTCGTGGCAGACCTGTTCATTTGCACCCCTTCTTCACTTTCCTGGGTAGTATTCAGCCATAATGCAATCACTGCACGATGACTACTTGTTCACAAATATATCCATCACCGTCTATGGCCAGGTACACATTTATATAGCTGACTAAACTGAAGCAAAGTGGAGAGAACAAAATTGCTCACACTTCAAGATGGCAGCAAGATGGAGATCATGCTGTATAAGAACATACTGTTCTTGGAGGACAATTTGTAGTAAGTACGGTTCACAATTTACACAAATTAACTGATGATGGATATTGCCTTTATTAAATTAACTTCAACAACGACGCAGAGTATGATGAAATGATCCACCAGATGGTGCTACTTACCGTGCCTCGTCGACAGCCTGTTGAATGGCCTGTTCTATGATGTCACCATCAGCCGTGTCTTGCTCTGGGATGGGAACTGCGATGAGCAAGCCACTCTTCAACCGCAGAGCCAGCGTTGTATCTGCAACACACAACATAGCCAGTTTAATCAAACCTAATTCACCATCGTTCTTCACTAACTGGTTACATGGATGTGTTTGCAAAAAACAGTGGGTATTAACGATTCTATCGGTGTCATTGTTTTTCATTATTATAACTACAGTACACATATATATTTTTTATATTCAATGCACCTGTGTAAATTAAGTTATGATGTTATTAGTCGCGTTGTTTGTTTTTTGTAGAGGAAGAAACACGTTATTTAAGTCGAAAGACTTCTACTTTCTTCCCTATTTCACCTTTGTTCATAGTTAGCTGATAATTTCCCTGATATGTTAATGTTTTGTGTACAGTGTGTTATGTGTTGTGAAATAAACTCTTAATTAATTAATTAATTCATTCATAAACTCAAAATTTGTTGTAGAATGATTTATACCATGATATATGGCAAGCTTTTAACAGGCAATGATTTCTATGGTTTTGTTTGGAAACGCTGCTTTTTCCTCCTCCTCATCTATTGAGGTATAACCATGCATGAGGCTCTGATCTAAACAAACACACTGGCCACAAATACCTATAAGTCTGGCAGCTTCCTTCGGTGTTTCGACATTGTAGGGGGCGCTGAAACCACTCCTTGGTGTGAAGAATGCTGGGAAGTCTTTGCTGGTGCTGTAACTGGCGACACAAACACCCTCAGTTTCCTGAATAACAGAAACCATTAATCAGTTTACTCTGACAATAGTCTTGTCTGTGCATTTTTGTTAAGCTTGAATAAAACCAACTTGATTCTTTACCTTGTGTCTATGGCGGGGGGGGGGTGAGGGTGTGGGGCGTAATAAAGTGGTGTGAAAAAACTCAGCTAGGTCTGCCTATCCCCAATACAGCTGTTTACGATTAAAAAAAATTTTAATGCAACATTCAAACTATGAATACTATTTTGTTTTATTTTTAAAATGCAGTACACTGAACCTTCAAAAAACTTATTTGAGTATTAAGAACATTACCAGTAGTATATTAATAAATAAGGAACGGACAAGGTCGGATGAAGAAGAATGAATATCGTAAAGACTGTATGTATCGGACACTGTAAGTTTTGCGGACACTGACAAAACTGCCCAAATTTATTATTTTTACATACCTTAAGTTTTCGGACACCTCTACAAAATAGTTGTATTTTTGTTCACGTGTAATCAGACTCTGACATACGAAGTAACTGTGATTAAGATACAAAGCCCTGTTAATACTAGGGTAATAGGGTAAATGACAGGATGTCAAGACTCGTTCTCATATTTAAGTATTCAGACAGTGTATCTGAGAATTATTTTTGTGCACTGTATCTTTTCGGACAGCAGATAATTTAATTATCTTTAAGGGTTTGAATACTAAATACAGTCAATACTAAATACAGTCATTACGGCATGTTATACTTACCAGGTATTCGAGTGTCCGACCTATGTCCAGTATTGACTTGACCCCTGCAGAGATGACCGCTATGGGTGTACGACCGAGTTCTCTCAGGTCTGCACTGATGTCTAGAGCTACAGAACCAATACACCCAAACTTAGTGTTGTTGTGGATGTTTGAATGTGGGAGCGGCCAATGTTTGAATGTGGGAGCGGCCAATGTTTGAATGTGGGAGCGGCCAATGTTTGAATGTGGGAGTGGCCAATGTATGAAGATAGGTGTAGCCAATGTTTGAATGTGGGAGTGACCAATGTTTTAAAGTGGGAGTGGCCAATGTATGAAGATAGGTGTAGCCAATGTTTGAATGTGGGAGCAACCAATGTTTGAATGTGGGAGTGGCCAATGTTTGAATGTGGGAGTGACCAATGTTTGAATGTGGGAGTGGCCAATGTTTGAATGTGGGATTGGCCAATGTTTGAATGTGGGAGTGACCAATGTTTGAATGTGGGAGCGGCCAATATATAAAGATGGGTGTGGTTGGGTTAACTGACAGGTACATACTTGTCTCCGCCCCTCTGTGTACTCCACCAATCCCTCCCGTCACAAAGACAGGGATACCAGCTCGGTGGGCTGCGACCATGGTCCCTGAGACGGTGGTGCCACCTGTTAAACCCTAGCACAACCAAACAGAAACATTCATGTTGGTTGTGAATGTTCACAATTTTCACAACTGGTATTTAAGTAAAAAATGTCAGCCTGCTTTTAAAAATTAAATGATTATGTTTAATACAGCACTTCAAATCCTTTAATTTTACAAGTCGCCAATATATACAAATGGAAACTACAATGCCAGAAGCCCACTAAGCACTCACTCCCCCACACTGGCCAATAAACAACAGCCCAGCCTTGGCCACACCAAGACTGACCAACAATAAACTGTGGCCATGAGTGACCACTCCAGCCAGTGGCTCACTGGCCACACACTGACCTAAATTCAGTGCCTGACCAGCCACCGGAGTGATCAGAGATAGGACAATATCCAGTTATAAATAGAGATCAGTGCAGGAGACTTACATCAGTAGGGAAATACTACCAAAATTTTGCATTTTGGGGACCCTGAGGTGCCCTTAGAAGGATTCAATCAAATACAGATTTCCCGTGCATAGTGGCAGTACCCTAAGATACGTCTAAGCAAAATTAGAGAAAAAGTTGCTGAACGGTTTCTGAGATATGGCAGCTAACAGCACACGGCGGACGCGGAGTGATGACAAAAGTCTGTTGGACCTTCGGCCCAAAGGACTAAACAGGTATGCTGTCATCGAGTTTAAGAAAGATATTTTCTGTGTTAGCAAAAAGAAAAATTTTGTTTTGTGATGTTGTTTTGATGTGTAACATTCAGAAGAACTTGCAAGGAAGGTACATGTATTTTTGGCCAATCGAAGTCATAGGTGCCACCTCTTACTATCTGCATCTCTTGGGACTGACACTACTACAATGGTGAAAAAGACATTCATGTGATACCTGCCAGAATAGAGAGCTACCTGACTGAGGACATAGGCTAGGTCTCGCCTCGATGTCTTAACAGCATCAACTGAGGGAGCAGCAAGTTCTTCAAGCTGCACTGGTGTCATACCTGCAATCATCATGACATCGAATAACACTCTTTAATATGATTGCAAATTGCCTACAAATGAATGTTCAGCTTCTGTGAAACCTCATTTATTCATGATAAATATGCATAGATATAACAATCAAGTTATGTATCATAAATTACATTTTTAATATATCCATCAACATCAGCAGATAATTAAGGTAGCTGCACCGGCTATCATGTCGGTTGATTTCTTTATTTTTTTCTTCATAGAACATTAGTAGGTGTCAGTATGAACATGTGTACTATTAAAAAACCAAGGCATTATCACCATATGTCACCAATCAGTCCTTTAAACACTAGTATTTTTTGTGTGTCTGTGGAAAGTCCCTTCAGATTCTTGGAAACTGACGATGTTTCCATAGTGACGATCATGTGTGCGTCAGCCCAGTTCAAACATAAATTCATTCACCATGAATGCAGATCATAATAGTCTGGTTATTCTCATGCCACTATGCTGTTGTATTATAATTACGTAAATACATCATGCTGTCAAATCACCAAATACTGGCCGTAGTTTTGTTTATTCTCCATAATGCCTGACCTCAGCCGCCATTTGCAATGACATGTGACTGACCCCAGCAGGTGTCAATCAATCTTGTCTACCACAACAAGTTCAACACATGGCCCTTCGTAACACAATATCATGAGAAAACTTGGTGGGAAAACCTTGGGGGAAAATCTCAGTAATAGAAGTGTCTGTCAAATTGTGTTGAAATAAGCCAAATGCCAGTAAAAAGTCACATTTCTAAGCAAAAAACAAGCATCTGGTGACAGTTGTATTATTGGTAACAACCAGAAGGTATTATTTAATGTAACTTTAAAAAAAAAACTACAATACTTACAAAGCCATAACTTGGCATATGAACTCGACTTGTGTTTACCCAAAATTGCACAAGATGGATTTATGTTTGGTGAAGGGGTCGTGCCAAAAATGCAGTACGGATTTTTGCTGTCTTTCAACATTGTAGCAAAATGTTTATGAAGCTGTATCAAACTTAATATGCATTTGTTTACAAAAAAAACCTGTCTGAATGTCAATAACATGTTTGTACTTACAGCCATACCAATTTTTCTTTTGGGGTGTTTCTCAAAATGAAATAAAATGCAATTTTAAGGTAATTTTTGACATATTTTATAATTGTCTTTAAACACATTTAAATATCTCAAAACAACATAAAAAAATCAATTCTTTTTGGTCTCGAGTATTGTTTAGTATCTGAGGCAAACTCTGAGAAAAAATGGTTAACTTATCTTCAAAACTTATATTAGAAATGATTAATTCAAAAGAAGCATATAATAGCTGGTGCAGCCACCTTAAACGAAAACAAATTTTATGGACAATCCCACCAGATAATAACAGCAAAACCAATACACAAATACTGGTTTTCCTCAGATACTGAGAATTTATAAATGTGTATGTGAACACCCAATAAATGATAACTGAAATGCGAAAGTAACAACTGACCTACAGAGAGTCTTCCATTTAGCACCGCAACTGTCCCCGGGACAGCACCAGTGTCACGCACAATTCTCTCCACTTCTTCTGCCATTCTGCGACAATAACAAATGTTACAATAATAAATATCACAATAGTTGTCAACAGTGTTTTTGTTTGTATGTGCGTAGGTAGGTGTGTGGGTAGGCGAGTGGGTAGACAGGTAGGTAGGTACGTACGTACGTACGTACGTACGTACGTACATATGTATGTGACTATAAGAAATATTACTAGTTTGTTTGTGACAATGAGATATATTGCCATTGTATACCACAATATGAAATGTTGTCTATGCATGTCACACTAAGAAATATTGCCTATTCACCTGACAATAAGAAGTGTTGCCCATATATGTCACAATGAGAAGTGTTGCCCATATATGTCACAATAAGAAGTGCTGCCCATATATGTCACAATGTGAAGTGTTGCCCATGTATGTCACAATAAGAAGTGCTGCTCATGTATGTCACAACGAGAAGTGTTGCCCATGTATGTCACGATAAGAAGAGCTGCCCATGTATGTCACAATAAGAAGTGCTGCCCATATATGTCACAAAGAGAAGTGTTGCCCATGTATGTCACAACGAGAAGTGTTGCCCATATATGTCACAATAAGAAATGTTGCCCATACATGTCACAATAAGAAATGTTGCCCATATACACATGTGTATGTCACAATAAGAAATGTTGCCCATATATGTCACAATAAGAAATGTTGCCCATATACATGCGTGTATGTCACAATAAGAAATGTTGCCCTGGTATATTACAATAAGAAGTGTTTGCCCATGTTTGTCACAATAAGAAGTTTTGCCCATGTATGGCACAATGAGAATTGTCTGTGACCCAATGACAATAAATGTTAATTAAAATTTTAATTTTTCATATCTGATTTTACCTTTGTTTCCACACAAGTAGAAGTAGTGCTTCTCCTATTGATACAGCTCTACCCACTGATCAGTTATTCAAGATTATCCAGAGATTATACGGGAAGGGCATCCCATGGATTATAACCATGCAACCACGAGCAACAACTGGTTGACAGCTCCCTGTGTTACCTGAGATTATGAGGGAAAGGCATCCCGTGGGTTATGATGGTGCTCTCAAGAGCAACGACTGGTCGATGGCCTGCCAATGCATCAGCCACCTCCTCCGATAGCTGCAACAAATCTGAAACAACGACACGTTTCTTAGAAGGTTACTGCAGAAAGTCAAAATGAGGTTGTCTTCTCCACTCCCCAGAATCAGCCAGGGGTGGCGATTATTAGCAGGAAGTACACTGAATCAGGACCTAGCTGTTAGCTAGAAAGTTTACTGCAAAATTGTTGTTATTTTTTACTAAATGCAATTTGGTAGGCAGTATACCTTCAACATACTCAACATACTCATTCCAGTAGTAAGAATAATACATACAAAAAAGGAAAAGAATGAACAGATATCTGTTAAATCAGCTCAAAACAATTATGACGAATAGAGACGTACCCAGTTCTAGAACTGTTAAATCAGCTCAAAACAATTATGACGAATAGAGACGTACCCAGTTCTAGAACTGTTAAATCAGCTCAAAACAATTATGACGAATAGAGACGTACCCAGTTCTAGAACTGTTAAATCAGCTCAAAACAATTATGACGAATAGAGACGTACCCAGTTCTAGAACTGTTAAATCAGCTCAAAACAATTATGACGAATAGAGACGTACCCAGTTCTAGAACTTTGACACAGAGTGCGTTTGACAATAATGTGATATCTCTTGTATCAGAACTTCTTCCTGCATTGAACATATATCAATAATATGATCATTATGTTTTACCTGAATGTAGTCTCCTGGTGTTTGCTCGACACCAACGCGGGTGCTTGACCCAAAGGTGTCCAAACCCTCTCCTCATCACTATCTTGCTCACGTTCGCCATATGTCCTTTCCGTCATCTAGAACAGAAAGAACAACTGATGATGTTATTAAAGGGAGACAGTCTGTTCCTCTATTCAGAATTAGCTGGCATAGTAATTTCTAACGGGAAGTCTGATGTGTTGAACGAGGGAAATGGGAGATTGTTGACCATCAAATAGTATGATGCTCAGCTATAAATTGCCAATAAACTTTGTTTTGAAACTGGATGCTATGTTTACCATTTGAACATGCTCCGGGGCACATTTTCCAAACTGTGGACACCGTCGAGGGCTTACTTAACATAATTTGGTGGCCAGTATACCTTGAACACAGTTATTATAGTCTTAAGAACACTATGTTAAATAATTAATGAAAAAATAGGAACAGACTGCCTCCTTCTAAAAACCACCTTTCAGTAGAAAGTTTACTCTCAACAAATTAACATAAATCCTGTGTGTATTCGGAGATCTAAAAATAATTAAACTACCAGTTGTCTGAAAACATACTGCACAAGACAATTCAGTCAATCACTGACTCTGGACACACTTTGTTTGCTCTTCCGCACTTTTTGGTATCACTTTTTTGACACTGACGGTTCGTTGAGAATGTAACGTCAAGAAGACGATGGGTTCGGTTGTTTTGTAGAAAAGATTAGTCGGTGTAGACTCGTCTTGAACAACTGCCACCAAATATGTAGGTTTGAGAGAGATATGGCGGGACTGTGAAGGGAGAACGAGAGCAAGAGATAAGGTGGCACAAGTGGTGTGTAGTGGCACAGTAACTAGAGCTTCGGAATCTCAATCGAATCTTGTACTGCTGTTTCGAACCTTGGGCTAGTTTGTTCACTCTATGTTGCTTCAGTTCACTCAGCTGTATGAATGAGCACCTGGCTATAGACAGTGGTGGATATTTGTGTTTGAATAGTCTCCATGCATTAATTGCACCATGGCTGAATGCTGCTCAAAGAAGTGGAGTTGGTGTTCGATTGAACAGGTCTGCCAGAGAGTAAACTGTATTAAAGCACCCTGAGCAGTCCTAAGGACTGGATAGTGCACTACTTGAGAATTTACGTTTATTTTAGTTTTAGAGACTGGTGGAAGAGGTGGCAGTAAAATGGGACAGAGGGAGGAAAGAAGGAGAAAAGCAATAACATCTATCCTGACTGTATCTGTGGTGGACGGTATCATGAGGCTGTAACGAAAGAAAAACATGGTGAGCTATTGTAACTGAATTAACTAACTTGATGTAAGTAATCCAATCATGGATAGATGTGCCGGGTGGACACAACATCTGTATTTCCAGTTTCCTATACACCCAGAGAGTGCTAAATGAATCAACTGGCAAATGTGTGGCCTACTAGTCTGGGAGCAGGACAGAGATGTGAGGCGTTTGCACTCAGTACTTTTACTACTTATGCTGCATTCCAATGGACTCGGCTATATCGTAAATATGACTTTGTAATGTCTACTTAACCCTGTTGCATAAATTTACCAGTGGAGAAGTCGAGCCTATTCTGAACTTTCAAGTTCACCAAGTCATATTCGCAATATCCATGACGTGACTGGAATGCAACAATAGTACTTTCTAATGGGTACTGGTGATTTTGGCCTATTGTGAATTTGGTCCAGTGAATTTAAATTAGTGCAGTTTATAATAGCGTAAATGATTATATCAACCCAGTTATGTTTTTGGATTTGCTTATGTCCGATGGCTAATAATGGTAATAAATTATTAGGTACTCTGTCAATTGTTCTAATGGTTGACATTTGGTTATTTCAGGTGTCAATATGCTATTGATCACGATGTCAACATTGATGTTGACACGACACAGAAGCCATATGTAGGATGACAGCAACCAAGATAGAAGTCTTACAAAGCTGTGTTTGCTGTCTATATTTATACAAAGTGAACTGATTTACAGTGTCTCATGTCTAAGCAAGGCATGACAAGTGTAAATACACAGTAGAATGCATTTTATGTCAAGAAAGTGTATGATATTCCATTCCATTAGTCCATAGTTGTCCAGAATATTAATTGTCTATGTTTGTCACCTGTAAATGACAACATATAATTGAACCAATCAACACCACGGCAGTCTTAGGTCTTAGGTGATTTACTCCAAACAGCCCAAACTTGAGCTAACGCAGGAGTTGTATGGTGCTTGTTTGTGCGCATGCATTGTGGGTAGTTTGTTTGTTTATTTTATAGGCAGTCACTCCAGTTTAAAGATAATTCAATGAACATTAAACTAAACACAACATGCAATTATAGAAAATCAATTGTTTTGAAGATACAGGCACCCAGAATGTTGAGATGTGTGGCAGCAGCCTGGGGAACAGGGACACATGCCAATTTAACTGGCCCGAGTCAAATGTCAACAAGCATGCCAATGGGCGATAATACAAGCATTTAAAGGCATTCGTCGCCAATTGTTAGCTGCATTAATAACACCTAATATAATTGAAAGCGTCGCATTCTTCAATTGCTCATGACAGTGCCTAGGGAGCAATTATTAAAAATTCGTAATAATCTCTTACTCGATTTTGTTGACTTGATATCACAACACGCCTCTCCAATACATCTTACAACGTCCGACAGGGGGTAGCACTCTTGTGAGTCTAGTCAAAGACAGATAATGTCGCCATCTATCGGATGACATTTAGGATAACTCAACCGGGGATATTACGTGTGTGGTGTATACATGTATGCAGCATGCATGCACGCATGCACGCATGCATGTATATATGAATGTACGTACGTACGCATGTACGCATGCACGCATGCACGCATACACGCATGCACGTATGTGTACGTATGTGTACATATGTGTACGTATGTGTATGCACGCATGCACGCAGGCACGCATGCACGCATGCACGCATGTACGTATGAATGTATGTATGTATTTATGCATGTATGAATGTATGAATGTATGAATGTATGAATGTATGAATGTATGAATGTATGAATGTATGAATGTATGAATGTATGAATGTATGAATGTATGCACGTATGCACGTATGCACTTATGCACGTATGCACGTATGCACGTATGCACGTATGCACGTATGCACGTATGCACGTATGCACGTGTGTGTACGTGTGTGTACGTGTATGTGTGTGTGTGTGTGTGTGTGTATGTGTGTGTGTATGTGTGTGTGTGTATATGTGTGTATGTATGTGTATGTGTGTGTATGTATGTGTATGCATGTATGCATGTATGCATTCATGTATGTGTGTGTAGCGTGTATGCATGTATGTATCTATGTATCTATATATCTACATGTATCCATGTATGTATGTAGATCTACGATTAAAACACCGGTCACGTAAGCGTCTTCGAGCTCAAAAAGTGATGACGTCATTAGATTCGTTCGTATTTTGTGTCGACCTGACAACCATTTGGATGTACGACGTGGAAGTAGATGGGTGTTTTCTTTCCGCTCTAATCAGCCGAAGTGATGACTTTGATGGGCAACACCGTGACTGTAAGAAGGTTTCTCCGTGACGAAAAGAAACGGAAATGTTCAAGTTAACGAAGCTTATCGGGACCGTGACATTTATTCATAATTCTTATGTTAAACTTCAAACAGTCAAAATGTTAACAAGTTTGGATCGCCGTAAATAATTTTATATACTAATAGTAACCATGGTTCGGATTAAAATACACTCCTTTTGCTGTTGAGCATTTTGATAGTCATATTACCGCCCGATGCTTAATCATATAAAGGTGTGTTGCCGGCTTGGCGATTCCTCCCATTTCCAAGGGTCGTTTCAGTGCAAAGAAAGAAAATGACTGCCTGGTTGCCGACGGTGCCTTTTTTATCTGTGGATATACCATTACATGACAAATAAAAATGAAGACCAAAATATGCTGTAGACGTAGAGTTTCTTGTTTGATTCACACATGAACTGCTTTGTACAAGTTGTGTGTTTGCGGGAGGGATATGCATTATTTACGAACGAAGCTAGCAACAAATCTGGTGGATGCGGAAACTAAGCAATATTACAAAGCTTCTTTGATATTACAATCCCGTTCATGGTTCCACTATTTCCCGAAATGCTCCGCGCCGACCAAACGTCCGCTGTTATATAGATCCGGCGGAAGTGTTATGCAGCACCGTGTAACATAAAGCAGGGGTCTACACACACACAGGGTAGTACTAAATCATTTTACATATTTAAACGTAAATAAAAGAATAAAAACATGGAATCCTCATTATATTTAGTCCAATCCATATAGTTTAAGTTTTCACAGTTTTCTTTTTATGCGTCTCTCCATTGATTAAAAACTTTTTCTCCCCGCGTACTGAGGTTTGAGATGATCGTCAGGTACCCCCATCATTTTAACACAAAATATATATACTCTATAATGAACGATATTCTACACTCAGTTCACGATAACACATAATGTTATTAATGATAAATTATAAACAAAATTATACGCCAAATTTATAATAACATATTTAAAAACTAAAGGATTTTTTTCTAAATCAGGGACTCAATTCGGTAAACAGTTTTAGACAGGCAAATTCGGAGATCATCTGTGACATTGAGACGGGCTTGAAGTTTGGTCTTTGTGCTTAACAACGCCGATAATCCGTGTTCACGGAAAATAAGTGGACGGAAAATCAACAATGCCATTAAGCCCACACGGGCACATCTTCCAGACTCGGGCATGACACGTTTTCGTTAGACGAGAACGTGGCCAGAGAAAGATGTCCAAACGCATTGTGGAAGACGGTGGAGTTAATCACAAACAGTCCGCCTAACTTGCATGCCGTCTGCTAAGGATAATGCACCTCCACGCTGGACGGATCTCACCGTAAAGTTGTATCTTTTGCAAGCAGATCTGTTATAGTTATTTTAGAATTACGTTTGGCATTGACGACAGGTGCGTGCGCCTTCAAAAGGTGTCCCATGTTTCCTTTCACAACTTCTTTATCACCAAACGCTGCGTTGAGGTGATCAGACATGTTGAAGTTTAAATAGTTGACTTTGCCCTCCCACAATTCCAGCTTCACGAAGATATTTGCTCGTACTTTAAGTAAACCAGCTTTGTAGTTTCTGCACGAACTATGGAGACTGCCTTATAGAAGTGGTCAAACAATTCGGTGATTTAATCTTTTAGCCATTCTTCATTAGTTACATGTTCTCCATGGCAGTGAATAGACCAGGCGTTGTGGAAGACCTGTACGTCTCTTGGTCCACATGCAACTCGTGGCAAAAGCAGAATCGATACTGAAAGCGTTGGATTTGATGATATTTACACATTGACAACGTCATCAAGGTATGTTCTTAGCTCTGGTTGGACTACGTTTGATGCGAGAGCGTATCGGTGGATAATACAGTAAAGTAGTTTTGAGTGGTGAAACACATCACGTCCTTCATCAAGAAAAAAACCCTGTTAAGAATGGCCAACACACCGTCATGCACACGCGCGCACATTGACCCACGATAATTCATCGGCCTCACAATATTTGGAGACTTTTCGGAAGACGCACTCGCCCTTGTTAGGCTTAATGAATTCTAAGGAATGAACTTTCCTTGAAGTCTCTTCCTTGAAGTATCTGTCTTTGGTGCAAAGCGCGACCACGAGTAGCATACAAGATGGATAAATCCTTACTTTCAGCCAACCCTTCGCGTACCCCGTGGACAATCTCTCGCGTACCCCCGGGGGTACGTGTATCCCAGTTTGGGAACCGCTGGATTAGAGTATGATCAGTAAATTCGAGACACGTGAAGGCTCGGGTAATTATGTGGCATACAGCGACCAAGACATCGATCGTGGTGAAGCTTGCTTACAGACAACAACACAAGAACACCGCCAAAGCTGAATATATCGGAGCGGTTCTTGAAAACTGACAGTTTCAACAGTGACGAGAAGGTGAACGATCCTCTGTTGATAATGGGCGTATCGAAGTAGTGCGTTAATAACCCAACATGACAACCATAACACTGAATTGAATCATACACAAACAGCTTTATATCTATAATTTATTCTTTGCAATTCATTCAAGTACTTCAGCAAAATGACAGACTGCAGCACAATAGATCTGCAAGCCACATTATGCATTCAGCCATCTCTTATACTGTCGCCGTTCTGTTTTTTTAGTTACTATTATTGTATGTTTCATACTTTGTTGTTATGTCCGTGGTTATGAGTCGTTATTCCACGAATGTTGCTAAATAGACATAACAAACAAATATTCTGAATAGAGGACGCGTGCCCAACATCACTGTTCCTTGTTGTGCATTAGCAAAGACAATGCAGTGGAGTTGACCAAAAAGCCATTACGAAGATGATTTTACTGTAATGTTTTGGCAGCACACACATTGAAATGGCAATTCTCTCGTCAGTCGGAGATCTTTAGCGAGACGTTGGATAGACAAGTGCGTTCTTCTAGGGTTGCTTCATTGAAAATCCCCGTAGGCCCTATAGCTAGTCTAGCATTAGTTTGTATAATCTCGGGTCATTAAATAATTAATGCTACTAAAGTGGAGAATGCAACTAAATCAACGTTTGATGGCATAACTCGTAATTTCATAGATTATGATGTACATGTACTTGTAAAATTGATTGTGGTCGCACAACTAAATTTCTACCTACAGGCATGCACTAGCTATGCACCACATTTGATGCTTATATCACAATTGTTCACATTATCCGCAGGACTAGCCAACAAACCATTCAACACGTTTTGCATGTTCGCATGCTTGCATTCATGCATACACGTGTTCGCATGCTTGCATACACGTGCGCCATTGCACCTACACATTTTGTTTATGAAAAGAAATCACCAGACACGCAAATCAAACGTTGACTTAAGCGATTTTATTCTTCGTATTAATCTAAACACGTCATACACAATACTACATAACTACAATAATAATATTATTATAAATGGCACTTGGTCACGATTTTAGTTAATTAGTCATTGAGACCCTTTTAACCGAATTCTAGACGCTAAGTCATAATACAAAATTACAGTTGAGACGTGACAATGATGCAAGCGACGTTCACAGAAACTTGCAATTGATATCGGTCGTACAACGTGGTACGTTCGCCAGCCAACTAATCAAGGAGGTGAGTTCCTGCAATGACGTCACATTACGGTGGACTTAGAGTTGGAGACTATGTTAAAATTCAGATTTAACTTTTGTATTACCAAAAAAGAAGAAGTACACGATCTTTATATTATTAGATCATGTAAATTTTTGAAAGACCATCTAAGTAATGAAAATAAATTCAAGAAGAATTTTAGACATTAAAAACATTATACCAGACAACGCACTCGTGTTCTAGACCCGCATCTGTCGCTAGAATGGCAAGCATGTACGCACGTTTCCATGGGTGTCATTACCGCATTAAGGCGGAAAATATCTCATTTTCTTCTGTCCCCCTTTCCCGAATGTTTTAGAATGTTCATAATGTGTCATATTCTACGGTAAAATCATTCCATGTGTTGCACAGAAGGCCTAAAGCGATTTCAAATGTTCTCGTGCATACACCCTCGCCGAAAGAGAACAGCGAATGAATGAACATGTCGACTAGTAGAAAACACCTGCGAGTTAGCTAAAAACTGACGAAAGTAGAGTGGACGATGAATTTTTCCGGACACTTATTATTTATGTTCAAACCGAATTTAACGAGAATAATGTTGTATTACGTAATGGTAGCTGAGTGAAATAGTTCGATGTTGCAAATGGTAATGTTGCTCATATTGGTTAGTTCTGCTTGATGACAGAACTTGGCGACGTCCTCGTCTATAGGCCGGACAGTTGGCATGTGGTCACTACTTGGACGAATGACAGATGCTGTTCGCCATCGTGTGCTTCTAAGGCGGTAGTGGTGGACCTGGAGAATACACAAAGAAACACCGAATAAATAATTTAATAATGTAGAAACGACAAGGAGTAAATAAGATGACCTAGACGGTGTAACACAATTTAACAAGACTGCCATCAAAACCAATATAAACTATATGACATATTGAGAAATAAAGCCGTTGGTATAGACCTAGTGAGAGTCCACAGGTTATAATCAGCACATGCCCCATATAATACAAATCACATTATGATCTCAATGATAACGAAACGTGAGCATATGGCCTAAGGACTAATACCATGGGGTAAACAATGTACTCATAGATATATGAACATTGAGAATACAATCAATGTTAATAAATTATTCGCAATAAAAGCTAAATCAAAATTGTTTTATGTGAAATTCTTTGGTGAACACCGAATTAAACATACAATTTATAGGACTTCATCACCGGAGTCAATATTGATATTAAATGTATTAAAAATATATAAAATTATAAACTTGTCGCCCGTTCTTGGCGAGCAGCATGCGCTTTGTTGCACCATCGGTGTTCGACGATAGACGTTTGCGCAACCTAGCGATTGACGACTGGCACCACCTGGCAATACTCACACAGCAAGATGTTGATGACGCTCGGCTTTGCGACGAGATCTCGCGGCGTGGGCGGCGGCATCATGTCGACGGGACACAGCTCTTTGACGAGTTCCGTGCCGACGAGGAAGTAGCACTTGTAGTTGGAAAAGTCGTAATCTATCCCCGCACACAGCTGGGGGAAGTCGTTGGTGTGCAGCTCCGTCAGGTCCGGCGCTATACCCTGGCCCGTGTTGGCGCACTTCTACACGGCACAGCCAACACTCATTTAATAAATGATGCTACAGTAATAATAATAATAATCATAACACTTAATTTATTATGAACAGTTTCCATTAAAATGCCAAGAGCGCCGTTCAAAATCTGATTACTGGAAACACGTCAATTAAAAGTCGGATCTGTAAGCATAGGCCTAATTAATTATTGTAAATCAAACAGCATTAAGTTATATTAATTACTAGAAAAGTTACGTAGAACCTAGGGGATGGTCGCAAAATTCCCAGATGCGTTACATATTACGTGGCTTGATGTGGTCATCACGTCTTGCGGGGAACTAAATTGCTACAGTGGCGGCACCTAGCGAGTGAAACATACAGTATTGTCCATTGACGCTAATAGCCATTTCGGATCGTCATAATTATTACAAGTCCGGCACCACGTATTTGCAGGAAAGGCAGGGATAGAACGAATGCTAATTCCATAATGTTTTTGTAATTCGCGAACTTAGTGCTTAGCGTCGGACAGGGTTACGTACCTGTATGCAATGTTGCAGGTCTTTAATTCCTTTAATCTCGACACCTAGAAGTAGATGAGCACCCAGTGTCACCAGCCCATTCGTTGTCTCGGGCGCGACTGTAAATCATGAAAGTGGTGCAACAACAACAACAACCACAATAACCACATCATCATCATCAACAACAACAACATCATCATCATCATCAACAACAACAACAGCAACCACATCGTCATCAACAACAACAACAACAACAACAACAACAACGACGACAACCACATCATCATCATCAACAACAACAACAACAACCATATCATCAACAACAACAATAACCACATAATCATAAACAACATCATCAACAACAACAACAACATCATCATCAACAACAACAACAACAACCATCACAACAACTAGGACAGCGGCGACGACGACTATAACACCAATACAACAGTTGCATTTCCACCCGGGAGCAATCTACATAGCTACACGTTAGCTGACGTCTTAGAGAAACAAGATGCATGCACAAGATACACACGGGGCAGATATACAGATGGACAAACAGGTTTGTCTAGACAGAAGGAGCACTTCAAGAAACCAGAAACCTGCCAACAACGTGTATACTAAACTACACTGCGTGTGTCACATCGACGACATGCATACATTATTCCATAATACTTATCCGTTGATCCAGTTTTGGTCATATCTTAACAGTTATTTCTTACTTAATTTAATTATATTCTACTGATAACCGTCACGTGTTGCTATAATTTGAGGAGAAAATGTAATGTGCTAGTAAATGACGTTCAGATCGATATCAATGTCGTAACCTATTGGAACATCTAGTTATAATATCTCCTACAAACTCAGCTGTTCCGACAGGTGTCGGGAGTAAATCGACGGTGACTTATGTCGGCTACTTACTGCAGGGCACTTTCTTGAAGTGTATGATGTTCTTGTTGGTTTGCAGCGTGTCGCAGGCGGTCAGGTTCGAGTGGATGTAGCACTTCATCAGCCACGGGTTGTAGTCGCCGGCGAAGCACGTCGGGATCTGCTCACAATAGTGCATACACTCGTACAGCGACTTGAACTTGCCGTACAGCTGACTTCCGCCCTCGATGAAGAAGCCGTGATACTTGGTCAAGGTCTTCTTCTTCTTCTCTGTCACACCAACCACTCACGTGTTAACCGGGCATTTGCGCGGGAACAGGGGGGCAGGGGGCAGCTGTCCCCTGGGATTTCTCCGGGGGAGCAGACATATGATTCTGCCCCCATTAAATGTGAGCGTGAATGTTTGTTTTTGTGGCGGGCGTCAATGGCGGGTGGAAATCTAAATTTTATGAGACGATTAATGTGTATTTTTGCTGACTGTGAAAGGTTTGTGCAATTGGAGGACAGACACATGTTTTTCTGCCCACCTCCCAGTAATATGCGGCGCGGCGACAAAAAAATTCCAAAGCATTCCCCCTCCCCCCGTCTTCGGATGTCATCATTTCAGCCGAGATAGCGGAGAGAAGCTAGAGAAGGTAAATTTACAGCAGAGGCGCAACGTAAAAAATGAAATTTTCAAAAGGACTGTCTCCCCCCTGTTCGGATGTCACGAGTTCACAGCCGATACAGCGGATAAGCTGAAGTTACAGCGGCGCAGCGGCGACAATTTTCCAACAGTACTCCCCCCCCACCCCCGTCTTCCGATGTCACAGTCGAGCCAACCGAAACAGCCACAAGGTGAAGGAAGATGTGAAGATATGCGGCGGAGTGGCTGCGAAAATTTTTCAGTGGTGCTGAAGCTCCGGTATCCCCCCAATATGAATTCATGGAGTAGATTCTTCGACAGGTTGGAATAGCATTGCTATACATGTATGCGTGCGAGTGCGTTGATTTAAAGATTCACAAAGAAACATAACAGAGACACAGACAGGGGAACAGACAGAGAGACAGACAGACATGCATACGTATAGACAGACAGAGAGATAGTGAGACAGACAGACAGACAGACAGACAGACAGACAGAGAGACAGACATACATGCATACGTATAGACAGACAGAGAGATAGTGAGACAGACAGACAGACAGACAGAGAGACAGACATACATGCATACGTATAGACAGACAGAGAGATAGTGAGACAGACAGACAGACAGACAGACAGACAGAGAGACATACATACATGCATACGTATAGACAGACAGAGAGATGGTGAGACAGACAGACAGACAGACAGACAGAGAGACAGACATACATGCATACGTATAGACAGACAGAGAGATAGTGAGACAGACAGACAGACAGACAGAGAGACAGACAGACAGACAGACATACAGACAGACAGACGGACGGACGGACGGACGGACGGACGGACGGACAGACAGACAGGCAGAGAGACAGAGAGGCAGAGAGACAGACAGACAGACAGACAGACAGACAGACGGACAGACGGACAGACGGACATACGGACATACATACATACATACATACATACCTACCTACATACATACATACATACACACGGACGGACATACAGACAGACAGAAAGACAGACGGACAGACGGACAGACGGACAGACGGACAGACGGACAGACGGACAGACGGACAGACGGACAGGCACTTACTCTTCCTCCTGCGCTTCTTGTACACAGGCACGTAGACTTTCTCCTTGATGGGAACTCGTTCGATCACCTTGATCACCCTCGGCTTCTGTTGTTGCTGGTACAGACTGCCGTAGCTGTAGCCGTGGGACTGCTGGCTGCCGTGCTGGGGCGAGTACCCTACGTATCCACTCTGACCCTTCGACCCATACTGCTGTACCCCTCCTCCATACCCACTTTGTTGGTTGAACCCATACTGCGGTACCCCTCCTCCGTACCCACTTTGTTGACTGGACCCGTATTGTGGACTGGATCCATATTGTAGCAACCCCCCGTTGTATCCGTAACCCATTTTACCCGACTCCCTCGCCTTTCGTGCAGTATTCCCAGACGAAGCTCCACCAGACGGCTTCTCCGCAAATGAATCCCCGTCGTAGTAGTCCGGCTGCTGACCGCCAGGCTGCGAGTATTTCCCGTCCCCGTTTTCCCCCAGACCCGCGCGTGAGACGTCTCCTTCGTAGTCGAACTGTTGCCCATTGCGTCCCGGCTGAGGCGCGCCTTCATATTCGGATTGGGATCCGGATTGATACGGGGACAAACCAGGCGGAGAATACTCGCCCTGGTTGAACGCACCATCGTTCTCCGAATAGTCGGATACGCTGCCGGCCTGGCTCGCTGTTTCGTACGGGTTCTGGTATCCGGGTCGTTCTGACAAGTACCGATAGAGAAGGGCGTGTTAAGAAAGCTGTTATACCTACGTGGTTCTACGTACGGTTCATTTGCACCACGAGATGCAAAAAAATGGCATTTTGTGACACCTGACAACAACGGACACTTTGCAATAACGAACATGCGGTAATAGCGGGCAAGGGTATGAAGACTGTGTAGACCAATCGGGAGAAAGCGATATTAAGTCAACAACAATATCAATGTCAGTCAGTTAAGCCTGTAACATTAAACTATAAGTTCACTTTTTAAACGTCGCCCACTGATATAATTTCAACCTTGTTGTAAGATATACATTCTCTTTAATTCGAACACATCATTAACAACGTCATAGCAAAAACGAACATAGGAATATATATCGACACATTTCAGTAAAAGAATTATGTGTACTGAAATTGCACTACACGACAGGAACAATATAAAATGTATGCAGTATGCCACCTACCATCATTATTCGGATACACATCGATACCGGAAATAGTTTGTACGCATGCTCCAATGATCACCAACACCAGGAAGCCAGTCCAGCTCACACCTAATCCTGCAGTTCTGGTTCCAGCGAGCCGGTCAGAGTCTCGATTCCGACGAAGCTCGGCCGACGTAAGACGCGTGCCGTACATGGCGCGGTCTCGTTCAACTTTGCTACACTGCAGCATCCTTTCAGGTGATGTCTGATTCACATTATTTGCTTACGTGGACCATACCACAGGTCGTTCCAGCAAGTCCTCTTCCGCGTTGACGTAATCACTCGAGCGGCAAGCGCGTGTGATGTAAGAACGCAAGAGTCCATACGTTTATATAGCTTATGATAATTAATCAGCAACAAGTAATTAACGCTACCCGGCCAGTGCGATTGAAAATCAAATGCGTCACGTGCTGTATATATTAATTGCACGTTTGCGTCTGGTCTTTCTTTGCGGTATGCATGTCGCAGTGTTCGCCATTAACTATGTTGTACATAACATTAATTTTGCGTATAATTATGATTTTGAGTGTTACAATTTGAATACTAGTCTTGCGTTCTCGTGGTGTCTTGGAATGTAAAATAGGCCAAGTGTAATAATTAGTTTTAACGACGAAAGATAGGAATTTCCGGCGATGAATATAAATTTTTCACAATGTCGCCACGACGCGTGCGTGCATTAAATAACGATTTGATTAAAGTGAAGATACCATGTGAACGGATGCGGAATGTGATTGCTGTTAGCAAATGTGGCATACGCAGAATGCATTTTCTGTGACTCCATTTTAACATGTACGCAAAACAAACTAATAGTGCGTTTTGCTTCTCTTTTCTGCTATACCACCGATGACAAGTTGGCGTTAAATTGTAAAAAGAAAGAAACAGTACATATTTAATGCGCTACCACTGGATGGGGAATATGCTCCAGCAGTATTCAGACAGGGAAATACCTAAGTACGACGTAACTTTTGCGATTTTTCCAACCGATTCGTGTGTAGCAGCGATTCGAATTGCTACATGAAGCGTTAACTATTCCGCATTAGATATTCCGTATTTGCGTGAAGAAATGCATCTGCATCTGCATTTCACACATGTTAACTCTCCGCAGTTAGTAGCCTACCGACTGTCCGTTATTCTGACATAGCTGATAAATCCACGTCCTATCGATTGAAATCTCCGTCATTTGGCGTTCAACGAACCAACAATTTGCGAGTCATTATTTTATTCATGTTGGGTATACTATTTGCATATTATAGTTTCCGTATTAAATAGTGTTTAAAATCATTTGGCGACATAATCACCCCGGTAATAGATGCTAAGTTGTTAGCGTCATCCAGGAACTCAGCAAATAAATGGCGTGGGAACCAGGGGTACTGGGGGGCTCAGCCACCCCGACAATTTATGTGGGAGCTGGAAACAGGATTAGCCCCCAAATTTTCAGGTATCTTGTGGTGCAGTTTGAGGTTGGTCAACCTTATGGGGCGGGTGGAAATGGAGATTATTTGACATGCCTCAAGGGGGTACAAATCGAGGTTTTTAGAGAGTCTCATCCCCCCAATATTCACCACGTATCGACGTCAGTGTGAATATACCAGTAATATTTTAATGACAGTTCGACCAGGGATGGCTAGCCAGGGATAGCAGGGAAATATGTTGAAGTCATATACGGTACATGTACACTCTATAATATACAACACCGATTTTCCTAGCGATTTTGGGAATACCTCTATGCTTTTACTCTCGGCCTACAGTTCATTGGCCGTTTTATACTGTAGCAGTTCATCGCTTTACAAAATGTACTCGAGTAAAGTGAAGTGTCTGTTCGGAAAACACTGCATCTTATGTGCATGATAAATACCATGGGTATGAGCTAAATCCTAAATATTTGTGGTAGAAGCAGTACTGACAAAATATCATAAAAACAAAATTGCTACGAATAACTATGTAAACAACATTTTGTATAAGGCCATTTGAGCTAAGTTAAAGAAGAATTAAGTACACATCTAGATAAAACTTAATTGGTGTCTTAATCTTGAAAACGGACGAAGACACTAACTGACTGCATGGCGGGAGGGAGTCGGCCGTTAGTCAACGTGGAGAAAACTGCAAGTAAAGAACTACGAGAAGGTGGCCAATAATAGGGTGAGGCGGAGAAAATTAAAAAGGATAGATATTTAAGGTAGGTAGACACCGTTTGACATATTGAGGGAGGGGGTTAATGGGGTTAACCGTCACCACCAATGAAGACCTTACGCCGATGGACCGAAGTTTGATATTGTTGTGGGGTACGTACATTGTCGACCACAAAGCAATATTGATAAATGCTCAGTGAATTCGGAACATGGCGTGTGTGCGCGCGCGTGTGTTTTTGGGAGTGGGTGTGCGTACACGTGTGAACAAACAGAAAAATAGGACGCTCGATAAGATTGTTTGGCTTTTTTTACCTAACACAACGCTGATTTCCACAATTCTGAGAGTACCCGACGTCCGTCGTAGCCGTTGCGGTGACGAGGTAACACCGCCAGCGTCAACGGACCTAGACCGTTGTTTAATGGGCAGGCCTGCAGCGACGGAAACACTCGACAAGACATTGTGTTGCCGTGGGCACATTTTTACTACCAGGATGTGCATTGTGACTTCTTGGCGAGTGGAATTGCGCCTACAGCTGAATGCTAGGTAATTAACAGTGGTCACCTTCTTGTCCAAATAAATATTTTTTGGTGATGAGCAGGAATGACGCAGCGTATAGAGATATTGCAGGGTACTTGATTCAGGATGCAATGATAACATAATATGTTAATCGTCACTTTAATTAAGGTTTTTAAATGTTTAAAAACATGTGTTGCATTTATCAATTATTGATTTCTCCGAAACTGGTTGAGATTTAGAGGACAACTATACCAGTTTCCCAATATTTACTACAGAGCACTCGATAGATTGGATGAAAATGAGGACATAACGCTTATTAGCATATCATTACAATGTAAACGTGTATAGTTTCGAACTGAGCTTCCGACTGATTTTCGTGTATTGAGTTGATAGCTGAATGATTTAACATCGACGTGGGTCAATAGCCTAAAGGAATGCGTTTAAGTGCGACAAGAACGGAACGTTGTTAGATGTTTTATCTACTGCTAGTATTGAAACACTTGCAATTAATGTTGCTGGTAGTCGTAGTATACTATTTAAACACGTGTTTTAATTGCTTTTTTTTGTTCAACCAGACGTGCAACAATAAACAGGTATCCTAATACATTTACTTGTCTTGTCAAATGTTTGACTGGTCTTCAGGTTGCATCGACACAAACAGAACATCAGCTATACGATATGCCAGTGAACAAATGACGAGATAATATAAATAGCATGTATGTACACAGACACAGTTACCCTATCTCGTGCACTTGGTTAAGATATACAATTGTGTACACATTAAATAACTGATCTCAATTATTCCATTATTATCTCGTGCCCTGGACCATTTGTCTACATACAACTGACGGGTACAGTCAATATTATGAATTTGGGTCCCGTTTCTCAGATGTGACAGGGTCTCATTTGTTTGATGGTCGATGCGTCGTTTACCATTTTTTACTGTCTTATGTCTCAAAGTTCGTTTTTTTGCAAACCCGAAGTTATTTTCCTGAAATGCTTAAGTAAGCGAAGCATGACCACGGTCTAAATTAAATGGTAATCGACCGGGTCTTCAGTCTGGGTGATCGACAGATGTGCTTGCGTTGGGTGTCACTGTCGGCGACGTGGAGTATTGCTTATTTTAACCGACGTCCTCAATGGTTGTGCATGTGATCTACAATACCCACTTTCCATTATGTTGCCATATTAGATCGCTAGCTTCTTAAGACGCATAACGTGCGAGCTACATGCATCGTATACGAGGAATCTCTTCCACCAGATGTTTGATAACGTTAAAAAACAAGACAGCGGTTAGCGGATGTGATGCATGTGATATCGCGACTGCTGATTTGGGAAGCGATGTCACCAAATGGCAACACAACGGGAACCTGGACGCCATCAACTGTTAGCGTCGAGGACTGGTGCCCGGGGAAGGGTTCGAACTTCCACGGCTGTTGGTCGATGAGGTGCTGTCTTTCCGTGGCTTCTCCGCTGGAGCGTGCGGTTGTTTCCTCGAGGCGTAGGCCCGTAGATAGTCGGCAACTGTCGTGTGCTTGAAGCGAACGGCGTCGTCCAGTGGCGTGTGGTTCCACCTGGTGAATGAGGACGGAAACTATTGTTAGACAGTGCACGTGACATACCATTAGGTGGCTCGTAGCGCGGTTGATTTTTTGGTGGGGTAGGTTTTTCGATTGCAAACTCCCAAAGTCTCCAGTTACTGCACTCCCTTTGAGATATGCAGCTGCATCCGTTGAGACATACAACTGCACCCGAGACCTGAAAAACTTCACACCCTTGAGACCTGCAACGGCAACCCCTCAAGACCTGAAAAACTTCACACCCTTGAGACCTGCAACGGCAACCCCTCAAGACCTGAAAAACTTCACACCCTTGAGACCTGCAACTGCACCCCCTCGAAACCTGAAAAAACTTCACACCCTTGAGACCTGCAATTGCACCCCGCCCTCAGATTTCACTCCATCGAGACCTCCAACTGCACATCCTCGAGGCTCACAAAAAGCTCTAACTGCACACCCCTTAAAATTTATTTTCCTTCGAGCGGAACTCTTGCCTCGACCACATCAGGACTGTTGTAACTGTTAAAGCATGCAGTTGGTGTGTTTCTATTAGACACATAGCTGCACTTATTAAATATCCAGTTTTATTGCAAATGGCTTGTGATTAGTGAACAACTGGGCCTACATCCCTAATGCTAGAGAAACGGTTTAAGGTTCGTTTTACACAACATCGGCCCGACATTTTAAAAGTTGCACACTGTGCAGGCGCAACCTATTATTGAGGTGTACTGTCGTTTCGAACCTTAGGCAAATTCGTTAACGCCACGTTGCTCCAGGTCACTCCGCTGTATGAACGACAGTGGTGGATATGTGTATACAGCTGCATGGTCTCTGCGCGTTAATTGCAGCGTGGCTAAATTCTACCTAGAGAAGTCAAGATGGTGTTCGATTGGACAACTCTGCCATGGCGTGAATACAAGAATCAAAAAGGTAGAAACAAATAGGTGGGAGGCGGACACATAAAATAGTTACAGGTGAACTATTGCAATGGTGGGAGGTTGGCGACCAAAGCATGTTGGGGACGGGATGTTGACCATCAAAACAGGTATCGGATACCCTTTCCACCCCTATCATCGTTCACATATCAATTCTAATTAAACTGGTCATGCTGATTTACAAGTTTGTACAGAACGAGCCGATGTTTTGTCCTAATAACATAGGTGTTTACTGACTGTGAATAAAAATTGTTTTATAAGTGTCACGTTCAACTGATATTATGTCCGCGTGTTTGTTCGTTCACCTGTCCTTGGGATCGTGCACGACGTCACACTTATCGAGCAGGAAGACGACGGTGTCGAGATGACCCTCGGCGGCGGCGACGTGCAGAGCCGTGCGACCATCGTAGTCGCATTGACCCATATCTACCCCGGACAACACCATCCTGCAACATGTACCAGTGCAATAGTTAGTATTCACACTACGGTTTGTGTTTCTGTTTTACTAACTACACTGGAAGAGTTCCCATATTGGTGTTGAATATAGAAGGATTACAATGTGAAATAATAATTTTATCGTCAATTTGCAACATTTAATATATGAACCAAAATTATTTTCATTATTGTCCGATGATACGACACACTTCACTTAGCAAGTGAAGCTCAGTGGGTATTTGCGTTACGTATCAACGGGCTACGCTATGAAGGGGAAGGCATTGTGCTTGGTTCTCGTTCACGACGTCATATCACGGCGGTTGCTGAATTCAATATTTTGTTTGAATAGTTCATCACGTTTCTACTTAGTAGTGTGATTGATTAGTTGAAAACTGTCTAAGCTAAACATCCCTTATCAATTTTCAACACCTTCATCTTCCCCGTCTGCTGTAGACACGACACTACATTGCCATCGATGTTAGGAGTAAGTAGATGGGACGCCCAGCCCTCAGATTCAAGGACGCCTGCAAGCTCGACCTGATGGCCTGTGACATCAGCTCCGAAGACTGGGAGGCAATGGCCGAAAATCGCACTGCTTGGCGTCATACTATATCCAGAGACATTGGACGGGCTGGCGAAAGGAGACACTGCACCATCAATGTTATCCTGCTTTATCTGCTCTGGCTGCGACAGGGACTGTCGCTCTAAATTCGGACTGCACAGCTATAGCGAACGCTGCCAAATTACAAAAAAAAACTGACAACAGGGCGATCAGCATATTCTCATGAGACTACACTCTGCCTACGAACTAATAATAATAATTAGTAGTAAGTAGGTACATTACGATGCATATGTGTTGAACATGGTGCACGGGGCACATTGATATTATATTCTTCCTCCCCTTTGCGAGATCTTAAAACACGCCACTGTACGAAATCTATCGGGGGTGACGTGTGTGGTTTACCGATGCCATGTCTCTACCTTCTGAGTGTGTATGTGACGTCACCGCTCGCTGCTCCAAAGAGCAGGTTCATCACCTCGTGACTCTGACGGTCGAGGTTCGTGCGGCGCGGGTCGATGCGCTGTAGGGAGTGCTTGATGGTGTCGTAATGGTGGAAGTTGAACGTCTTCACCAGCTCCTGAGATGATATGTCAATGACGGGTGAGAGCGACAGGCGGGAGGGGAATACGAATAGCAGGTAATAATAATAATGAAATCTTATCCGTCAAATAGAGGCGTTCATGGCGCTTGCAGAAGTCAATGACGAGTAAAATAGTGAAATTTACAATTTTAAAGTAGTAGTCTAAAAAATAAATGATAACAACAATGTTTTAAAGATTATAAAAATTAGTATCACTATTTTACATAATAAAATCAATCAATATTATAAGATCGTTATAAAAATAATGTATTCTCGAAATGTAGATATTTAACATATATATAATAACTATTATAAGAGTAATATAGTAAATAATAAAAAATCGTATCCATAAATAGTATAAAATCAGTATCATAAAATGTCCTTTCACTATCAATAGCAAATGTCCAGGAAATTCATATGTTCAGGACAATTTAGGTGTAAAGGCGTCAGTTTTGTAGCTTTTGTTTTTTGTTCAAATTTTTTGCTTTTCTTAATTTGTGATCACATTTCTACATAGTTTATTTTCTATGATTGGCTCTCGATGTACCGCACTGCACAAATCCCAGTTTAGCAGTGATCAGCTGTTTAATGAATCAAATGTCAAGCACCAATAAGTAGTAACGAAGTGGAGCCATGTGTCGTTTATGGTATTTGTTTACCAAGTTTCTAAAATGATACATCATAGTTTAATATTTTCAACAGTGTTCCAGTGAAAGCAATAAAAACTGGTTTCACGAGTTTTGCTTTAAACAAATAAAGTTCATAACCACCCTATATACTACTTTAACGAATGAAATACTGTGTGTGTATATATATATATATATATATATATATATCCAGTATTGCACTCGTTAAAGTAGTATATAGGGTGGTTATGAGCTTTATTATATATATATATATATTTATATATATATATATATATAATCTGCTCCGGTGAGTACACTGTCTAATAAGGTATTCATGGTATTCTATATACATATTTGTGGGATATTCACCAGGAGTTGACGTAGATAAAACCCATCAGCATATATCATGCATATATATATATATATATATATGCATGATATATGCGTGTGTGTGTGCGCGCGTGCATGTGTGCGTACATGCGTGCGTCACCAAACACGCTTATGCTTATTTTTATCACAGTACAATCGTACTATAAATATTAAATAATAATAATAATAAAACATGAAATGAGCGCGTGTCTTCGTGGAATAGGTAGGAGTCTTGGTGAAGTGGCAGAGCCGTGTAGGCCTACTGTGAAGTAGGTGTCAGGCAGCTGAGTGCACTTTGGGGTGCTAACTTGGACGGAAATACTCGTTTACGTCGGACCCATTCACCGGCGAACGAAATCATAACATTATTACCACACAGTCCTGTGAAACGCGACTGTGTGAGTGGCTACTCAACACATGAGTTTAAAAACGTTAAACAGAAGCCAAGCACGACTGCGGTCGTTGACTCTGTGAAGTATTTACTCAGGCCACCCGGAATGAAAGACTCGTATGGGGGACTGCACTGGTACCCATTCATAAGCAGACGGAATCCTAATGTTATTGTCACATTGGATGTCTAGAATAATGGCACAGTACGCAACCATACTAGGAGCAAAAACGTCATACTGAACACACGTCTTGTGATGACAAATATATATTATGTTCACAAGAAAAAAGTGAGTAAAATTAAGAAAGTACGCCTTTTATATAACACCCATTTAGTCATTACTGACATACCTAAGTGATTTTCACTTGGCAGACCTGTTTGGAGTAACACTTTCTCAAACCTATCCAAGTTATATAATTATAGCGCCAACATTTTTCTTTCACATATTTTCACTGGTGTCAATAGCCTAGTGTTCATCTGCCTCATCCTGAAAACGGTCTACTGGATGAACCGCGATCTGCCAGCAACAACATCGCCGCTAGTCTAACGCCAGAAGGAAGCAGAAGGAGGTAGGCAAAAGACAACATGGCGAAGAAAATAAACGAAAAGTAGAGACTACTGAGCTGACATGGCGGACAGCAGCAGGGAGACACAAAGGCAGAGGGGCTCGCAAGAGTTTGTGCAAGCTTTACATGCCACACGGCATGAATAGGATAAGTAAGTAACTAAGTAAGGTTTTACCTAGCGTTACTTGTCGGTAGAGTGTAATTATGTACAAAAGTATAAATGTCACAGTTATAGTTCAAACTGAAAACCTTCCAGTACGCACACCTAAGGCTGAGAAGAAACTTGCGTGCCATCTAGTGAGTACGATGGCCCAGCGCCGTCTAGCGGATGGTGACACGTACCTGACAGAACTGGATGCCTCGACAGGTGTTGCCATTGTCGTCGAGCGGCGGCGACCACATGCACACTCCCATCACGTTTGGTACGACGAGGAGGATCGCTCCCGACACGCCTGACTTGGCCGGCAGGCCCACCTGTCAGACACAGCGTACTAGATATATTGACTAACTGACTGATTAACTAACTGACAACCTTTCTCCCCCTCCCTACCTCCTACCTCCCTCCCTCCCTTTCTCTCCCTCCCTCCCTTCCTCCCTCCCTCCCCTCCCTCCTACCTCCCTCTCTCACTACCTCCCTCCCTCCCTCCCTCTCCCTCACTCACTCATTCCCTCCCTCCCCCCTTCTTCCTCCCTCCCCTTCCCTCCCTCCATCCCTCCCTCCCTCCCTCCCTCCCCTCCCTCCCTCCCTCCCTCTCTCACTCCCATCCCTCCGTCTTATCGTACCCTCTCTTATCGTACCTTAGATGTGACTTGTCACCGTCCAAGGGCGGATACTTGAGATTAAGAGGCACAAGTCGGATCAACTATCATTTTTCTTGTCTTAAATGTGTTTTTCTTTTTAACGTTAATTACGAATACCGAGTGCTAGTATAAGTCGCTTCTTTCAACAGGTCTAAGTTTAACCAAATAAACAGTACTCCTGTAGTTTATTTTTAAAAGACAGTTTCACGTGATTTAACTCTTACTAGACTAAACGTTATACACCGTTGCTCATCTGTTTACCTTACACAAACAAACGGAACATATGGAAATGCTTATGACATACGTCTTGTTACATGTGAAATTGTAACTCTCCAAATCGCAACAAAAGCAAGCATGCTGCACAAACAACACTTACAACTCACACACTCGCAGGCACACACGCTCGCATATACAAAAAAAAAACACAGGCACGTACACACGCGCAAACAAACGTACACACAAGCACGCGCGCTCGCGCGCGCGCGCACACACACACACACACACTCTCTCTCACACACACACACACACACACACACACACACACACACACACACACACACACACACACACACGCGCACGCACATACATACATGCAAGAGTGCACGCACACACTCACACACTCTCACACACACACATACTCATACACGGGTACACCCACACGCGCGCGCACTCACACACACACACACTATCATCAATAACACACATTCAATACACACACACACGCGCGCGCACTCACACACATAATACACACACACAATATCAATAATAATACACAATACACACACACTTCAATCATCACACAATATCATCACGTCACATATCATCATACGCGCGCCACTCAATAATACAATATCGCACACACACACGCACTCACACACACACACGCACTCACACACACACACACACACACACACACACTCGCGAATGCGTTAAATGGCCAAACAATGCCAGGTACACAATCAATATACATGCATGTTTGTGTATACTGCAGGACACAGTGAGTTACTACTCATTCTTACGTATGGACGGGTTACACAAACAAAGCAATCAAACTGGTCATCTACCTCCTAGATATCTTAAGTGATACGCTACTTGAATTGTCTAAAGCCCATACTATGGCAGCTATAAATATATCCCGTAAGTTCAATTTCGTGAAAACGTTTAACTACGAATTACTACACGACCGGTTTGATCAGGTATTGTGTACGTGAAGAGATGAGTAGGTATTCTACTTGATATACTGGTCGCGATGTATACACGTGACAGCTGTTATCATTAACCAGTAACTCTTGTAGATTTTCTTCTGGTCACTGTAAATACTCCTTATGGATGTACACGTTTTTGAACTTTTGTATAACGGATAAGTAATTACGGATTCCTTTGCGGGTCTAACGGATTTATAATACCAGGGTGTGCGTCAGTCAGGGTTGGCAGTATATATATATGTCGTTCACATGCTAATCGTCGATGCGGCGACTACACCAATATGTAATCTACTCTGAACACGTCGGTGGCGCAGCAAACACAAGTGTGTGATCTACTTTTAGAGAATCTGTGTTGAGGTTAACGTTCAAAGTAGACATTTTCATTATTCACTCGAGGTATTCCGCACGACAACAGGTATCTTTAAATGTCCCAAATAAGCATAATTTTTTTTTACAAATTGACTAACATAATAAACGAATGATAACAGTTCTGACATGTAAGAAGCTCTGAAAAATAACCCTTTTTTATATTAACACGCGTCCTCTACCTTGTTCAAACAATGTATGTATATATGCATATATGCTCTTGATCATAAGTATTAATTGTTGTGCATTGGATTTACATCTGATGCAATAAAAACTGCCGTCAGAAATGCTCTTGACATGCACATAAATCCAACGTCTCGGGGGTTTCGCGGCCTGCTGCCCCCGGAACCTGGCTGGGTACATTGTTCACCCCTAAGAACTCTCCAGGGTTGATAGCGATACTAATACCAACACTGACCTTGAAGGCGAACTCTCCCGAGTAGTTGTACATGCCGCAGGAGTGCATGAGCGAGAGCGTATCGCGCACGGAGTTGGCGCTCAAAAGTTGCTCGTCCGTGATTGGACAGATTCCACCGTTGGCGAGCGTAGCCGCCATGACGGCGCCCGTCTCGCATGTGATGTCGATGGAGCACAACTGCAGAAACGACCATAATTTGTTCGCAATCGTCCATAGATACAGAATATAACGCTGAAGTGTTTTCATATAGTTTCAACAAACTCCCTGAAGAATTCGTGTCGTGTCAGGATCTACTCCGAACGGCAAGTTGCCTGCAGAAACGATGAAAACCCATTTTGCATAAGAGTTAGGTACCTTTTCTAATGACTATTATAATAACTATGTGAATTTTAATTTCAAAATAAATTGCACATTTAACCACGAATGACAGTGAACATGGACAGGTAAGCATTTACTTGTACATAGACAATAAGTGAGAAAGGTTGCCCTCACTTGGAAGTAGAAGTCCATCACCTCCATCAAGTTCACGCCACTGGGGAAGCACTGAAACCAGCATTGACACAACATGAGAACCGCCGAGGATGTTGTTATGTTCTGAACGAATTGGATATGTTAGAATGCACGGAGTGAGCAGTGACAATGGTCGAATAAACGAGTGAGTGAGAATTTATTTTGTCACAATAAACAGTAAATAGAAAATAGGTAAAAATATGGTACACGTCCAAGTTGACATACAAGCCAAGGATGTGATCATTTGATGTAGACGATAGCTATATAAAAGTAAGTAATTGTAAGTGAACTGGTCGCGCTCAATACCCATTCAACGAATATACACCAGAAGAGGGAATATCATTATAATAACGCCACACAGTTACCAAACCATTGCAGAACACAGTATGAAGCTAGATAGTCAAATAATTATTATATTGTGAAACAAAACAAACGAAACGTGAAACTTACCCAGAACACAACGCCTAAATTATAGTTCTTAGCTACACGTAATATAACTGAATTAATTTGTTGAAAGGTATCCTCATATGCTACATTGGAATCAAATATTTAGGATTCACAAACTGTTCCTACCTTATTTTCCTTCAGTAAATATCCAATGGCAAAATTTCGATCAGCCGTTTCTCGCTCGGAGAGAAATCTAGAGGTAGCAAAGGAGCGTTCATGTAATGAAATAATTATGACCATGCCGCCATAAGGGCTTGGTGCATATTTATTAAGCATTTATAAACATCTATGTATTTTTGCATGTACATGTATATATATATATATACAATATAATATAATATAATATATATATATATATATTTATATTATATTATATATAATTGCAAAAATACATAGATGGTTATAAATGTTTAATAATTATGCACCAAGCCCGTATTATACGATGCTTAGCTTCATATGCTAATAACCACGTAACTTGTGGAGAAACATAGGATAATCGGAAATGAGAACATGTCGCTTGTATTTATGTTCAGGTGATTGTGATACAGCAGTAGATTCGAGTATATTTTTAATTTGTCAAGTTACTTTTAAAATCACTTTCAATGGAAAGCATCACAGTGTTGATATTTTTGATTATGTCAAACTCACACCGAATTATTGAATCCGATGTATTCGCCTCCAGCCAATCGCTTCAACTGATGGTACATCTGAAGAAAAAATAGTGTTTACAAAATCGAACCGTCCTCTAATGCAAACCACCGCAAAAACATAAAATAAGAAGAAAAACATCTGCCAACACTGCATATTTGCAGATATTCACGTACTTCTATGTATATGCATATCTATGTATTTCTGTGTATAAATATATATTTCATATTATAAATGGACGATCTCAGAATGCAACTTTAATTTCGAGCAGCTCCTTGAAACAGCAAATGACCCTTGAAAGGATACGTATGCATGCGAAAGGTAAACAAACAATCATATTCAGATTATACCTGCATTTATATTATAACGGACGCTGGTTTGTTTAGCCTCAACGCTCTTTCATATTCAGCGTGGACGCGACTTTCCCAGACTGAACACACCCAGTTCAATGCATGTTATGTTAATAATGACGACCCTCGCTTATTCCGGATAATGGAAGAGACAACCTACATTTAAAATAAAACATTGTGTCTCTAGGACAATGCTAGCCATATTGCGATTGAACATGTTTTGCAAATCTGAACCACTGATACAATAGTAATGTTTGCGAATTGTGTATAACGTATACTATGTGTCTTACGTAGTCGAATCTGTCAGCAAGACACCGGTCGTTCTTGATAAGCGACGCCATCAAAATTGCTCCAGAGTTGATCATGGGGTTGTGCGGACGATCTAGAAGAACACAAGTTTATATAAAACCGTCCATCTCTAGAGTTTGACTTACACATTGCGATGAAAGGGTTTTTTAAAACTTGACTTAACAAGATTGCAATCAAGATTTAACAAGATTTAACAATATTGCCACCCAGAGAATTAACTCTAGATGGCAGGTGGACAAGGAAGCCTTTTGGTTTATCGAGAGTCCGACCCTTTTATCTACATGTATCCCGCCCTTCTGAGGTATGTGTCGATTTTATTTTTAAACATATTCACGCTACTAGCACCCACACAATCAGCAGATAATCTGTTCCACTCATTTACAGTCCTTTGTGAAAATGAGAACTTTCTTATATCTAATCTACACTGCTCCTTGGCTAATGTAACTTCGTGTCCTCTGTCCTTCAATCTTTCTTAACTGAGAAAAAATATTTCTATCAATATTTTCATAACCATTTATTATTTTAAACACATCTATCTGATCTCCTCTTAATCTCCTGGTTTCTAGTGTTGTTAAACCACATTCTTTTAGGCGAATTTCATACCTAAGATCCCTCAGTTTTTGTATCATTTTAGTTGCTCTCCTCTGTACTCTTTCTAGCATATCTATGTCCTCCCTGCGGTATGGCCTCCACGCTTGAATACAATATTCTAAATGAGGCCTAACTATTGTTTTGTACAGCGGTATTATTAGTTCTTTTTTCTTATACGCTATATTTCGCCTAATTAATCCAAGGATTTGATTTCCCTTTGAAGCTGCAATTCCGCACTGCTCTGAAACATTCATATCAGCACTAATGGTTAACCCTAAGTCCTTTTCTTTTACAGTAGTACTTAGTACAGTACCCCCCATTGTATATTCTACATCTTCGTTCCCATGTCCTGTGTGGAGGCATTTACATTTCAAAAAAATTGAACAACATTTGCCACTTTTCAGACCATTTGATCAACCTGTCAAGATCATCTTGTAAATGCTGTCTATCTCCATCACTTTTAATCTTTCTAAACACGTTTGTATCATCAGCAAATTTCAACACCTTGCTTGTAATATCATCGTCCAAATCATTGATATAAAGTGTATATATATATATATATATATATATATATAATCAAGAGCAAAAAACTCAGATAGCAGATGGACAAGGAAAGTAGTAAAGAGGTACCTTTGGAAAAATACCTCTTTACTACTAAGGAAGCAGTTAGCTTATAGAGAATCCAACACATTTTTATTTACGTGAAACCCGCCTTTCTAAGGTATTTGTCAATTTTGATTTTAAACATATTTAGCGTTGCTAACATTTATACAATCAGTAGTTAACATGTTCCACACATGCATATTCCTCTGTGAGTTTGAATTCTTTTTATACAGTTAATTATTCGGAAAAAAGGATTACTGATTTTACTGTGTAGGATGATTTCGCAGTAATGATGTTATAAGTATTTCTGATTGCTTGTCTGGTACGTCAATAGTACATACATCAAGAATGTGGTCAATCGACTCTTTAACTCGATTTTTGGTGCGTGTAACAGTGGTTCGATCAATCGGAATAGGAATACTTCATGATGGTTAACCAAATGAAAACTTAATACCGATTTACACAGAATTTCACGTCAGAAATGCGGGTTCCAACAAAGGAAATGTGGCATGTGAATTTTACAGCAGCACGACATAAAATATGTTGTTGTGACAAACGTCACGTGACTGCGACCGACTTACTGTCGTCGCTGAGTTTGATGTGGTTGAACTGCTGTCCGCTAGGCTCGTGTCCTATGTACTGGTGGACAATGTTGGGGCCGAGTTCGTTGAGGCCTATGGCGTAGGTAAGGGGCTTGCTGCAAGACTGTAGCGAGAAGAACACATCGGTGTCCCCGACGGCGTGTCTGCAACAACAATGTCGGCATATCAATTTAATCAAAAATCGGAGTACCAAGATCAAACAAATTTATATATATTTTTGATATTTATTTATATTATGTTTTATATTTATAACCTATGGGTAAATTTAACAATTTATATAGAATATATTATAACATGATTGGCCGTTCCATATGAATAGATATGGTGATACGGACGTAAGTTTAAATGGGATAATATTAAGGCGTATAGGGATGTCGTTATAATGAAGATTTTAAACTTGTTGATTTAGAGTATCACCTATTGGATGGTGTTGAAATTGTTACAATGGCGTCAGCATCAGCAGAGATTACATGACTGATGCTAGGTATAGGGTGGAGGTACTAAGATTTGAAGGTAGACTAGAACAGACGAGTCCAGAACCCGACAGAGCAAAGAAGTGTAATCTGGTCTCTTCTGTGGAGAGAAACCATTACGGTGCGGTTGGCAAACATGAAGTCTATACCCAGTGGTGGCTTTGACGTTGAATTTCTCCATGCATATATAGAGTAGAAGAAATACCGGAGCTATGTGGAATATATATATTATGAGTGAATGTTAGATTAGAGGTATTGGCTTAAACATCTGGTTTTTACATTGTGATAATTGTGCCAAAGTGTGTGGTCAATAATAAAGAAATATGGTCAGCGCCATGATACTGGTATCTCGAGATTTAGGCAGGGTGGCGAATCATAGCTCTGTTATGTGAATGTCAGATAGTAACAAGAAGCGAACATAGGTTGTATTACGATGTCACAAATAATGGTTATTGGTGTATAGTTTGTTAGGACTTAGAATACGTAAGGTGGTGGAGTTGTTATTACTAATGGGATATTGGGTCCGGATATGTATATATCTATGGCGAACATTAGCTGCATATGTTTGTGTGTAAGTACTATGATTGTATGTGGTGTCGGTGGAAAACATATGATATGAAGGGTGTAGCTTACACACCACGGAATAAGAATATTGTATTATTATAGTTATCATTTATTGTAGTGTCGGGGCGGGGTGAAGTCTGACAAAGTGCACTCGAGGGCGGTAGACGCCGAGTAACCCCTCATTGTAACAACAGTGCGAGAGTAGACGGCTTACGCGACAATGGAGAATTCACACCTGAAGAGGGAATTCCCGATGAACCGAATGAGAACTACTTCGCTCGACTACTGAGGGACAAATTATCCTCAAGTTGACGGTGATGACGAAATGTGGTATCGTTCATAATAAACATTATGTTATCGCATCTCTACATTGCGAGTGCCACGCAGACAGCCGTAGAGTGTTGAACTTTTGTGCCTCTATGGAGATTATGTTATAGAATCTTTTGATGAAATAGTATAAGAATGAAGAACTGGTCAATCCTTGAGTACCTATGAAATGTTATGATAGAGATGTATGTTTTTCCACCGTAGCTCCGTAGCGCATTGACCCATCTGTTGACAACTGGAAAACTACTTGTGGATTTTGAGATTGACCAATCCTTTTGTTTTGATGCGCCTCTGAGCTTGGTTTCCAAGGATTTAGGCGCAATAGAAGTTATCTTATTATTATTATTATTATTATTATTATGTACGTAAGACTTTGTATGATAAGAGGTTAGGGAGGCTGACGAGTCTTCCTTGAAGAATCGCTGTATTTTGTTTTGTTGTTTGGAAGATGTGCCAATAAATTAAAAAAATTCTTTAATTGTGTATAACTACTTCCCTTCTGATATATTCCAGAACCCGGATATTTATTAGCAAGGCCGTTTCACCTGGCGGTTCTTGACACAGCACCATTGAAGGTGAAAACTGCCAAACTGAGAACATATAAAACAAAACGGAAAATGAAGGTAGTGAAACGTGCGCACATAACAGCACTGAATAGGATGATGACGAAGACAGACGAAGACGCCGTTGTCGTCATTTTTATGTAAATAACGTTTAAGGACGAGTAGAGGAATTAGCACCGACCTTTGTCCGTCCACTGTGCACAAAGCCACGCCCCAGTTCTCGGGCTTGTAACGTGACAACTGCGGAATGTAAGACGCCACCTGTGGACAACAAACATAACAATCAGCAAGAAACATTGCCACACGAACGCTCGCAATATAGGCGCGCACGCGTGCGTGCATGTGTGTGTTTGTGTGCGTAGATGTGTTCGTGTTTTCGTATGTTTGTGTGGACGTGGTCAGCTGAGTTTCAGAACAGCCCTTGCTAAGAAAACCAAACAATTATAAAATTACAATTTTGTTGTACAATGTTTTGCATATCCGTCCCATAGTGACCAATGTGTAGCCAATCATTTTGAATGACGAAATGTCTCTAAAACATTTTGAAAGATGCTGAGTCTAAAAACATTTGGAAAGATGTTGTTTGTGTTGGTAAGCATTTTGAAAGATGATTTGTTGTGAAGCATTTTGAAACATATTGTATCTCCAATCAATTGTAAAAGATATTCTTTCGCCAAGAAAATACCAACATGCCATTCATTTAATTGACATCAAGCAGTGTGATGTAGTAAAACCACGTAAACAAGTTGACTTGCGTTTTTAATAGTCTAGACAATCACTAGCGGACTAACCTTGCCGTTAGTGTTCCGTTTACATGACGAATACATCTCGTCTATCATGTCAGTGAATCTGCCGAACTCTGGGATGACAAAGTCCGATGTGAAGGCTTTCTTAATGAGAGCTGCGTTCTCCTTGACGCTTCTGGAGAGTGCAAACACATGGTCAATGGGTTGTTGAGAGAGCAATTGGAATTGCAACACTGTGACAATAACAACAGCTTTTTTAGTAATCGACAATAACAAGTAAACGTATGACGGAATAGGTTTCTAAGGGTGATATCGTCAATAACAACTATTGTGTAATATGGAGTGCTTTGTTAAAAGTGACGTATATTACTGGCGGGATTCGGGTTTACAGTTCTGTCATCGTTGTCAACGAAGTGACTGTGATGATATGAGTGTAATTGTGTTGTTGTTGTTGTCGTTACTACTACTACTACTACTACTACTACTACTACTATTATTATTATTGCTGTTATTATTGGTGGTGGTTGTGATGGCGTTGTAGTTGTTTTTTGTGTGTAGTGGTAGTAGTAGTAGTAGTAGTAGTTACTGTTGTTGATGGTGATAGTTGTTGTTTGTTGTTGTCGTTGTTATTGTTGTTGTTGTTGTTGTTGTCGGTGGTGGTGGTAGTGGTAGTGGTGGTGATCTTCTTCTTCGACGTCGTTATAGTGATGGTGGCTGTGATGGTGGTGATGGTGGTTGACAGATGGTAATGGTGGTGATGGTGGTCGACAAATGGTAATGGTGGTGATGGTGGTTGACAGATGGTAATGGTGGTGATGGTGGTGATGGTGGTTGACAGATTGTAATGGTGGTGATGGTGGTTGACAGATGGTAATGGTGGTGATGGTGGTCGACAGATGGTAATGGTAGTGAACGTGATTGACAGTTAGTAATGGTGGTGAACGTGGTTGACATATGGTAATGGTGGTGATGGTGGTCGACAGATGGTAATGTGGTGGTTGGTGTGGTCATGTTGCAGTTGTTGTTATTGGTGGTGGTTGAATACGGTCACAGTTACTGCAGGACTCACTCGCGGAAGTGTTCTTTGTCCAACATGAATATGCCATTGTTTGTCGTTGTCGTTCGCACTTCACGTTGAATCTGGCTGATTTTTTTCATTGATTCACCCAGTCTTGGGTCTGTCTGTCGAATGCCGGCCACGCGTAAACCCTGAAAGTGTAATAATAATAATAATCATCATCATCATTATCATCATCATCTTCGTCATAGTCATTGCCATCATCATTTGTCAGCTGGTGCTGGAGCACTGGCGTGTCCTTTCCATAAGGAATGGGATTTCAGACACACCAACGTCAAAGTTTTCGCATGTACGTTTGATGAAGTGTTTTCGGTTGCCATTGGTTCTTCTTTGTGGCGACATCTCTGATCAATTAGCTGGATGCGGCTCCTTTGATCATCTTTGAAAGCTTGCATATTTTCTAGGTTGTAAGCAGTGGTAAAGGTCTCTGTTGAGATTTGCATGTTCCGTTTGACATCTTCCCTTGTTCAACAAACGTCTAGAGCGTTGTATGCGACCGTATCTCTGACACTGTTTTTCAGTTTTCACAATTTTGACTGCTATATCAACAAGTTCTTCTACGACAGTGCTTACGAAAATGTTCATTATAAGTCTAATTATTTGATGTTAATAAGTTAGCAATAATTAAACAATGTATGCTTTTTAAATTGTGTTTGACTGAGTGACTGATACATTAATAAATCAACTGGTTACCTCGTATAGTTTCGAAACCGGTACTTTGCCGCTTTCATCTTTCAGGTCCCCGAACAACTTCTCTGTGAAGTATCGCAAGCCGTTCTTCCTATAAAGATAAACGCGTCTTACGCAGCACCACATAGTCGGGTTTCGCGACGGCCGACGCTCGCCTTGGCACGGCGGGGAAGACACGACAGACGTTGCATTTCGGACACAGTCGGCAAATATCACAAAACATTATCTTATTGGATCAGTACAATTATTTAGGTACATGCTCAATGACAATGCTAGTTTATCTCTTGGAATTTGTTTAGTTATTTTGTGATTATTGGATCAACGCGTGCAACGCACATAGTTGCCATTTGTGTTTTTTCATTCGTTTGTCGCAGGACGTAATAAATCATGACGTTGCGTAATTACGTCGTACAACAAATGAAACATAAACAATCAATAGAGCCACGAATGCATGATACAGTAATGCAGAAGAACAATTTAATTTAGGATATCTCCTGCATTTGGCAATTTAACCTTTAACTAAATGCATCTACCGATATTACGTAGTATGGCCAAATGTGCTAAAGTGAACCAATTATTTAATGTTAAAATTGTTAAACAAACATTATTGTCAAAACTTGGTCAACATCAATGACATTGTTTTCCTTTTTTTCGTACAAATAATTCATTGACGTTAACTGAGAATGTATAAATTACGCAAGCAGCATACATTGTCTGTAATTATAATTATTACTGTGTAACGTATTATACGTAATACATTTTTCTTTTGAAGATGTGTATAATAGTTCCTTATAAATCGAAAGGTTGGTTATAAGTAATCAATAATGTGTTGCGTGCGTGCGTTCGTGCGTGCGTGTGAGCGTGCATGTTTGTGTGTGTATGCACGGTAGGGTTCCGGTGTACGATCGTTTCAAAGGTCGCAAGACAACAACACATGCCTACCTGTACACACAAACATACGGACATATTTATGTGTGTATTAGCCTTCGAACATGACCTATGCATCCATCCCCAAATGGGCTCATGGGGTAATCCACGCAATCTAATTGCTGGCGATATTCAAAGCGCCGCTGGTGCTTTCTAATAAAGTCCTATTTGAACTGAAACAAGGACCGGCCCTGTTTAGACTCGTGAGTCCCAGTTGCGGCAAAATGAACAACATTGTAATAATAATGTTATGATGCTGCTCACAGCTTGTTCTGGTCATACTATGCAGTTGTTGCCCAAAACATTTACCTGATAGGTGAGGTTGAAACTCCCTTAAATCCGTCCCCGCGTTGTGATTAGATAGAATGCAGAATGCGTTAATTTCAACGTTCGTTTAAACATTACAATAATACAGTATACAAGAACGTTTCCTATTCACTGAAATCTCCGAGATCCGGGACTCGCAGCACATCAAATCCAAAGGCTGTCTCAAGACGGCTTACGGCATAATGTCGTCAACAGTTGAACGAATACACTGGGATGCTTCGGGGGTAAGCGAGGGCAAATACGTGGGTCGACATTTGAATTAAATTAAATTAATACATTTCCAGCAGAATTAGACTATGTGTACAGTTAAGCAGCTTTACCTGTTATCTTTTGAAGTCCGTTTCTCTGCCTGACTCGTTTGTGATATCGTTGTCGCATCGTCCACGTAAGGCCAACGCCGCGGTGAACTGCTCAGTTTATCGCTGGCGCCTCTGATCCTCGAGCAACCGTCTCTACGCGTGGAGCTGCCGTTGCACTGGTTCACGGAACCAGTGCTCGCGCTCAGTTGCGGTACCCTTGTGAGGGATTCCATTGTGGCGGGTAGACGTACGATGCTCAGACTGTTAGCCCGTTATCTGTTCACACTGCAAACTACGCCTGTGATGTTATCTGCATGTTGTTCTCGCTACGTCGCGCGGTCGACTAACCTACCAAGAGTGCCACAGCGTACTTCACATTCAACGCGTCACACGTGTCCGGTATGGGGAGGTGGCACAGTTTCATAACGCCATCAACGTGTCGTATTGAGTAAATAAGGTAGAACTTCTTTAACCTAATGCTATGCGAGTAAATGTAAATATGTCAATAGCTATTAGCCTAATTATATATTACTACTAAGTATTACCGAACTGTGGACTAATAATGAATTGACAGATGTCGGGCAAGGATTGAATAGTTCTTCAAAGCTATGATAAAAGGAGGTGGCGGAGGCGATTTTTTTTAAACAAGACCTTTCAACTATCACTTTTAACCTTAAGCATGGCTATTACAATATACCTTACCAAATAATTAGTTTCCTCTTACACAAATTAAACCAGGACGGTCTGGGTTCACCACAACTTCGTAATGTGCTTCAAAGTGAGCTGGATATTAATGGAACGGCCTACAAAACAGGCCCCCCGCCCAAAACGAACCCCAGCCGTTTGGCTTTGTTGTATTATATACAATATATATTATATACAGCAAAATATATGGTGGCATTGCTAAGTAACTCACAAATGGCCACTTGTGAACATTGGTCGGAAGCGCGAAACGCACATTTAAAATTTTTTTTTCACCTTTTTCTTAAAATGTTATCACTATTTTCCAAATATCATATTTCCGTTTGTGCGCGTTGAAAACAACGGGAACAGTGGCATACGTAAGCCATACGTGTGTGTTCCGATATGTGTGTATTAAAAACATGTAGGGCTTGTATTCAAAATTGATTATCAACCCGACACCGTGAAGTGCGCCCTAAACGGGCCTCTGAGTAGCCCGCTATGCTAACAGGGCTCCGCCATTGTCGATATGCTGTTGGTACCATATACACACCTGCATTTGTAATGTATTATTATATTATATTATTTTACATATATAGGGTGTTACATATTACCCAGCTATACAATAATAATAATAAAGTTTTTAAGCAAACAATAATAATTTTATTATTACTAATATATTTTAAATATGAGCTGTATGGATACATATTATATTATTAAATAGTGTAATATACATGTATATTGTCAAGTTGCATTCATCACAAAACCATGATAAAAGACCCCATGGTGAGTGTATCACCTATACTGAAAGGAGATTAATCAACGAAGCGAAAGTCGAGTAACAGAGCAAAGACATGAATCACCACGCTCAGTCTATGTAAACGTCAACTTCGATTTGAGGACATAATCTGAAAAAAATTGTTCACCGCAGAAGATACCACAACCCAACACAAGTGGAATTACACGAGGAAGGAAGAGATCGTTCGCCATATCATTGCGACGTCTCGAAGCTTCGAAAACAAGCGAGACAACTGGGCAGCAGAAACAATAATGCACCAACTGTTTTCGGACAGTAAGGACGGGGAAGAAAGGATCAACTGTCAATAATGTACGGCGTGGGCACACCACGACTGCTCAGGGTCCGAGTGTGCATAATGTGTTTGCGAAATGTGTGATGATAACTAAATAATATAAGTGGATGTGCAGGGCCCGTTTTGACGCACCTTTTTAGCGAATCAACAATATGATAATGTTCTGAAACCCACCGTAGATGTAGTAATTTTAAAAGAAATCCACTAACTTTTAGCACAGACGTAGTCAGATCAGTTATGTTAACGGACATGTGCAAGATACCGCTTTTATACCTCTGTATAAGAAAAATGAAGAAAAATGTCATTAATCTAACGGTAACATATTCTGGATGTTGATAAAACAGGACGCTAACTGGGGTAAGTTTAAAAGCGAGTGCTCAAATACTTGTTTGCGTACTTGACTTCTTTATTCTTCATAATTATGTGGGATGGAGCATCGTTGCTTGTCAACATGACCTTATGCCTAAAATAAACAATACACGCCAACATTATATTCTTTCGTTTACATTAGATTAGGGGCAATTTATTTCCATTTACTATTTAGGCCTATTGAACGACCACGGGTGGTAAATCGGGGCGTGTCTGCATTACCAAAATGCTTTTTGTTTGCGACAAAAACGATAACAATACAATTCGGCCATTTTTAATATTAAAAGTTGGGGTTTACACACTTTACAGATAGAACCATCACTACTGTAGTTGAAGAGCATTGTTGATTCGGTGTCACACGCCCAAGCTGGTTGGGTATGTCAACATTGCTTAGGAAGTGCACTATCTGGAGGATGGATATATTAACAGTGTGTCGCGAAACACCCTTGATAATAGGCCAATGTCAACAAGCAGCGGCGAGAACGGTGTGGACATGCTGGATTTATCGGCAGAAAGGCTACTGCCGTAGGGTCAAGTAAATGTTGAATTAAATTGAATTGGGTTACCAATGCGTTCGTGTTTACGCAAAGCGGTACACACGAGAGGCGTTAGTTAAAAATAACCGCCTATTTATATAATACGTTTTAATTAGCCTGTGATAATAATATATTTACACGTATATGGCGGCTAAAGGAATCAGAGTACCTTGCCACACTGATTCACCAGTACGCACCACGCCACTTCCTATGCGCTGCCAGCCGTTATTTCTCGACATGCTATGAGTGAATTTCAGCCAGTTATTATATTTTAGTTGAATTGAAAAAATGGCTAAAAAGGGGGTCCGGATCACTCTGGATCCGCCCGTGTTTGTGTATATGCGCTAGGAACAATAACACTGACATAGAGACAGGAGGAGATGATACTTGTTGCAGAACACACACACGCAAGCACGCACACGCACGCACGCACACACATACACTTTCAATCTTAACAATTATTGAAATGTTAAGATGATTAAACGTGCATTTGATTTAATACAGGTTCAATTTACAAAATCATATTCCTATGTCGAAATTTCGTTTAAGCACTATGATTATTTGTAGATATCTTACCACAAACAAAACGTATCTAACATGAACATAAAACTACATGTAGCCTATTAAAAGGATTGGTCAAGTGGCTCTAGCACTTTTTGTGTTGAAACACAGAGGGTAAATGTTTTTGTTTACATAGACTTACTAACACTTCATGATAGCTCCGCTAACACAATTAAGATGTCTACCCAATGGGTACACAACTGTTGCTGACATGTCAATACGTGTAATTAATAAGTAAAGGCACTTGGTGCAGATACCATTAAAGATCCATTGCAACCACAATGTAACATGTACGATGCTATGTAGCTATCCGATGTATCAATTTCCCAATTTTCATGAAAAAGATTAAAATAATTCTATGATGTATTTTCAAGTAAAGGAAACCAAATCTCCATTATTTACCCAATGCTCAACTACCCCGCTTTTATGGCTCAACTATAGACCCATTTCAAAATTAAGCATAGTATAATGAATTTTTCATTAATATGCGAGTCGATCAAAAATATTAAATTCTTACCAATGCATAGTTAAACCGTGTGTGTGTGTGTGTGTGTGTGTGTGTGTGTGTGTGTGTGTGTGTGTGTGTGTGTGTGTGTGTGTGTGTGTGTGTGTGTGTGTGTGTGTGTATGTGTATGTGTGTGCGTGTGTGTATATATATATATATTTGGCTTACTCCAATTAAAGCGGGATGTAGACTGCAAAAGTACCTTTTTATATTTATTTCACAAAGCAAATTCAAAGTTGTTTCTACATTTGATTTCCTTTTTGCTGGCATTTTCCATTCTATTGACCTCGATCCTCCCTTTCTTTTCTGGACTGACACGTTTCCCCAGCGTTCTCGTATTCAACGTTGACATCATAGTCTTTGATGCCATCGATCAGATCCGTGCAGGATAACTCCTTGAACTCCTCCATACCTGCGACAATCTTGAACTCGGAACGCATCAATCGCTTGGCATTCTGCTGCAACGTTTTGAGTCGATACTAAGCAGCAAATTGGTCACGAGCCTTGTTGCGACGCCTTACGGTCGTTGTGACGCCACCGCAGGTAGCACCGATGGAATTTAGCATGGCGCGCATCTATGCGGGTTGGTGTTTCAGGCTATACCTAAAATTGCAATCGCGGAATTTAGTTTTTTATATCACCGCAAAGTTGGTAATCTTACCTACAAATGTGTCGCTGGATGCTCTCAGGAATTGTGTTTACTTTTTGAGTTGTTGTCGTTTGAACATTGCGAATGTTCAACCTTGCAGTGGGATTTAATATGTTTATATCACTGTAAAGATAGTATTTGTATCTACAAATATGCCGTTGGATGTATATCTAGGATTTGTTTTTAGTTTTTTAGTTATTGCCGTTTGAACATCGCGAATGCTTTATGCTATAATGTATACGCGGCAGCGGATATAATGCAAGGCTGAGCATTCACGATGTTTAAACGGCAATAACTAAAAAAATTACACAGTTCCTGTGTACATCCAACGGCAGACTTATAGATAAGATTATCATTTTATGGTGATATAAAAACTATTAAATTCCGCGATTGCAATTTCAAGTCAACCTGAAACAGCGGACCGCACCGCCGCTCGCCGTGCTAAACGATAGGACGTGCTCAGCGGCCCTACCTGTGATGACAGGCTGGTTGTGTTTGAGCGGATTTAGTAACATGACCTCTCAACGAACAGGCTTCTGTTTGGCACATTACTTAACAAGAGTATTTAGTTTAAGTATACGAAGTTTCAAAGACATTTAAAATTAAATTTCACTTAGTCTTTAACAATTACCCATGGCTATGCTTAACCTAACTTCCGAGTTTTGACTAGGGTATGACGCTCGACAGAGGATACTCGTCAATGGTAAGAACAAGGAAGTATGACATGAGACATGTAGTGCCATCTAGCGTGCAGCTTGTTTATACGTCGAGCAGCGCCGCCTGGTGATTAGGGGAACTCAGTGTTAGTTGACCCACTGTGATGGCTATACGTAGAAAAGCATATGTAAACATTTCATCAAACTCAATGAAGTTGTTGCTGATTTTCTGGACCCGTGGCAGTTTGCACACAGAAGAAAGAGAGGTGTTGAGGTTGCAGTTCTGTATTTGTTAAACAACATTTAGTCTCATTTAAAACAACCTGGTGTTTATGTTCGCCTGATGTTCTTTGATTTTAGTAGTGCCTTTAACACAATACAACCTCATTTAATGGCTGATAGACTAATGAGAATGAAAGTTAATTAACCCACTGTCTTATGGATACTGGACTAGCTGACAAACAGACCGCACTATGTGAGGACTGGACCTGGACCAAACGTGACCTCTGACACAGTGAGCACGAACACAGGGCCCCCAAGGTACAGTTCTTGCACCATTCCTCTCTTCTCCCTATATACAGCTGACTACAGAAGTTCTAGTGACTCATGTCCCATGTCCAAGTTTGCTGACGATACAGGACTGACTGGACTCATTACTGATGACGACGAGACAGACTACAGATGAGAAGTGGATAGGTTTGTGGGATGTTGTGACGACAACTACCTTCAGCTCAATGTGGGTAAGACTAAAGAACTGATAGTTGATTTTAGAAAGAAGAGTAAGAATTATAGAGACGTGGTCATCAAAGGAGAAGTAGTGGAAAAGGTGGATGAGAACAAGTATTTGGACATAGTACGAGACATAACATAACATATTTGTTAAGCATGACCTCGCTTTTAGAAAACCATGTTGAGCTGGGTTTATCAAGTTATGTGTAACAACAAAATCCATAATATGATCTTTAATTAGTCTTTCTAATAATTTGCAAATAACCATTGTTAAACTCACTGGTCGGTAGTTCTCTGACTTGTTTCTGGAACCCTTTTTTAAATAACGGTATAATGTTTGCTTCTTTCCATTCTAAAGGAACCACTCCCTCTTCTAATTACCAGTTGAAAACTGCTGCAAGCGGTATGCTCATTTGTTCTACAATACAGCAGAGTGTCCGCAGTTTCGGACGCCACCTTGAAGTCTGCGGTTACCTCAAGGAGCTTTTTGATATTTTACTCGAGACACATTCGGGGATCTGTGATGCAAAAATCAGCATTTTTATTATCGACTTTTAGTTTCGATACTATTTTGGCCTAGAAAAGCTCCTAGACCAATGTCGACTGGTGTGTATCAGAACTTAATTAATTAATGTACCGGTAGTATTGAATGAGTATAAATTATGTAGCGAGGCATCAGAGCTATCAATTTAAGGAAGTTGTCAGTGAGTCAGTCCCTGCCTGTGTATAAATACAGGTGTCATTCGGATTTATGATGTCAACATGGCAAATCACTATCTGGATCTAGCAGAACTTCAGTGGTGTCTGGTTAGCAATTGATCTATGGATAAATTAGGTATGAGAATGTTACGGATTTTATAAAGCATGAGTGTCAATAGACGTTAAATTGTAATGATACGTGGTTCTTCGTATCAATATATATATATATATATATATATATATATATATATGTGTGTGTGTGTGTGTGTGTGTGTGTGCGTGTGTGTGTGTGTGTGTGTGTGTGTGTGTGTGTGTGTGTGTGTGTGTGTGTGTGTGTGTGTCTGTGTGTCTGTGTGCGTGCGTGTGTGCGTGCGTGCGTGTGTGTGTGGATTTATTCACACACAAACCATGTGTGCAGACATGCCTTTATTCACACCTCAACAGTCCCCAGGTGTCTCACAGTCGGTGAGGGTATCACTCCGGTCTGTGGGTGTCACTGCACATGAATAGTGTGCATTAATGTAACAGGGCTTTATAGTACCAAGAATAATGTATATAGTTGTCAATATTCACTATAACTAATGGCCTAATGTACAGTCCAAGTGCAGTAGCACAGTCTTCACAGATCCAGTCTTGGTGGAGCTCAAACAGTTCGACCAGAGCGGGTACGAGTTGGCTCCACAAAGTTAACTGTTGTCTGCCGTAGGCGCGTCGGTGGGTCTCGCGCATCGACGGTAGGGTCGGACACGGTTGTCTCAAAGCGCTCGGGTTTCTCATCACGCTGGCGGTCATCGTCGTCAGCATACAGCAACAGGTGTTGTTCGGTTGTTTCGCGGATGTCTCGTCGATTACGCCGCAGGATTTTTCCGCTAGACGATTCGACGTCGTAGGAGCGTGGTTGTGGACAGGCATTCACAATATGGGCGGGCTCCCATCAATGATGGTCGAGATGACGTATGCGCACAATCTGTCCTCGTGAGAGTACGGGAAGGTCCAAGACTCCTCGCGCGTCGTGATGCTCTTTGGCGGAAGCTTGTCGTTCATCAAGGCGAGTGCGGATGGCACGTCTCAGGCCATTTGCACTCGATACGGCAACTGGCAAGTTGGACACAACTCTTCTGCCGTAGAGTAACTCTGTCGGAGAAGGTAAGTGACCATCTATTGGTGTTGCTCTTAGTACGAGTACGGTCATCTGTGTATCGGATCGCGGCCCAAGTTTCTTCAATATTCGTTTCACGGTTTGAATGTGTCGCTCAGTGAAACCGTTGGATTGCGGATAGAGTGGACTTGTTGTCACATGATCGAAACACTACCGATCAGCAAATTTTCGGAACGCTTCGGAGGTAAAATGACCTCCTTTGGCACTCACTACATGCTGTGGCACTCTTTGTTCCGCGAAGAGTTATTTCATCTTTGAGATGACGGTGGCGCTCGTCACTGGGCTGGGAATCCCGTAGAAAAACTTGGAATTTGGAGTAGTAGTCTGACACGATTAAGTATGACTGCCTGTTTATCATGAATAAGTCCGTTCCAACTATCTGCCAAGCACATGTAGGGGACTCATGTGACATGAGGGGCTCATGCTGTTGGGCGCATTGCATCTCTTGACAGGTTGCACACTTGCGTACCACTTCCTCAATGTCGCGGTTTATCCGCGGTTCCTGTACACGCATGTACCTGCGCGTAAACGGGTTTTCTCTATCACCCGATGCGATTCATGTAGCTTTGTCAGTGTCTCGGCTTGGAGACTCAAGGGAATGACGATGCGGTCTCCTTTCAGAACAAGACTGTCTTCGATCGATAATTCATCACGGTATGACCAAAAAGGTCGCAGCGGTGTTGGCAACTGTCGTTGGTGTTCAGGCCAACCGTTGGTGATCACTGTGATCAGGCTCTGCAGGTCTGCATCAGCTCTCGTCTCAAGGCGTAACGTCTGCAGTTTCTGAGTTGAGAACTGGACGAATGTTATCTTAACATCCAGCTCGATCTTCTTCTCATCTTCGCATGGTTGGCGTGACAGTGGATCAACCAGTCTGTAGTCTATGTGGGGCTGCGGCAACGTTCTTGAGATGGATCATCTCAAGTGGTTTGTGGTCAGTTTCCACAGTGAATCTTGTGCCATACACATATGTGTGGAAACTTTCGCAGCCAACCATAATTGCAAGCCTTTCTCGTTCGTTATTCGCATAACGTCTTTCGCATTCGCTCAGCGACTCTGCAAATGACTGCTTTCGTTGCATCAAACGCCGCGTCGTGTGAGGTGTTCCATTTAAATTCAACGTCCTTTTTCAGGAGGTCCCTCAACGTCGCCGTCTGTGCCGAGAGGTTTGGAGTGAAAGGGGGACATGTATGTTACAATCGTCAAGAACTCTTTTAGTTCCGTGACATCCTGCGGTGTCTTGATAGGTCGGATGTCTTCGATCCGTTCCGGGTCTGGATGCACTCATCAGCATCAAAGACAAGACCGAAGAATACCATCTTTGTTTGCTTGATATCACACTTGACTTTATTGAAGACAAGGCCATATCGCCGTGCTGTCTTCATCAGGTGATGTAGATTCGCATCATGTTCGGCTGCGTCTCGTCCGAACACACCAACATCATCGGTGATGCAGATCGTTCCGGGGCACAACTCTAAGATATTGTCCATCCTCTCCTGGAACACATCTTGGCTGAGATTCAGGCCGAATGGCAATCTCTTGAAACAGTAACGACCAAATGGACTATTGAAAGTGGTCAAGATGCTTGATTCGTCGTCCAGCTTCACAGACCAGTAGCCATGTCGCGCGACTAGCTTCGAGAAGACTGATGCACCAACGAGCTTATGGGTTATCTCATCCAGGGTTGGTGTTCTGTATTGCGGTCTCTTGATGGCCTTGTTGAGGTCCTTCGGGTCGAGGCACACTCGTAGTCGACCAATTGACTTCCTGCGCTGTACACCAAGCTGGAGACCCTGTCTGTTGGTTTGGTGACCTTGGTGATTACACCCAAATCTACCATGCTGTCGATTTCCTTCCTTATTTCATCGCGAAGATGTATTGGACATCGTATCGGGGCATGCACAACTGGTGTCACAGTTGACAGTCGTGATTTGGAAGGTTCCCTCGTAGGTACCGATCCCTTGAAATCTGTCAGGGTCTTCCTTGCAGTTGATGGGATTCTTGGAGGTGTTAGTGTTGGCCTCACAGTTCATGACTACCAAGCTCAGGGCTCTGCAAGACGACAGACAGATGATCGCTGGGCCGCCTGGCGTGTCGGCAACATAGAATTCGGCGTCGCATTCGTATTGTCGATGCTCACACGGAATCTCCAGCATTTCGTATTGGCGGATGGGTTCGCCGTTATATGCTGTCAAGATTGTTGTTTTTTCCGCAGACTCATCTTTGCTGGGAAGCCGTTGGCATCTAACAACTCAGGGTACATCCGTCTGAATGTGCACAGCGGGTGTATGTTGCCCTGCGTCCCTGTGTCAACCTTGACTTTAAGTGATGCCGGTCTCTCCCGGGTCCCATTCCGCAGCTAGATTTTTTTATATACCGCTTTCCAGGTCGACCACATACTTGACACTTGGTGCTGTATGCAGGGCAGTTTTCTTCCCCGTACCTATGGTATCCGCCACAAAACTTGCAGTTATCGCGAGACATGTGACGCTGCTTTCCGCGGGATACATGATGATGGTGATTCGTCGGTCGGTAGCGAACATAGTGAACAGCAAACTCGTTGCAGAAGGTGTACATGTCGGTCAACGTTGCTTCGTGAGTCCGGGCTACATCCATGGCACTGTGCAGCGTCATTGTGTGGTCCCTTCCCAGTAGTTTCTCTTATATCCAACGATCAATTGCTCTATGATCGAGACGCTCATTAGTCTCCCGGATGTCACGGAACTGGCGCTTCTTTGCCTGTAGTTTACATCTGGTCATAAATTCATCAACTGACTCTGATGCTTCCTGTCTGTACCTTCGTAGATTAAATCGAGTCAGCCGGTAGTTGGTCTTCGGCTGAATCGTGTCCACATCGTTGCGACTATGCGCTGTGCCTCAGTCATGAAGTTCCCACCTGTTATATATACGCAGCCCGTCCTGGCCGACCGACAACAGAACAGGCGTAAACGTTTTTGCTTCCTCTATACCTGCAAGGGGTCCTCCAAAGATCAAGTAGCAATATTGGCGAAAGTTTCCGAATTCTAATGGTAAGTCACTGTCCAGTCCATGCGTGGAGGGTCATTCCCAGCAAAGGCCGCCAACTTTCTTGTTTATTTGCAGCTGGCCAAATAGCCATACATACAATCAGGCTTCCTACTCACTGTACTGTGTGAGAAAACCATAACATTTTGAATAAAAGTATTGTATAAACTTTGCAAGAAATCACAGAAACGTTATAATTGTAAAGAACCGCCGTGGCTAATTATATAATTATTACTTATTAGAGGAAAGTCGTAGGCGTTTAACAGAAACTCCAGATTCAGTTCCATAAAGGCAAACAGGTGGATGTCATTATCTTAGGTCAGCTTAGGGCACTGTGGTGTGGTACGAGAGTGTTTTTTTAGTGGGAGGACGATCGCTTCCCGTGTCAACATAGCGGGCACGGTGTTTGACTAATAGGGGTGGTAACGAATTTCTAGGACGAAAGTTCACCGCCCTTGAAACATTGTTCTGGATTTAAGAGTTTTCCGGAAGCATGTAATTAGGCAAATGCATGCAGCCACGATCCACCTCCGTCTCCACAGTATAATAACACACAACTACGCATGCGTAGTGTCATAATTTCAACTGGTATTCTACCAAGCATTTCGATTTATCCTAACTTGAAAGCGTCCCTGACTTGGCCTGGCGCGAAGTTAGTTTTGCTTAAAAGGGGACTATGTTGGAACTTCGAGGAGGGCAGCACTTATTATACAAAAGGGAGGACGTTTGACGCGGGAGGGAGGGAGGTGAAGGGGGAGGGAGGGAGGGAAGAAGGGAGGGAGGGAGGGAGGGAGGGAGGGAGGGATGGAAGGGAAGGAAGGGAAGGAAGGAGGGGGAGGGAAGGAGGGGGGATGGAAGGAAGGAGGGAGGGAAGGAAGGAAGGAGGGAGGGGGAAGGAGAGATGAGAAGGAGGGAGGGAGGGGGGAAGGAGGAAGGGATGGAAGGAAGGAAGGAGGGAGGGAGAGAGGGAAGGAAGGAAGGAAGGAGGGACGGAGGGAGGGAGGTAGGGAGGGAGGGAGTGAGGGAAGGAGAGATAGGAAGGAGGGAGGGAGGTGAAGGAGGGAGGGAGGGAGGGGAAGCAGGAAGAGAGGAGGGGAAGGAAGGAGAGAGGAGGAGGGAGGGAGGGAGGGAGGGAGAGAGAGAGGGAGGGAAGGGAGGGAGGGAGAGAGGGACGGGGGAGGGAAGGAAGGAAGGAAGGAAGGAAGGAAGAAAGGAAGGAAGGAAGGAAGGAAGGAAGGAAGGAAGGAAGGACGACAAGTACGCCAAGTACGTACACGACCAGGAGAGAAGCCTTACATGAATAATGACCAGGCATGGTGCCCCATCGTGAATTCTGGATAGTCGGGTACCAGGATAATCGAGAGACTTTACCTCTTAAAGCTTGATGACATATATAAAATTCAGCTATTATTATTATTATACTATAATTATTATTCAAAATGGCTCTCGTGTCAGCAGCATTTAAATGTCTTAACGGGAGTCTCCTGACTTATTGTGTATACTCAGTTATAATATGTATTTGTAATTATTGGTCAAATAAATTTCATTTCATTCATTCGAGGCTACTAATATGTCTGCATGGTACATCACTAGATGGAGCCACCACATTTACCGAGGCAATCAAGTGCATCGCCTTATTACGAGTGAAACCGTGTAAGTATTTCAACATGGCTGGTGTCCGTCACGGAAAGCCTTTAGTCCAAGGTACAGCGCGAAATTCGGCGGTTGCCCGGAATAAGGATCAGTCGAAGTAGTAGAAGCGACGACGGGAGCTTGTGGGGGCCAAAGCGGCGGACGGGCTTAGATCTGCGCTTGGGCGCCGGGCGACCAAACAGCTAGCGACGGAGAGTCGGTGAGGTCTTTCTTGCGAGTGCGTCAGAACGTAGCCTAAACAAATCTATTATTAGCAGCGTGCCGCTTTCTCGTAGTGGGTCCAGACTCCAGTGCCCAAATAGGACAACTGTTTGAGAAGTAAATTGTTGTTGTTATGAACCGATCAGCAAAACTGTTTATAAATATGATGAAGGGGATTACTCCAAAATGGAAGACATGTTAAACATTGAATGATTGATTGGGAGGCAGAATTTTCCAGTCACCAGGGAGATGTGCAAGCCCAATGTCAACGGAATATCTTTACTTCGAAAATTAGAGAAGCAGAATAACAATGTCAGTGTATTACTGTATATCAGAGTCAAAGAAGGTGATGTCGGAAAGAGTCAGAAAATACCCAGTACCACTAGGCGTGAAAATCCAAGCTAAAATCCAAAGGAAAAACAGATTGTGGAAGAAATATCTTTTAACCAAAGATGTCCAAGCTTATCAGGAATTTTGTCATGCAATCAGGTCAGGAGAATGACAAGAAACTATATGAAAAGGATATTATTAATCAAATAAAACAGAATCCTAAGAAATTCTGGCAGTATGCCCAGGCAAAGATGAAGACAGGAACGAGACAGGGTTGGGGCGAGTACCCGACTAAAGTACTCGAGTAACGAGTACGAGTACTGTAATATGTAAGAGTACGAATTCAGTGATGTGGATAATCCAATGTTCTTCCAATCACATGGATGACAAGTGTTTTTTAAGTCTCGTCCATCCACATATTAAATACGCTAATCAGGTATGGAGTCCTTTCTTAATGAAACATTACAGCTCTTGAAAATGTTCAGCGTAGAGCAACCAAATTAATTCTTGGTTTCAAACACCTTGAATACAAAGAAGGTTTACAGAGACTGAACTTACCAACTCTATCATACCGTCGCATCAGAGGAGATATGATTGAAATGCATAAGATACTAACAGGCAAATGTGATCCAGCAGTCTCATCCAATTTTGTTACATTGAGGGATAACGAATCACACACGAGAGAGCACCACCTAAAAATATTTTAAGAAAGATGCAGATTAAATATTAGAAAAAAACTAATTTATACACCAATGCACAGATGTACGGAACACTCTCCCACTGTCTGTGGTTGATGCTCCATCGGTCCAGTCGTTTGAGGCAAAAATAGATGATAAGTTATGTCAAAATCACCCTATCAAAACTGAATACACTGCCCCACCCCTATCTTGGATTGTGCCAGACTCAGACGCATGCACTCAGTTCAAACATAAGAGGCAGTAATGCCTAGTCAAGCCAAAAGAGGACCTGTAAGAACCTGTAAGTTATTGGTTCTTATTTTGTGCGTGTGGGATATCATTTGTTTGTGTTGTTTAGAAGTTTTAGTAGACCACGTCAGTTGTTAACTTATGATCGCATTCGTTCCTGGTTTTGGTAGCACTAGCAGGCATAGGTCCATGAAAACACAGTAAGGCCAGTATGCTAGTTTTTATTTCTTGACAAAAATGCCCAGTTAGATAACAAATAACATCCTTTTGTAGGCTCAGCCTCTCCAAGCCAAGGACAGAGTTAGCAGGATTTGTTGACTTAAGTTAAAGTGACAACCCCCGAAACGACAACGTGAGCGAGAGTAGTATTCGAGTGTCATCCACTTAGCTGCAACACCTACCGTGATGACAGGACAGTGTGCTCACCTAGTGACACTGTCAGTGGCGCTGGTCGTCTTGCAGTACCAGTCAGCTGCCTCCACAGATGTAAGCGGTTTCTATGCCGACAATGATCTCCATGTAAGTATCTCAAATAAATAACATTTTATTTTAAAATAGCTTCTCGGAAAGAAAAAAAATATATATATATTTCTGTTGGACAAAAACAGTTCGTTGTTGGGATGGTATTTTAAAGTTACACCAATGGTTCTTCATTACATATTCCTCCACCCCTAAAAATTGTATTTTAATGGTCTAGAGGCATATTTGGTCAAACTGCTCAAACAGCAAATTTATATATTACAGCTTCATATTTCAACATTAAATATTCAGAACTTGTGTCAGTGATGCTAATCCTAAGCATGCTTTTTCAACTTTATTTGGAAATGTTTATTAATTTATCGCCAACAGTCATCGACCACTAACTGGGCAATTAAAGGTGTGCCATTCTGAGATGTTTTAAATATTTTCTAACCTAAAACATCAATAATTTGTTTATCTAATTATAGGGCTATTGCAATATGTACAAGAAAACTATCCCTATCTAAACACAGAAATGCTCTGAAAAGTATATATCATGACAAACAATTACAGTCTATAAATGAACTAGACACGAGCTACAAATGGTCTACTCACCAATCTAATGTTGCATTCACTTTCTTGGACCACTGCTTTCTGATCTACCAACTGGCGATGTATTTATTTCCTCCTGGGCACACCAGATGCTAAACACAGAGATGCTTTGAAAAATATATTGGGACATAATAAATCACATAAACAGTTATGATGCCTGACACGGTGAGGCACACAAGAGCCACAAATGGCCTACTCACCAATCCACTCACCTCTTTCTCTGCATTCAGTTCCTTGGACCACTGGCCACTGATCTACCAATTGGCGGTGTATTTTTTTATTTAGGGTTATCTATTTTTGTCAGTGGACAAACTGAGTTGTCAGTCATTCTCCAGGTGGCACCACTACAGAGTACGTTAGAATTGTGTGATGTCGTAATTGGTGACAGCAGAAATTAAGTTGTCGTGGAAACAAATTTCAGTTAAAAATACAGTGATGTTGATAATTCAGCTCTTGGCTTGTTGTTTGACCTAGTACTACAATATGGGACTCGCCACAGTAAATTGGGTATTATGTTGTACTGACCTAATTTGCACACGTGTCAAAAGTAGCTGTCTACGTCATCGTGTGACTTTAACAGAAATGCTCACCTTATAGTCTCACCCTTCAAAGTCAGGTTTAATTATTTCAACAAATAATCAAAAAATAATAAATATATAAAAAATAATAAAATACAGGCATTTATAACCCCACAGATTAACAAACCATAGAAAACATGAATAAAAATTACCTCGTTTCTCACAACGTCGCTTTTTTAAAGTGTGCTTCAATTTTTGCAATAAATAAAAAACTACTGAAGATATTTCAACAAATGAGGTATCATTTTAACGCTCGTCGTCTGTGGAATCCCATAAAATACAACTCAATTTCAAAATTTTCCAACTTAATTCAGGTCCCATTTTAATGATTACATCTGTGCCTTGCAGCAGACAGTGATGGTAGAACAACTACCAACGAGACAACGGAAGGAAATCAAGCACGAGATACTCACCCTCCTTGGTCTGCATCACCGCCCCAAACCCGTCCTGTCCGTCAAACACAATGCTGCCCCCACCTACATGATGGACCTCTATAACACCCTCCACGAGGAGGAGATGGAAGAGGGTGGAGAGGGAGGGGGGCAGCAGGTGAGGGGTGGGGTGAAGGGGGTGACGTCCGTACATCAGCGTCAGATAGAGAAGCTCGCCGAGTTCAACCTGACGATGCCGGGAATGGAGCAAAGTCTGGAGGCAGCGGACATGATCATGAGCTTTGTGAACAATCGTGAGTGTTTGTCAATAATCATGGGTGTTTGTGAACAATCGTGAGTCTTTGTGAACAGTCGGGGGTGTGAACAATCGTGAGTGTTTGTCAACAGTCATGGGTGTTTGTGAACAATCGTCAGTCTTTGTGAACAGTCGTGGGTGTTTGTCAACAGTCATGGGTGTTTGTGAACAATCGTCAGTCTTTGTGAACAGTAGTGAGTGTTTGTCAACAGTCATGGGTGTTTGTGAACAATCGTCAGTCTTTGTGAACAGTCGTGTGTGTTTGTCAACAGTCATGGGTGTTTGTGAACAATCGTCAGTCTTTGTGAACAGTCGTGAGTGTTTGTCAACAGTCATGGGTGTTTGTGAACAATCGTCAGTCTGTGTGAACAATCGTGAGTGTTTGTCAACAGTCATGGGTGTTTGTGAACAATCGTCAATCTTTGTGAACAGTCGTGAGTGTTTGTCAACAGTCACGGGTGTTTGTGAACAATCGTCAGTCTTTGTGAACAGTCGTGGGTGTGAACAATTGTGAGTGTTTGTGAACAGTCATGAGTTTGTGAACAATCTTGGATGTTAGTGGTACCACTATCTTGTTGTGAGTGTTTGTGAACAATCATGATCCGGTTAGTTGTACCTCTATCTTCTTCCTTTTTCAAGTTAAATCGTGGCACCTGAATAATTTAAGTTTGACCATTATGACAGAATTGTACTTGGACTTTTACTGGATAAGTTTATGATTCGAAGAACTTGTACTTGATGTAATGTACAAAGTTTGGAATTGTACTTGATCAAATGTAATTGACCTCAACCCTGACCTTACTATGACTAGTATACTGTATTTTTATGTGCTTATGATGGTCAAAATAAATACAGTCTGTCTGTGTATGTCTATCTGTCTGAGTATGTCTGTCTGTCTGTCTCTGTCTAAGTACGTCTGTCTGTCTGTCTGCCTGCCCACCCATTACACAGTCCTCCTATCTCAGCTGTGGTTCTCCCTCTTCCTGTGGCCTTGCTGTTTCCCTGCCTCTTCTTTCGTTGGCAGTCTGCCAGCATCCATTCTTATCAAGCGGCCTGCCCACCTCATCTAGCTTCTTGTCAATCTTCCTGTTCTAGCTGGTCTCTTCCTTCAGTTCAGTCGGTCTTCTTCCGTAATCATGGGGTAAATCAATAACTGCAGTGGCTCCTTTTATTAAGTGAAATACATTTGTGAACGACTCTGATTTATGTACATTGTCACAACTGTGGATATCAGAACAGTGGTGGGCAATGATTTGGCACGATAGTATTGGCTGTTGCATTGAAAACAGTTTTAGATTGTTCCACACCACACATTTGAGAGGGTGGGTAATGGTTCGACCTAATACAAAACACCATACGTTTTTGGGACTTCACAAGCTTATGAGACCAACCCTTTCCCTCTGATCTGTCAGTATCTGCTCAGTAAGTAGCACAATGAGAGGTCTTGTCAGCAGGATGTGGCAAAGCTTCATGCTTGTTCTGCATACCATTGTGTGGTTATCTCCTCAGTAAGTATGTCAGTTTTGTGCTGTTCATGGCTGGGCCTGCTGGTCATGTATGACCGCCCTGTTACATGGTCACGCCTGACTGCCCCCAACTCCTCATTGCTAATGCATGTCACAGGATTCTTGCAAAATTTATCCGCAACATATACCTTATGTATAGTGGTAGTCTGGGTTCAAACCATGCAAAATATTCCATTTAGTTTCACTGAACCATAATTACAAAATTTACATTTCAGTAAAAAGTAGACAGTTTCATGGGTCATGGCGGGTTTTAGGCTTTTCTGTAGGAGTGAGGCAGATAGCTTCAATGCTGTCTTATTCGCAGTACTTAGTGAGTCGTGCTGTAGTTCAGATTCCAGTAATTTCAGCATGGCTGAATACTTGCAAATCGAGATGGTGTTTGATTAAACAGGTCTGCCAGGGAGTCAGTCAAGTGTATTTAAAGTGCTCTGGGCAGTCCTAAGGACTGGATGGTGTGCTATATAGGCACTTACCTTTACATTACTTCAAAAGAAAACTAGCAATATCAACTCTTTTTATTGGGCTCCAAGATGGTTCAAAGTGTTGCTAGTTTATCACAGTTTCAAAGGTCAAATTTAGTAAAAGTCCACCTGTTTCACTGTGAGTTGTGGAAATGGTTGTAAATAACACTGGATATCTGGAGATAGCGTGTTTTAATATTTATATACACGTATCGGATGCTTACTGAAAAATATGTTTAAAAGGAGCATAGGAGACATATGCGCTAGAGTGATGCAACAGTGGTTTATTTTATATTATACATGAGTATTCATACCAGGAAAGACAATTTAGGAACACCCTGTGTTGTTTTGCAGCAAAGGGTGCCCACCGACTGAGACATGCCAGCAACCGCCAGTTCTTCTTTGACTTCACTGAAGTGCCACTCACCGAGAGCATTACTGGGGCTGAACTTCGGCTCTACAAGAGCAGGTCACAAGGTCATCACCACGGACACCACGCATATGACTCGGACACGTACCATTTGCAAATATTCCGGTTAAAGCAAGGCAAAGATCTCGAGTAAGTGAAACAGTCCAGTGAAGAAACGGTGAAGGTATATAATGGAATGACGGTTTAGGCTGCTGTAGTAAATGATAATCCAACTCTGATGTACCCGATCTATATGTTTGTTATATTCCTAGATGCTTTGAATCTCAGGTGCCAAACATTCAAGGGTTCACTACCACCCCACGAAGGAAATAATATTATTGCTGTCAAAAAATCATCCCATCCTCTTTCTTAGAACAATTGAATTATAATTTCCAAAGTTACGTAAACCTTTCCCGACTAATTGGTGGATGGTGTACATATTTTGCAACAGTCATAGAAAACATGTAACATTGCTAACAACTGTTCAAATTATGTCAACTTTGTGAAACATCTAGTACGAATACTTTGTGAAACTGCTCAATGTGCCTGTGTGTATTTAGTGATATATAATGGAACTATTGTTGTTGAATTTGTGTGTTTGACAGTGCTAGATATTGTGTCTGGTGTAATGTGAGTTTATGGGATTGTAAACAAACCAGACTAACTGTAGCAAATATGAATTAATATATAATCCATTTTTGTCATAACATACATCTGCCAACAATCAGTATTATATTTAACAAGATAACCACTGTTCTAGCTGTATGTTCAGTTCTGCATTGTCACTGTCTTTAAACGTACTACTGCCAGAGTTAGTCTCCTCAATCTCAGTTAACTACAAATAACTGCATTTATAAACATTTAACAAAACAGATCTCATCACAAATAAACCGTAACTTATTAACCTGTCATAACTTGCATTTTGTTGGTGTATGCAGAAATAAGTTTTGTGACTAGAATAGAAACAATGAAAGAAACACGAAACCCCTCACTCTCATGGGAGCATAGTTTTCTACAAATAACTGCATTTATAAACATGTAACAAAACAGACCTTTCACAAATAAACCATAAATTAATAACCTGTCAAAACTTGCATTTTGCTTGTATGTATGAGAATACGTTTTGTGGCCCTTGAATGGAAACATTATGTGTGTGGAAATCATTGGTAAATGGAAATCGTAGGTGAAAGAAGCCTGTGTGAGTTTCTACTCCTGTCACTGCAGAGATCGAATGTTGGAGTTGGAGACCAACACGACCGTAGTGGCTTCCTTCGAGGGCTGGATGCACCTCAACGTGACCCATGCTGCCATCGAGTGGATGTACTCAACGACTGCCAACCTTGGTTTGCTTATGCAGATCACAAACGACAGAGGTGAATACAGCCGACAATGAATAAATTATACGTACTGTATTCGTTCCATTAAACGTACGTGCCGTAGTTGGCCTATACCCTTACAATGCCCTTTTTAGCAACATTTGAAACTGTGACAACATTCTCCAATATCGATCTTGACTATTGAATGCATTATTGTAGTTTAATTTCTACCAAAGTCACACTAGATTCAAAGCTTAGTGATCAAAAAAATTTGAAAGGTCGACCTAAAATACCAGACTTTACAGTGTTCTGGTGTCCTTTTGCTCGTGGGGATGTATCAATCACTTGGCAGTTACAGCTGAGAATAGCCTGAGGTAACTCAGGCACCCCAGAAAACGTGAGTATGCCCCTGTAAGCTTATTGGAACACAAAAATTTCACATACTTTCGCGTCTCAAATATTTGTTGAAGTTGTGTACACTTAGTGGAATGAATACAGTGTGTTTTGTTCATGGTTGCCATTATAAAACAGATGAGGCTAGTTCATGTGCTGTTGCATTGTTCTGGCTTTTATCCCTTTTTCCCTTCTCCCCATTGACAGCCTTCTCCCTCCCCCTGTCATCCTCCTGTCTTTCTCTATATGCTGTCTTCCCATTGTAAACTTACAATATGTAACAGGAAGTTTGTTGTATTAAACATCAGAAAATGGGAAATCTGCCGCCAATAAAGGTTGTTTTGAAACAGTTAACCCAGCCCGTGTCTGCCGCCAATAAAGATTGTTTTGAAACAGTTAACCCAGCCCGTGTCTGCCGCCAATAAAGGTTGTTTTGAAACCGTTAACCCAGCCCATGTCTGCCGCCAATAAAGGTTGTTTTGAAACAGTTAACCCAGCCCGTGTCTGCCGCCAATAAAGGTTGTTTTGAAACAGTTAACCCAGCCCGTGACTGCCACCAATAAAGGTTGTTTTGAAACAGTTAACCCAGCCCGTGTCTGCCGCCAATAAAGGTTGTTTTGAAACAGTTAACCCAGCCCGTGTCTGCCACCAATAAAGGTTGTTTTGAAACAGTTAACCCAGCCCGTGTCTGCCGCCAATAAAAGTTGTTTTGAAACAGTTAACCCAGCCCGTGTCTGCCGCCAATAAAGGTTGTTTTGAAACAGTTAACCCAGCCCGTGTCTGCCGCCATTAAAGGTTGTTTTGAAACAGTTAACCCAGCCCGTGTCTGCCGCCAATAAAGGTTGTTTTGAAACAGTTAACCCAGCCCGTGTCTGCCGCCAATAAAGGTTGTTTTGAAACAGTTAACCCCCGTGTCTGCCGCCAATAAAGGTTGTTTTGAAACAGTTAACCCAGCCCGTGTCTGCCGCCAATAAAGGTTGTTTTGAAACAGTTAACCCAGCCCGTGTCTGCCACCAATAAAGGTTGTTTTGAAACAGTTAACCCAGCCCGTGTCTGCCGCCAATAAAGGTTGTTTTGAAACAGTTAACCCAGCCCGTGTCTGCCGCCAATAAAGGTTGTTTTGAAACAGTTAACCCAGCCCTTGTCTGCCGCCAATAAAGGTTGTTTTGAAACTGGATATTTTATTTACCATTTGAACATGCTTCGTGAGCACATCTTCTAAACTGCGAACGTTGTTATTGGCGTTGTTATTGGCGTACTAAACACAATTTGGCAGGCAGTATACCTTCAACACAGTTATTATAATCTTGAGGACTTTATTATTAGTTAATAAATGAAATACTAGGAATAGACTGCCTCCATTTAATGTCCTTTCTCTGCAGCACCACTGTTTCTCCACCTCTGCTCTCTGTCATCATATGTAATGTATAAATAATACCTAATGACAATTAATTATTTACATCTGTTTTTACTGCAGTGGAAAAATGCTTTGTGTGAATGATCAGTTGCATATGTCAACTCAGTAACAGCTTTATTGATTATACGACTGTCAATCAACTTTGATGGCAATTTCTATGAATTGTTGTGCATTTTAGCTAGACATGGAGAGGCCATTGGTTAATTAGATGATATGCAATGCTTTCAGTGTCATTACGGTTTTATATGTAATGGGGAGGGAAATCTTTAAGTGTTAATATTGTTGCACTGTTTTTTCCACCAGCATGTTGTGCACTAGTTCTGAAAATTGTAAACTAATGTATAAACTAATAAACTAAGGGTTGAAATGTGTTCTGCTAAGCCAGAATAAGTTTACACTGAAGTAGTAACACTCGTGAAAATGAAACACTTGCTCATGTCCTCTGTTGACTCTGCAGGTGGGTTGTTTAATTAAAAGCACATTATTAATTATTTTATCGTTCATTAATTATGTCCTATTCACATTTAGAAAAAACATACTTTCACATGCTAGTGCCAAAAGTATTACCTACTAGAATATTTCAGTGGTCAGTATATGGTGGATATTTCTATGTATGCCTATTGACAAAAACATTCAGTACAATGTAACCAGTGTTTTCTAATGATGCTAAACATATCACAGTCCTGCCTACCCCGAGTGGATATTGACCCAGTTGGATCTACTTCCAGGTCACGACATTGACCCGACCCACATTGGCTTCCCGCGACTGACAGTGTCGGAAGAGAACCAGCCATTCCTGGTGGCCTATTTCAAGTATGAGGCAAAGGTGCGAAGTAGAAGGTCGTCCCGACGGCAGACCAAGGTCGATGTGTCATACAGCGATGACCCTGGAGCTTACGGATGGGCATATCCGGGTAATTGACTTTATCTGTGATGAAGACGGCTAAGGATAGGTGTTAAGAGGCTGAAAACAGAATTGCTCATTAAACAGAAATGTTTCGATGCAAATGTAATTTTATAGGTTTGCAATATGAATGTACATCTAAATATTAATCATTCAATAGCAACAAGCCAAGGGCAGCAGTTATCAACATTACAGTGTTTTTAAAACTTGTTCCCACTGTGGCTCCCTCTGGTGTGGTTCACCATGCAAATCTCTCAGGCAGGAGAAGGGCCCTCCAGACAAGTACAGCATATCAAAAATGTAAGTAAATAATTCCAAATGGTTATTGTTGTATAACTGATATTTTCTAGAATACATCACTTATTGGTAGATCAGAGGCCATTAATATAAGGTAACGAATGTACACAGAAAGAGGTGGAGATGTACTTACAATTATCCAAAGTTAGCATATATATATATAATATTATGTGTGTGTGTGCACACGTTCAGTTGTATTTGCTATCAAGCTAGACTAGTGAATGGAATCATTGATGGACTCTTTATCTCGCTGTAGCCGACAGATACAACCGCATGGCATGTCGACGGAGGGCACTCTATGTCAGCTTCCGAGACCTTGGGTGGCAGGTAAGGTCAACCGGCGGGTGTGAGGCCTTGTGTTGCTACAGTTAAAATGGTTGCAATGTGACTAGTATGTGTGACGGAATTCACGAGGCTGGTTACTCTTTTTAGGGGGAAACGAAAGGCAGTTATTACACCTAAAATTTCTGATACAAACTAACCAGTCACAACTACAATCAACAGTATCAATATCAGTTGTTTTGATACCAGACTCCACCGCTACCTCTGAATTCTATAAACACCCTTCCTCCCTTTGAACACCCCTAACTTCTCTCTTTCTTGTTGTCATAGATTACCCCCCAAAATTACAAAATCTTCAACCAAATGAAGTTGGTCATCAAATAGAAAAAGAAGAATATAACTGTACTCTGAATATGTTCTCAAAGTGTGATATTCTAGAGAAATCTCATAGTTCCCAACGGCTGACACATTGCGACATGCCACGATGATTGACATCAAGCTGTGACACATGGAATTCTCAGCTCTGATGCGCAGAATGCTCATTTTGTTTGACTACAAATAACCCAGCCCTTGGTTTCTCGTATCCTGTTTTCTTCAGATACATCTGGGTTTTTTTTATTTATAGTGTTACTTTTTTCTTTGGTTACTGGTATTCTGTGTTTAGCTATTGTTGCTGTTTTCACTTTTACAATTGTCATTTGTATTACTTTTAACTATGACATGTTATTATCTGTGTTATCAATACTTCTATGATGACTCCTAATAATAATATTATGGTTACTTGTTTGTTTATTTGTATATTTTTGAAATTCATGTATTTTAGTAATTTATTATATATTTTGTTAATCTTACTAAAACAAACAGTTTTTCTTAAACTTTTCTTATGATTCCATGTATGTTTTATAATGTATGTGTACACCTAAGACCAGACTGGTCCCAGATATATATATATATATGGCATTGTACAATTTAGTAAATTGTTAGCATTAATTACTTTTTACTATTTCCCCAGGATTGGATTATCGCCCCCGAGGGCTACGCAGCCTTCTATTGCTTCGGCGAGTGTTCCTTCCCCTTGAACGCCCACATGAATGCAACGAACCACGCTATCGTGCAGACCCTAGTACATCTCATGAACCCACAGATGGCCCCGAAGCCTTGCTGTGCCCCCACCAAACTGTCTGCCATCTCCGTACTCTACTTCGACGACAACTCAAATGTCATCCTCAAGAAATACAGAAACATGGTCGTGCGTGCCTGCGGGTGTCATTAGGCAGTTCTCTGGATATGCAGATTCGCAGAGAATGATCAAATTGTGTCTCCGGACTCTATTGTGATATTTTCTTGTTATGTTTCAACAGCTGTGGAATGACATCTTTCACGACGGCACAGCGGATACAGTGCACGTGTGCGCAAGGCGTATTCGTAGTGGAATTTTACGTGCAGGATTGAAGTCTTGTGTAAAAGAGATCTGATTAGAAGTGTATCCTGTACACAGTCAGACGGTGGCACCTGCAGATAAATTTAACAGGTATTTGTGCGATTGTCCATATCTAATGGATGTCACAACAATTTAGATAATCTGCTGCAAAGTACGAGTAAAAAAAGGGCGGCAGAAATCATCTGAGTGCAAAGTGTCGAGCCTATGTAGATTGGTGGATAGACAAAGTGCTAACGAACAGCATGGAACACGTGGTCAAGGTGTTCATTTGACTGTGATGGTGCACCACCTTTCTACAAAATAACTTGTTATTATTATCAGTACTGTCTGTCTGTGTGTATTGTCTGTAGAGTGTCGGTTGTGTTTATAGAAGTGCAACATCCACCCAAGTTCGTCATACAGTCCCTGTGATGGTATCAGAGGAAATCGATGATGCAAATCAAGAAACGTGACCTCATATTAGGATGTATAGATCAACACACACCAAATTGGTACCGAGGGTGACCAACAACTCGGACCAACGCTACTGTGTGTATAGCCATTGCAGGCAGCGGCAGCTGTGTGGCAGATTGCCAGTATCTTTGATACTTACATTAACATCACACAACGAACTTGATGTGCAGCACAAACTACTGGCGTCCTATGCAACTTGAACAATGAGCTTCATAACTGTTGAGCTCGCTGTGTTATGTATGCATTAGAATTATTGAGGTCGACATGTATATTATAGCTAGGTTTCATCAGGTTACAATTTAACATTGCAGAGATTGCATTCTGCTGAAAATACCATCACATTACAGCCACTTAGTTATCATTGGGGTTTAGTCGCTAATTTTTAATTTACCTTTGGTGTCATAAAATATTTGTAATTATACCACAACTTGTTTAGTTGTACACAAGATGCATTATAATGTATATATATATATTATTATGTTTACAGTATAACATGTAAAATGTATGTATAAATCAACGCAAATAAAATCAATGCAGAATGTGGTATTTTGCGAAAGAATAGATTTAGATCTGTCATACGTGGTCCAAAACAAAATCTCTCCTTGGTCTAAGTGAATAAAACCTGGCAAATTATACTACAGTATGTTACACCAGCACCATTTATGGTGACAGTGTGTAGTTTATTTTAGTATGACACGTCGTGACCTGTGCATGTTGCGGATGGTGTAATGTAAGTTAGATTGTAGATCAGTATGCACAGCCCATGATATTCCATGATACTTTTTAGTATATGTATGTACTATCTTTTGAAATAAGACTGTTTTATGGCAGTTGTTGCATCTTGTGAAGTATGTTCTAATCCAATTAGCAAATCGTTTGTGTGTGCTTGCAATTATTTATTGTCAGTGTAAGATAAATCTGTTCTTGGACCATATTGTAATGATATCACATCGGAAGCAAATTTACAACCATGAGATATTTCACAGTAAGCAAACAGACGAGATGGAATTAATAATACATGGAAATCCGCTAGTGCCTTGACTTTACCCTTGTACATTGCATATCAGTAATCAGGGTTAATTACATTTTGTTGTGCTATATTAAATAAAAAGTACGTTTTCATGAATATAATATACTCCTGTACCTGATGACCAACCCATCTATGTCGCTTTTTATCATGCTATCTTGGCTATTATCTTGATATAAAAAATGGCTATCTAATCTGCTAGCCCTTATAGGCTATATCTCTTCTTCTAAGCCACACGTGGAGCTGATTTTGATGGCTGACCTACAAATTTGGGGAATGGAATTTGTAATACAAAATATTCAAATTAGGTGCTATGAGAAATTACTTTCATAATAATTAAAATGTAGCAGTAATTATTAAAATTAAATGTACTGTGGTATATTTAATTAATAAACCCTTTGTTGTTGTTGATATTAAATTTAATAACCTATTTTTGGTGTATATATTTGTATTAAAAGTAATTTTATTGACATGACAGAGGTATTGTATGGGGCAATCAATTATGGTCTAACCCCATTCTTAAGAAGACGTGTGTTGATGTAGTACAAGTGCATATGTATAGTACATAGTAGAAGAAGCCGCTTGGCGAGTGTAGGTGACTGTTTTCATGGTTATTTGGAGGTTCGGGGCTAAAATGCAAAAGCCAAAATTGCCCATAGACGGCAACACCGGTTACCACTGTCCACCACCCACACTTAGCATACGTTGTCGCACTACTCGGCTCACGGACAACTCGGTCCGGGCCGACTTGTCTCGGGACAACTTGGGCCCCCATCCTGAGACAATTCGGCCCCCGCTTAGAGACAGGTCAGCTCGATAAAAAATGATATGACGAAGACTACAGGACAGGTGAATTCGGCCCACAACTCTGATGAAATCGGCCCATACGATTGTACATACGTGACTAACATGTAACTAAAATTTGGACATTACTCTGTTCAACTGACTAATAGCACACATAATTCAATTATTAATACAATTAACAGATGAATAAGTAAATTAAATATAAATAACTGATAACGGGCAATTATTTGTTTTAAGCACAAAGATCGAACTAATTAACTATTTAAGACACCGGCGGATGGTTTTTGATATGTTTGCGAGTGACAAAGCATATTGGACTTCAGCAGTATATCTAACTAAACTGGCTTCCTCCCATGATGAGTATACGAATAACAAGTGCTCGAGATCAGAGTCGGTGGTTAATGAGCAGATCTTCGAGTGTCACTTTTGTAGAAGCCATGTTCAAAACGTAGTAAGCCTTGTGCAGTAAGACTCGTTGACCACACAAATCACCCTTTTAATATTATATATAACGCAGTCGTTAGTATACAGCTTAGACCAGGCAAATCTTGACAATACGTCACATTACTTTATATATTGATGACGTTTTAATTTATGAGTATACCAATATTAATGTGACCATCTAGCGGATAACATTCAAAAGGCGGTTCTGGGCAAGACTGCCACCTGGGGTAAGAACACATTTAAATTTTACATAGGCGGCCATTATAACGTTTCCTTCATTTCCTGCTAAATTTGACGAACAATTTCTTGATACTTTCACAGCATATTTCACGTCCATTGACACAAGTGCTGTGGAAAACTCGTAAAATTCTCATACCTCAGTTTTCAGAAAAACCCACCCAAACCTGACATCCCTCAATTTCGCCCCAATCTGGTGACGGATTTTGAAATATTGGTGCGTTCTGTAAAATAGCCACTGTGCGAATACGCGAGCGACTAGCGTATGTTTATTGCTACCTCGTGAAAGACCTAATGCAGTAGTACATTCACTATTCACTGGACTGACATGTGTCATGCCAAAGTGCTCGAAAAAATTCACACATGACACCAAAACGGTATTTTCAAGGGCACTCTTTCGGTGGGTAATGGCGGACGAATCCTTAATGTGGTCTTACCCCAACTAGATCTCCTGAATCTTGCAAACCTTCACGAAAGTTAGATTTATATCAAGCTATACATGTAACTAGATTAACCACAAAGGGAAATTTACACTGTCTCAATAACAATTAAAATATGCGTCATCAAACTGTGCACACCTCCAAGCTAAACAGCGCCTTGAGTTGGTTTAAACATGCTTATTCGGTACTTTATATTACATACGACGTTTGCCTGGTATGAATGGTACTGAGCACAGCATACAGGCCAACACAGTATCTTACCGATATGGGAATACAATATATAGAATATTAAAGAAACATTTTATTTTATTTTTTTCATAAAATGTTTTTGCTAAAAATACACAAAATCATTATTTTAAGTAGCATTTTATTGGACATGCACGTTGCAAATCTTCACGAATTTTTGTATAACGTAATGCCCACAAACTATGCTAAATAATATAATGCAATCATGAACTATATGTCACTCGTGTGCGACACCAGTATGTGTCAAAAGCACAAGCCAGGCATTTCAACGATATTCACAATATTGAAAGGCACAGAGGCGTCTTTTGATGGTAACTACAATTATATTGTAGATAACGGGCTAAAATGCTGGGTATAAATTGAGGTATATATATAATACATTATAAAACCAAAAATGGGGTTCCCAGTGGAACGTATATCTTGCGTCACACAAATTGTCATCCTAATCCCCCTTAAAATAACCATACTTTTACACAGGCGCAGATCTCTGCTTGATACAGAGTGTCCAAACATCGCCACACGTCAATTACTTAGCCACTATATATTTCACTGATATACACACATTATTGGAAACAAGAGATACTACTGGCAAATTAGTTACTTTCAGAAAGAAACAAACGTTTGACAAGGACATCCAAGACACGTGATAAAGGTTGTTGACAGTTGTGGCACCCAGTATCTCTCCAAGTACGTCCATTGTCCTAATCATGTTTTATTCAAACATCGCCAACTTCTTACAAGGGTACTAACACACATTTGTGATGTTAAATATACGGATATAAAGAGCAATACCGTTACATGGTATCTGGAAGTGACTTACCGTTACGTGTTAATTGGATTACGTTATTTGGATGATCGCTTAATTACCGGCTCAGTGGGATTGCGACAACAGTGCCTGATAAGATCAGCTAGACTCCGTTAAGTGTGAGGCACACTGTGATGGCAGTGAGCTGGCTACGCCACCGTCGCCAACATCGCCTCCACTTAATCGTATTGTGACAACGTACAACAGCATTATTCCACCACCGCCGCCGTTGAAAATCGACGCACTAACTGCTGCGAATTCTTGGCGTCTATGGAAAAGCGCCTGGATAGAATATGAAGTCGGCACAGATCTGGATGAAAAGACACAACGGAAACGCGTGAGTACGTTGTTGTCAGTGATCGGCCAGGATGCGAAAACCATCTGGCAGAATCACCCGTGGAATGATCCTGCGCATCGGTACGAAGTAGAACCAGTTCTACAAATGTACGAGAACTACTGTACGCCAAGGGTGAACATACCGTATGAGAGACACATCTTTCATTCTCGTAAACAGCGGGCTGGGGAAGATGTAATGACGTGGTATAACGAGCTGCGGCGATTCGGAACAAACTGTGCGTTCGATGAGATCACGACGGATGAAATTTACCGTGACCATCTTGTTTCGAGTGTTATGGACGAGAGAGTCCGAAATCAACTCGTCGAAAAACGCGACGTAACGCTGGAGAAAGCCTTAGACATCATCAGAAATTCGGAAGTGAAAGCTGAACGAGCTAAGGCATGGAATTCCGTCGGTGACGTAGATATGCACTCGATGAAGAAAAACACAAGAACGAGGCTGTTCGCAAAGCATGGCAGCGAGGCAGATCACGCAAGACCTCGAGAAAAAAAGCACTGTTCGTTTTGTGGAAAGACACATGAAAGAGGCAAATGTCCAGCCTGGAGACAGAAATGCAGAGTCTGCCAGGTCCTGAACCACTTCGCCGTTAAGTGTCGCAAACTGAAAGTCAGAAGAGACGTCAAAACAATAGGGACAGAACAATATGGCGTGAGTAGTCTGATAGACGATTCAGCTACTCGACACAGAGACGTCAATCCTGTCGTACACGCCCCTCGACGAGTACCAGTGCCTCTGTGGGACAAGCTGAAACATGAGCTGCGTGAGATGGTCAACGATGACATCTTCGCACCAGTCAGTGAACCGACATTACAGGGCATCGAAGTAATCGCAGATGATTTTCTCATCACGGGGAAAGACGACGACGAACATGACGTCAATCTGCAAGCGTTCCTCAAGAGATGTCGTGAGAGAAACCTAGTTCTCAACGCGGAAAAGGTACGCTACAAGCTAAACGAAGTCAGCTACAACGCGGAAAAGGTACGCTACAAGCTAAACGAAGTCAGCTACATGGGATGTCTGCTGACAGACGAGGGCATGAAACCTGACCCGAAGAAAATCTCGGTCATAATCGAGATGCCAATGCCCACGGACGTAGAAGGAGTACGCCGCCTAATTGGTACAGTGCAGTACCTAGGCAAGTTCGTGAAGGGACTGACCGACCTCACAGCTCCGTTGCGTGAATTGATACGCAAGGAAAGCGAGTTTACGTGGAATGAGTCGCACACCAAAGCAGTGTGTGCGATACACGAGAAGCTCAGTAACGCCCCAGTGCTGCGTTACTATGATGTGGATAAAGACGTAACAATCCAGGCAGACGCGTTGCAAACAGGCATGGGAGCTGCGCTCATGCAGGACGGCCAGCCGATATATTACGCAAGCAGAGCCATGACGGATACCGAACAAAACTACGCACAGATCGAGAAGGAACTGTTAGCGATAGTGTTCGCGTGTGAGCGGTTCAACGACTACATATATGGTCGAAATGTAGTACACGTGGAGTCTGACCACAAGCCGCTAGAAACTATCTTCAAGAGAGAAATACACATGGCACCGAAGCGACTGCAGCGCATGAGATTACGACTGCAGAAGTATCCACTCGAAGTGAGGTATAAGAAAGGAGCGGAAATGTACGTTGCAGATACATTGAGCCGAGCGTACAACCCGGAGGCTAAACGAGACACTCGGCAAGATACGAATGCCGATGTCAATAAATTTGACGACTTAGACGAGATGATGTATAGCGACAACATCATGCTGCCTGAAGATAAATTGATCGAGCTGCAGCACGCCACGAAGGAAGACGCAGTGTTGCGAGAACTCGAGAAGGCCATCAAGTCAGGGTGGCCAGCAGCGAAGTAAGGAAGCACTAAAACCGTACGTTCAGTTCAAAGATGAACTGTTAGTTGAAGATGGATTAATCTTCAAGGGAGACAGATTAGTAATCCCCCATGTGATGCGACCGGAAATGGTGAAATTGATACACCAGGGATGCCTGCGCAGGGCGCGCGAAGTCATCTATTGGCCCGGTATGAACGCTGAGGTGAAGGACCACATCAGCAAGAGCGACGTTTGCAACGCACACCGACCGGAACAGTGCCATGAGAAGCTGCAAACATACGAGTTCCCCCATCTGCCATGGGCCAAGGTCGCAACAGATTTGTTTGAGCTCGGACGGACACCAGTATGTCATCCTGGTAGACTACTACAGTAACTTCTTCGAGATCAACGAGCTGAAGAAGACAACGACACAGGCTGTTGTCAATGCTCTACGGCCGACCGGTCAACGACAACCGGCTGTTGTTGTTGTTGACATTCCGTTATCGCCGTGTCCTCGCCCGAACACGCCGCGGGGGACACCGGGCATTATGCCGAGGCAAGACGTGCCAAGTGCAAGACGCATGGCACTTCGAGATCGTGTTGACATTAAGCCACCACGACGGCTCATTAACGAAATGTGAATCCCAAAACAGAAAAACAAAACAACAACAAATAAAACAAAAAGGGATGTCACGAGATACCCCAGCTGATGCCCAGCAGGGAGGGTATATTTGGACTGATTGCCTAGCAGCAACCTCTGGACTCTAATTAGCATATAGAGTAGTGGGCGCTGCCGCCGCTGTTAGTGTAGTGAATCAGTCTAGCCTAGGATTTAGACCAGTGCAGCTGTGTATCCAGATAATAACGTATTAAACATATTCTTCTCGACGGCAGCTCAGGAGATTCGGCATTGCTCAGGAGATTATGATACGATTCTACCGTGCAATCATTGAAAGTATCCTCACTTTCTCGATTGTAGTGTGGTTTGGCCACGCCAGTCAGGAGAAGAAACAACGGCTAGAAGTTGTCGTGAAGGGCGCATCTAGAATCATTGGGCGCGAGTTGCCATCCATTTAATATATTTACCATGCTCGCTGTGTGCGAAAATCCAAAAGCATTGTACGGGATACTACCCACCCAGCCAACCATCTCTTTGAACTTCTTCCCTCTGGCAAGCGCTATAGAAGTATTAAGACAAGGACCACTAGATTTTAAAAATAGTTTTTATCCGCAGGCTGTGAGTCACTTGTACCGCGAGATGCCATGATACTGTTTTCAGTCGGTTTAGATTATATGTCGTCATGCTAAATTATTTATTTATTATTTGTTTAGTTATTTATTTATTTTTATTATTTATTTATTTTTATTTATTAACTTGACTACATGTATGTACATACTTTTTAACTGTCAGCTTAGTTTTTATATCGTCAGCTCATTTATTTATATATTTATTTATTATTTATTTAACTACATGTATACTTTTTAACTTTTTAGGTAACGTTCAGACTGTGTTAATATTATGTTATCAAGTTCACTTTATGTCAATAGATGTACGACTGTCTTAAAATATGTTGGCAGTTGGCCTTAGTTTAAATTTATACTAGTTTTAGCTTCTGATTGTATATTTTGCATGTGCATGATGAGGGGCAGGGGAGACAAGCGTGCATGTATGTTGACGCCACAACGCCTAGAATTCCTCGTGCATTTGAAATGCTACTTGGTAATAAACAGTCTGAATCTGAATTTATGATAATTCTATCTGCGGTCTGCACAGCCTTCTCCGCTAACCCATTGGATTGCGAGTACCGGGGATTCCTTTCACCTTCATGATGACGAATGATGCCCGTGTTGAGTAGAGCCTTTCTACTTCGATGGAACAGCTGTAGTAGGCCTGCAGGGACAGATAGTTCTTCCCGTCGCACTCAAACAGATCCACGGCTACATTTTTAAATGGTCGCGCTGTGATAGGACGGTTCATCATGGGCTCTTTCTGCTTTGCCCACTGGTGTTCCTGGCATATCGAACAACCTCCGATGAGCGTATCGATGTCCGCGTTGAGGCGGGGCCAGTAAACAGCATCTCGGGCACGTTACTTGGTTTTCTCCAATCCGAAGTGTCCGATGTGTAACTGCTGTAGTATCTCCTGCCGCTGGTCTGGGGTATCACGATCTTGTCTACCTTGATGACGATGGCTGACGACTCGCTTGGGCTAGTCTCACTTATGATTGAGAGTTCGTCTCGAACATTCCAGTATTCTTGGACTTCCCTCGGGCAGCATCGACGTTCGTTGGGCCAACCTGACTCGATCGCTCTTATCAGGGTCTGCATGTCTTGGTCAAGTCGCATGGCAGTCTTGATCTTCTCCATTCGTGCGTCAGTGACGGTAGTGTGGAGGATTTCGAAGATTCCAACTTCTTCGCTGAGGTCACTCTGGGTCAGAACACGCTACCGCCATAGCCACTAAGATCAGTACGCTTCGGTTGTACTTTGGCGGCTACATTTATTAGTTAGCAGTCCGACCATTGCGCGCGACATCGATTGCACTTTCTTTAGTTAAATTTGTCCTTGTTTGGTGTTTATATCATGCTTATTCACACTTATTCTTTTGTTTCTGCTCGAGCATAAGCAAATAACGTCAATACGAAATAGTTTACAACCACGAGAGTTGCCACGTAGTGAATATGCATGTGATTAAAAGACACTAAAATACGTGCAAAGCTACGTACAAACTTTGTGTGACATGTTTCAATAACAGTTTAATGTTGAATAGTTTTATAGTATTATGTGATACAAGTGTATCCTTATTTAATTTGTTATTTCATAGTTGGCCTGAGAACCAATCGTCGTCTCTATCCGAATCTGGGGTAATGTCCCCTACCGGTAACATTGGCAGAGCCTTAATGTTCCAGGCAGTTGTGAGGGGCGAAAAAGTGCTGCCACCTAACGGCGCCTGGGTAATCGAGGCTACAGGAAAGCGACACAATGATATGGAACGATATTAGGGCCATAATTCCACAATGCTACATTGTCAAATTCTGACTTTCGATTTTCCATTTACGTCGACATTGTCGAATTCTGACTTTCGATTATCCATTTACGCCGACATTGTCGAATTCTGACTTTCGATTATCCATTTACGCTGTCATTGTGCAAGATTTTTGTCAAATAATTCACTAGAATGCCGTTTGGTTAAATATGTTTGGTCAAATAAGTTGACACACAGACATCTACCCGAATACGGTTTGCAACCAATTATCATGTCAAATATGGACTCGTTGACCTTTGACAGATGTACTGCCCCCTAGCGAACTACACCAACTTGCAAATACTGAAGTATCCCTATATATATTTACCCAGACACATATATAATGTAATATCAATAATAATTCATGAGAAAGGAGCTGTTAGGTTTCTTTTAAACTGATTAATGGTCAGGAGTATTCTAAGTTTATGAGGCAGGGTATTCCAGAATACTAGTCCTGAATAATTTATTGTTAGGTTTCGAATGTTTGTTCTTACATTTAACACATATAAATTTGCCAAACCTCTTACAAATAAGCCTGCTGGTATCTATTGACAAAGAAAACTATTATTTCATCAAGGCAGTATCATATTTGACAGGGACGTACAAACTACAAAGCTTATATGGTTATTCGCTTTTACCTTTAATCCTACAGTCCTTGTAGTTTAATGTTAAGATAACTCACCTTTCTTTGTATAGAGACTTGCTCTTTTCCTCCAGCTTCTTTCCGTACTGGGATAAGTATTCCTGTAGACTCCCCAGTGTAAATTTGGGTACTTGGTGCATACCACCATGTACGTCCCTATACATGTTATTCTGCGGCAGTTTCATGCTGAGCTCCTCTTCATTAACCTGTAAAATGAAAAACAATGGCATTATCCCAAGTTATGTTCAATATGTGACTAAGATAAAGTATAATGGGTTTGGAGTAAGGCTGCTCAAGATATAGAAGAAAGCACTGTGATTAGGCTGGGCTGGTACCCCCGCATCCCTCTCGATAGTGTATGTTACTCCAAGGTTTCGTGCTGGTTTTTATGAAATATAGAAACACACCCTCCCATCTTTAGGTAAGGTAAGGATGCATTTTATTTATCCCAACAGCAGAAACAAATTATACAGAGAGTGCGGCTAGTGTAGTTGTTAGCAGTGCTTAGCACATCCGCCTGGCATGCCAGTGCTCTGAGTTGGAAACCTGGACCGAGCAGGCATATTTGGTGTAAACATCTGGCTCTCAAAATTGGGGACTGTGTATCCCTCGTGACTCGGTGATCACATTAATGTCGGTCCCGTCTCAATTTGGGACTTAAAAGAACCATTGAGGACGACAAGCACCCTGGTAGTGACCACCCTCAGTGCCAGCATATAAAGAATGAGACATCATAAGACCATTACATTGTAACCACAATAATACAGACCAGTCAGTTAATAGAACATTGCCAAGCGCTGGAAACAAATAGAACTACAAAATATGAAAACAAATACTAAGATACAAATTTTACAATAACAATTCACATAATGTCAACAAAATACAAAACAAATCACTGTGTGATGGGAGACTCCACACTATTATTATCTTATCTTTAAAGTTTAATAATATTCACTTAAAAACAGCCTCCCCCATTCATGACATAGACGCTCACGCTTCATAGACGAGACTGGCTGCACTGACCGTTTTACATACATATTAAATGGATGTATATGTTGCTTTCACTGAATTGTACACGTTATAGTACGAATAAATATTATTATTGACAGTTTACGAAACATCATGAATTATTGCTCACACACAATACCAACCTACCTGAAAATCAATTCGCGTTTTCTGCCAGACTGCTTGGCACTTCGTTTCTTCCGTTCATCTTTGTGTTCTTTTAAACTCCAACTTTGATATAACAGCTCATAACGTGGGTGAAAAATGCTCGATATAAGTATTCTGTACACTACGTCGTAACGTTGGTGGCTGACAGCGCAAGACCTGACTTGCAAGGGATACTTCAGTATTTGCAAGTTGGTGTAGTTCGCTAGGGGGCAGCACATCTGTCAAAGGTCAACGGGTCCATATTTGACATGATAATTTGTTGCAAACCGTTTTCGAGTAGATTTCTGTGTGTCAACTTATTTGACCAAACATATTTAACCAAACGGCATTCTAGTGAATTATTTGACAAAAATCTTGCACAATGACAGCGTAGATGGATAATCGAAAGTCAGAATTCGACAATGTCGACGTAAATGGAAAATCGAAAGTCAGAATTCGACAATGTAGCATTGTGGAATTATGGCCTTAATATCGTTCCATACAATGAGGGACGGAAAAACGTGCCGCCATCTCACGGCGTCTTGGTAACACACACTACAATGTTTGCTCAGAATCTGAGGATTTTCATTCTAACTCATTCCTTATACAGTTTATTAGTGTATACTTTCCGTACAAAACAACTGTTTCCAACAACGCAGTAGCACCGAAAGTGCCAACCCAATTTCTAAAACAGACTTTCCAAAAACAATTATTTTCCAATGTGATCGCTAGATGTCTCTACTGTGTTTTAATTTTCACTCCAGGGGTCAGACCACATTTAAGGAAATAAAACAAGGCATTAGCTAAAATCCGTTTTCCATGTGTACACAAAGTTTATCATTGTATGTAACATTCGAGAACATTAAAAAAATACAGAAAAACACATTTGTAGCATAAATTCGATTTTAAACCCGTCTGTGTAGCGATTCCCGCGAAAAATATAAAATTATGAGCTAGGCGATCACGTGTTATCGTAACGTCACATATGACCCACACTCGCATCAGGCCGACCTTTTCCATGCATTCAGAGCATGTTTACAAGGATAACTTTTTGGTCGAAACGAGCGTCAGAATGAGTTATTGTGCAATAGTCCGATGTAATCTTCTTGCCTATATCAATGACCTCCCTACTGCAATACGAAGAAAACAACGAGCACATGCCAAAGCAAAACAATCTGGAAAGAAGAAAGACAAGGATCGTTATAGAAGACTCCAAGCTGAAACAAAATATGCCATTAAGCAAGCCAGTAAACAATTCATGGAAGACATCATCAGCCAAGACTTCAAATCCAAATCAAAGAAATTCTGGTCATTCGTCAAAGGCAGGCATCAGGAATCAACAGGAGTATATCCCTTGAAGAATCAAGATGGATTCATTAAAAGCGACAGCCACAGCAGAGATCTTAAACAACCAGTTTACAGCAGTGTTTACAAAAGAATACATCAACAACCTCCCTGACAAAGGCTGGAAAGATGCCTGGGTGGTGCCAATCTTCAAGAAAGGGGACAGGAACCAACCGGAAAACTACCGCCTAGTATCCCTCACCTCCATTATATGCAAAGAACTGGAACAAATCATTCACAGCAGTGTAATGAAACATTTTGACCAACATCATGTTGTATCTGAAGCACAACATGGATTTCGTAAACAGCGGTCTTGTGAAACTCAACTCCCCATCACCATCCACGACATAGCCAAGAACTTAGCCAATAATCAACAGACCGATGTTATCCTACTTGAGTTTTCTAAGGCCTTTGACAAAATGCCACACAGACGCCTACTTCACAAACTACACTACTATGGAGTGAGACATAATACCCTTACCTTGATCGAATCGTTCCTCACCAATAGAAGCCAGCAAGTTGTCATGGAAGGAACATACTCATCACCTGCTCCTGTACTCACAGGAGTGCCTCAGGGCACAGTCTTAGGACCACTGCTCTTTCTTGCCTATATCAATGACATCCCTACTGCAATACAAAACTCAACACCCCGGTTATATGCTGATGACACCCTCCTCTATAGAGTAATTCACAGCATAAAAGACCAACAGTTGCTTCAACAAGATCTCAATGCCCTAGAAGAATGGGAAAACACCTGGCAGATGCAGTTTAACCCCAGCAAATGTACCGTCATTCGAATCTTACCTAACAAGTCCAAGAAGGTTATTCTAACTAACTACACTTTGCACAATCAGTATCTTGAGACAACGAGTTCTCACAAATATATTGGTGTAACCATAGCAGACAACCTATCCTGGACCAACCATATCGAAGCCACGGCAGCAAAAGGGAACAGAACAATAGGCTTCCTGAGGAGAAATTTTCGACAATGTACTCCTCAGGTAAAGTCTGCAACTTACACCACAATGGTGCGCCCCATTTTAGAATATGCATAATCCATTGGGGACCCACATAAGCAGAAAGATATTCAGACTTTAGAAAGAGTACAACGTCAAGCAGCTAGATATGTTTTTAATAATTACACAGAAAGGACACCCGGCAGCGTTACATCCATGCTGCTACAACTCAAATGGCCCACACTCCAACAGTGAAGGTATCACAATAGGCTAGGAATGCTCTTTAGAATTAATAATGGACTAGTAGATATTATTTGCTCAAATTACTACCACCATTCTGTCCCAAGAACAAGAGGCACTCAACGATTGTATCAGAAACATGTCCACCACCCAGTTCTTTATCATTCTTTTTTCCCCCGGACAGTAGCAGACTGGAACCATCTTCCAGCTTCCACCACATCAGCATCCTCACTTATACACTTCTTTAAAAGACTCGGCTTACACAACCTGCAGCCACCGCCAGCAACACCCTGAGGAATATGCCAAAGTGCATTTTAAACTATTTTAATCTAACATAATTTTAATATGATTTTAAATATTTGGCGCACAGGCCGCTACACCATAACGCAACTGTACGTCTCGGGGCTAATTACGCTCGCAAGAGGCCAGCCCTTTAAAAGGAAGAAGAAGAAGTAATACAAACACTAGTCATCATAGAGGAACAAGCAGTTATCTTACGGTTCCACATCAATCCAATTTTATTCAAAACAGTGAATGCGAATGAGCCTACAAGTCGACGAGGTTTCGCCGAGCTTGGCCCTGGGCTCGTTTTCAGAATAATTATATCAAATGCAACCAACGGGAGATAATTTACACCAATAAACATACATAGCAAACATATATTGTATCCAGCTACAGAAAATAACGTGTATAATCTCATATCACTAAAATATCGATGTACGAAGGAGGAGTTTGCAATCGGGCGATGCCGGTTCAATCCTGACACCAAACCATTTATTTTAGTTACACTTTTTTTGGTTTATGTTTTCACCAAGTAATATAAACCAAATCATTTTTATACTATGATGCACTGTTTGTAAATATATTTGTAGTAATTATTCATTCGCCACAAAAATTAAAATATGGTAATTATATATAACGATGTTTCTAAATTGTATTTATCCAGACAGATCACCATTTGTTTTCACATATATAATTACAATATATTACCGTATAATATATATATATATATACAATTAATAAATTATATATTCATTACATTATATTTGTTTGGATAAATAAAATTTAGAAACATCGTTATATAATACATATACTTTCATTTTTGTGGCGAATAAATAATTACTACAAAAATAATAAAAAATATTTACAAACAATGAATCATAGTATAAAAGTGATTTGGTTTATATTACTTCGTGAAAACATAAACCAAAAAGTTTAAAAAAACCAATGGTTTGGTGTTAGGATTGAACCGGCGTCGCCCGATTGTAAAATAAATGACAAGAAACCAACGCGTTTACCAACTGAGCTAGCAGCACCCACAGTATTTCACTGACTGATTTAAGTTGTTATGATAAATTGTACAACTCCTCCTTCATACATCGATATTTTAGTGATATTATGAGATTATACACGTTACTTTCTGTAGCTGGATACAATATATGTTTGCTATGTATGTTTATTGCTGTAGATTAGCTTTCGTTGGTTGCATCCGATATAATTATTCTGAAAACGAGTCCAAGCTCGACGAAACCTAGTCGACTTGTAGGCCCATTCGCATTCATTATTTTGAATAAAATTTGATTCATGTGGAACCGTAAGATAATTGCTTGTTCCTCTATGATGACTATTGTTTGTATTACATCGGAATATCGCACAATAACTCATTCTGATGCTCGTTTCGACCCCAAAGCTATCCTTGTAAACATGCTCTGAATGCATGGAAAGGGTCGGCCTGATGCGAGTATGGGTCATATGTGACGTCACATCTCGGCATCCCGAAAAGCGCGCCAAAAAATATGCATATTCGAAAATGTTCGGCTGCACAGCATAAAAAGTGGAAATTCTAATTCATTGATTTTTTTGGCTTGATGGACATGGAAATAGATAGCAGAATGTAATATAATATTAATTCAAGCAACATATGTTTTTATTCCCTTTAAAGTTTACGTAGGCGGCCATTAGAATAGAATAGAATAGAACAACATTTATTTGGTCACACATATTGTATACAACATCTTATATGGCACAATCAGTAGACAACAAGTGCAACTCAGAAGATCCTCTGGAAACCCCTAGGCCTACGGGCTTTTGTCGAGGACCATCTAAAGAACAATTACACAATAAAACAAAATGATAAAAGTACGGTTATAATTAAATGAACAAATAAAGTGGTATGCTACAGTGTAAAGTACCGTGAACACACAATAAATGTAATGTTCATCGAACTTGCGCAGACCAATACTCATTGATCATGTCGACATATGCGGACAATATGTAACGATATCGACCATCGTTCGTGACCTTGCCCTTGGTGTTGCAATCGATGCTGATTTATCGATGGCGACGCAGGTGGCAAATGTATGTCGAAGTGCTTACTACCATCTCTCGAGAATTGCTCGTGTACGAGAGGCAGTGACGACCAGTGTCTGCAAATGTCCTGTCCATGCACCTGACCGTCTGCTGCACTGTCTAGATTAGAGTTCAACGGTCAGCCGCTCGTGTTGTGATGCAACTTCGACGAGGTGACCGGCGATCTATCACCATGGTCCTACAACAGCTACACTGGCTCTCAGTGAGAAAGCGTATTGAGTACAAGTTACTCATGGTTGTACACACGGCACTGTATGCAGGCACGCCAGTGTATCTCGCGTCACTGTTACATCGTCACTCACCACGGAGGACCCTACGCTCTGGCGGTGGTCTGCTTCTAGACGTTCCATGCGTGAACCTAGAACATTATTGGTCGCCGGGAACTCTCTGCCTCTGGAACAACGCGCGATTGAGAACACTTGGCAGTTTGGAAAATTATTGAAGACATTTCTGTTCTCAAACTAATATAATCAGACATCATTTAACCTTTGTATTATTCATGCATATAGTTTTAATTAATTGTTAGTCTTATGTATCTCAGAATAAAATTTTAGTATCTAATAAACTTATTTAATATAATTTAGGCTTTTATTTATTTATTTTTTATCCAGTATGTTCAGCATTTTTGCTAATCGTTTATTTGATCATTGCATTTACCCGTAATTTTACTATACATAGGTTTATCTCTCTCTGTCTCCGTCCCCGTCCCCGTCCCCGTCCCCGTCCCCGTCCCCGTCCCCGTCCCCGTCCCCGTCCCCGTCCCCGTCCCCGTCCCCGTCCCCGTCCCCGTCCCCGTCCCCGTCCCCCTCCCCCTCCCCCTCCCCCTCCCCCTCCGGATTTGATGGTGTGTAAATAAAGTTTATTATTATAACATATTGGAACAAAAACTATTTATTCAAACAATATATATAATAATTTCCTGCAAAGTTTCTGTAACAATCTTCTTGAAAATTTCATAACATATTTAACCTCAATTAACATAAATGTTGTGTAAAATTTGCATACCTTGTTTAAAAAAAAATCCACCTTAAACCTAAATTTCACCCCAATCTGGTGACGGACTTTGAAATATTGGTGCCTTCTGCAAAATAGCCACTGTGCGAATACGCCAGCGACTAGCGCAAGTTAATTGCTACCTCGCATTTCACACATCACACCAAAGCGATATTTTCAAGGGCACTCTTTCACTCGGTAATGGCAGACGAATACTTAATATGGTATTACGCCTAAAGTGAGGTCAGTAGATTATATTGTAACCTAAAGTATCTAGGCGCCATGAGGTACATTTTCTTCAGCCTGAAGTTCAGGGGTCATTTTTGTTTTCGATTTTTTTTTTATTTTAAATTCACCTGCTCTGACATAAGTGCTTTGAGTAGTCAGATTTCCAGGTGTGATTGTAGAAGCTGTTGACAGTAAAATTGTGTATTTTTAGCTGATTTTACTAAGCGGAAAGATATTTGGCAGCAATTGGGCTATTTGAGCCTTTAGCCGGAGTACTGCCTGCATCCATTCGTAAATATTGACGGGTGTCATACGTACATACAGACATTTTATGAGTGCTAGAAATAATTTGTTTTGACTAAACGCGACCAGCATGTCAATGAGATGATGATAACAGCAGGTAAGAAGGTTAAGAATTTATGTAGGTCATGTTTTCTTATAATCGTACTGTTATGTTTTACGCCATCTTTATTCGCCACGTCGGCACAGCCCGGGAGCTGTCCTTATTCCAGAGCCATGGGGAGCATTCATAATGCTCTACAATACAAATACGCTACACCCCTCCCTCTTAAATGTTGTTCCCTTAAAACATGTTTATACCCTGGATGCGCTACGCCACATATACAATATGACAACCGTCAACATAGTCCATAGGTTCAGCGTCCATTAATTAGTCCTTGTTAACAATGACATTTTAGTAGCCAATAACCATTAACGTCTATGTCCATAATTAAACTGGACACCGTCTTTCAAACGTCACTGATCCAGCTTCTCTGGAGGCTTTCTGGTTCTTGTGGACCTTCTCACGAGTCATTCCTCTGCCATCGGTATCTGCGCTGGACTTGCCGGTCTCACGGGATAGTTCACCGCCATCAGTGTTTGCAATGAACTTGGCTAGTTGTCTTCTTCTGCTTCTGTTGTTGGTCTAGTCGATTCGTCAACCACTGATACCTCCACCGCACCCAGAAGTACCATGGCGACGTCAGAAGCCCTAATTTGGTCGCTGTGTCTCCGCCATACATCGCCGTCTTTCACGCGCACTGCATACGATCTGGTACCCCTCTTCTCTTGGACGGTACCAGGTACCCACTTTTGGTCGTTGCGATAGTTTCTTACCGCTACTCTGTCCCCAGCTTCAAATTATCTGTGTTGCCCTCTCTTCTCCTCTACTGTCTTGGCCTGATGGTTCTCCACCGTCTTCCTCGTGTTTGGTCGTATGGCATCTAATCTTGTTCGCAGGGCTCGACCCATCAGTAACATTGCCGGGGAAAATCTGGCCAGGTGTCGTTTCACAGCATCCGAGTCACCTCTCGCTGATCGCATGGCTTGTTTAAATGTCTGAACAAAGCGTTCCACCTGGCCGTTGGTAGCTGGGTGGTAGGGTGCAGAAAATGTGTGCCTGGTGTTGTTTGCTTTCATGAAGTTTCGGAAAACTTCGCTTGTGAATTGATTTCCGTTGTAACTGTGCAAGTGTTCTGGAAGACCGTACCTTGCAAACACATCTCGTAACAGTTCTTTCTGATGATGCTGAGGCTGTTGGTAGTACCTCGGGCCATTTGCTATTTGCGTCGATCGCTATTAAGAACATCCGGCCCATAAACGGTCCAGCGTAAATCTACACGGATACGCTGCCATGGCTTTGCAGGCCATTCCCACGGGTGAAGTGGCACGGTAGGCGCTTCAAACTGGACTCTCTGGCATCCTTGACATTGCCGTGCCAGAGATTCTATATCTTTATCTATCCCAGGCCACCAAACGCAGCTACGAACCAGTCCCTTCATTTTTACAACCCCGACACGTCCATCGTGTAACTCCTGGAGGATTTTATTGCGCAACTTCTGTGGCACTAGGACGCGTATTCCCCACATAACGCATCCGTGGGATACACTCGGTTCGTAGCGCTTGGCAAAGAATGGTTCAATTCCTCTGGACAGATCGTCGGCCATCCTTGCTGGGTTCTCTCCAGAACTTTTGACATGACTGGGTCCATGCTGGACTCTGTCTTGATGTTTGCTGCCGTGACATGAAAGGTTTCCACGTGGTTCATGTAGAACATATCCACCACATCAAGGTGTCTCCCCCGTTTTCAATGGTAACCTCGAAAGTCCGCCTGTATTTGCGTGTTTCAAAGAGCTTTTATAGACTATCTCATAGTCGTGTGCTGCTAGTTGTAGGGCATATCGTTGCATTCGTGCAGCCGTTATTACTGGAATACTCTTCCCTGGATGAAAGATAGCTGTGAGGGGTTGGTGATCCGTCACCAGCGTGAATCGTCTTCCAAACAGGTATTGGTGGAACTTCGTGACTCTCCACACGAGTCCCAGTGCTTCTTTGTCTATCTGGCTGTAATTCCGTTCAGCCTTGTTTAAAGTTCGCGAAGCGAACGCGATTGGTCTCTCCAACCCATCTGGCATCGTATGACTGAGTACGGCCCCCAACTCATATGCAGATGCATCGCACGCTATTCTGATGGGCAAGTTCGGATCGTAGTGAACGAGAACTTGTTCCGATGTGATCAGCCTCTTTGCTTCACCGAACGCTTATTCACACTCCTTTGACCACATCCATTTCTGATCCTTCTCTAGTAACTGGTTTAGGGGATGCAAGACACTGGCCAGGTCGGGTAAAAACCTGTGGTAGTAATTCACCAGCCCAAGGAATCCTTTTAAATTACTGACATCTTGGGGGCGTGGTGCCTTCTGCACGGCTTCCTTTGTTTTGTGCAGACCCTCGTGTTCAATCTCGTGGCCACAGCACTCGATCCGTTCCATGAAGAACCGGCACTTCTTCACATTGATCCGCAGATCCTTCTCTGCCAGCCTCCTGAATACTGCTTCCAGGTTTTCCAGATGCTCAGTGTCAGACTTCCCCGTGACGATGATATCATCCAACATCACCTCCACATCAGGGATTTCTTGTAAAGTCTGCTCCATAGCTCTCTGCCATTTCGAGGGTGCCGTCTTGATCCCGAACGGCAACCTATTATACTGAAACAGGTCCTTGTGCGTGTTGATTGTGAGGTGTTGTTTAGAGTCCTCCTCTACCTCCATCTGCAGGTAAGCATTCTTGAGGTCAATTTTGCTGAACCTCTTACCTCCGGCCATCTTTGCAAAAATATATTCGATGCGTGGTAGCGGAAATTTATCTTCACGGAGCACCGGGTTGTGTGTCACTTTGTAGTCTCCACAGAGACGTACATCCTTGGTATCTCGTTTCGCCACCGGTACCACTCCTGATGCCCATTGGCTATACTCGACAGCTGATATGATTCCTTCTTTCTGGAGCCTTTCTAGTTCCTTCTCAAAGTATGGTTTGATCGCATAAGGCACGCTTCGTGGCCGGCAGAACTTCGGTTGAGCGTCTGCCTCTACGGTGAATTTGGCTTTCACACCTTTCAATGTCCCTAAGTTTTCCGTGCTTAATAACTCATACTTTGCCAGCAGCCGTTGAACTTGCTTATTGGCATCCTTCAGAGAAATGTCCTTATCAGTCCCATGACATGACTTTAGGGAGTGAATTTCTCCCCAGTCGAGCTTGATCTCCCAAAACCAGTCACGACCGAACAGCACTTGTCGACCGCCTTTGATAACGTACAAGTCCAGCTTCACCTTCTCTTTCTTATACTTGACCTGAACACGAAGCTTTCCCTCGGGAAAAACTAACTCCCCCGTGTAGGTTCGGAGAGTTACCGGTGTAGGCTGAATTTCATGCTTCTTGAACATTTCCTTGTACACTGGTGTGGGATTACTGAATAAGCCGACCCAGGATCAACCTCCATTTTGAGTGATTGTCCGGCTACCCGCAGTGTCGTACAAATTGTGTCAGTTCTGGTCTTTGGTTTTGTTAACTGGTGGACCGCATCTAGGGTGTCCAACCCATCACTCCACTCACTGTCGTCACTACCCTTACTACTACTTTTGGCAGCTGACATTTGGTTCACCCTTTTGCCTTTATTGTAGCGTTTGTTTCTGTCACCAGACCGACACACAGCCTTGATGTGGTCATGTTTTCCACAGCCGTGGCAGATTTCGTCTCTGAAGCGACACTCGTCCGACCTGTGCCCCGTTACATATGTAGCATGTGTAATTTCTTCTCTGTTCTCTCTCTCTCTCTCTCTCTCTCTCCTGACGTGGCTGCTGACGTGAATACAGCTTGTGAACAGATGCACTAGCCTCTCCGTGGCTATTGTGTAGTTCTTCGGTGTCACGCTTAGCCGTTTCGTCTATCTTCGCTGTTTCGACGGCAGTTTCCAGGCTTAGCCTTAGGTCTTTGATTTTTATCAGCTTCTTTTGTGTTGATTCCGATCGCAAACCCAACACAAACTGGTCTCTTAGGGCTGTAGTCAGGTTTGCTGCATAACCACAATGTAACGATAGTCTCCGCAGTTCAGCCACGAACGAGGCGATACTTTCACCCTCTTGTTGATATCGGCGGCCAAAACAGAAACGTTCCCCGATTTCAGTGGTTTGTGGATCTAGGTGGTCCGCAAGTGTTTTGACTAATTCTGCGAATGGCTTAGTTGATTGTTTTATAGGTGCCATCAACGTTTTTAGTAACCCATACGTGTCGCTTCCTATGACGCTTATTAGCAAGTGCGCCCTTTTTTGTTCATCAATCATTAACGTTGAAATACGATTCCAACCTTTCAACGTATGCCGTCCATGTCTCTTTTGAATTGTCAAATTCACCCACTCAGCCAACTGGCGCTGCCATGATGTGTATTAATTGTTCACTCACAATACAAATACTCTACACGTACAAAACGTTAACATGGCAGCCAATGGGAAAACTAACAATAGCATGAGTTCATGACGAGTTCACAAATTTAAAGCGAGTGAGATCTCTGTTTCATTGTAATGGAATTGTCAGTATTATTTGATTGATGCTCAAACTAAACTAACCTATCTTTAAAAAATCACATGCACAACATTGTGTTAATTTTCTGTACTTACCACCCACTTCATCACTAGGTGGCGTTTCAGTCAAGGAGTGAACGCTCGTTAGAGTGATCCCTGCCCACAGGGTGGCGCCACTCTTGCTAGGTTATGCAAGCGCACAGCCGATTAAACAACAATGACGTTGCAAATGACTATACCAATCATTTGTGCCACTCTACCAAAGTTCCGCCATAAATTTTTAATAAAGTTGTGGAATAATAATTTAACTAACACGTAACTTATATAATAAATTACTTTGTGTATGGGCATGTTTGCGTACAGGCCTGTAAGCTAGAGGTTGTGATGGGTGCGAACGCATTCCCTTGCTAATGTACGAGTTCTGCTTGTGGGAAGAATTCCATTTGAATAGACGAATTGGATTTGTTTGGGTTTCAAGGGGGTGCAGATGGAGGTGTCTGGGTGGGTGAAGTTGGAGGTTTTTGGTGTGCCTCAAGTGAGGTGCTGTTGGAAATCTCAAGGTTTTTAGTAAAAAAGGTCAGGTCAAAACTTGCACCCACACATAAAACCAACCATGCTATAGGCCGCCTGGTACTAATGTGTTCATGTATGTATCACATACACACATTCATATACATACCTACATGTGTGTATAAATTATGTACGTATATATGCATACGTAGGTATGCAACGAGTCAGCCTTTTCAGAACATTATCGCAAAACCGACCTTTATAATTTATGATTATGGGTGGTCACTGCCAAGGTGCTTGTCATAAAGTAATGAGCAACTAAGCTTGCCCTCCAAGAATATCTATAACCGTGTGCAATCCCTCGACAGCGAACCAACAAAAAAAACAAGCGAAGACGTCCTCTTTGTACAATGAATACGTTTTATTAGATAAATAATGACGCGCACACATATATTAAGAGACTAAATGTTAAGTGCCTACATATTTGGTGCTAAAGATCACAGGTTATCACGGTAATGTTCAACTTGATTGTGTATCATACCAAGGGGTTCTTTAAGGGAGTGAACGATGAGTCAACACCCCATATCATTGAGTGGGTGCCTACCAGAAATGCTGCACATTAAAACGTAATCATTGCGTGCAGCGTACGAATATGATTCTGCTACGCGAGATCTGGACTTCTGGCTCTTCTAAATGCAACCTGTCTAGCCGTCCCAATATAGTCACAACTATTTATGTAGGTCTGTAACACTGCTAAACTGTGTGTGTTTGTATCGTGTCTCAATGGATGATGTAAACAGTGTGCATTTACAGGGAAACCTCTGATCCCCTCGTCAACTACAGTGCTATGCAAGTACGTTGCGTTGTAAAAATGTGTCACGGCATTACAGCGACTGAACCAGAAAGACTGATCGCACGTATTGATACACTATCGATGTTCTACTGCGATGTAATTCCACAAACCAAACTACTCCTTTTGACATCCCTCGACTATGGAACACTCTTCTTAACAGAAACAATGATTTAATGTTTGATTGTTTTATTTTCTCTCATCCAGGTCAAATGTATATAAATAACGATGCATTTCATGACGCATATCAAGTAACTGATGTTGGTGAGAACGAATGTTTCTGAGATCAAAGATGCAATGACAGAGTCAGGAAACAAATGCTACGTCTGTCTCACCATGCGACAGGTAAATTGGTGACATCGATGATGACGACGTCGCAAACATACACATACTTGCAAGAGAAACGTCTTCTCAACAAAACACCAAGGAACACAAAACTTTCACTGGAAACAATCCATTCAGCCACCACTATAATTCATCACTGTTGACATTCTGGTGTGTGAATAATTTTCACCATTCAACATTTCAAATAACAAGAATAAAATGTATTGGAACGCTACAATTTCTGTAAAGAGTAAAAACTGTTAAATGCCGTTCTTGTGTCAGAAAATGTGATCGACCTAAAATGCTTATTTTCCACAGCAGGTAGGTCACTGCTTATAATAATAATAATAAAAAATTCGCCACCACAAAATTATTCACATGTGAAATATTTCTTCGAGTTTGAAACCATCAACCCATGATGTTTGCACTGATAGGCTATGTACTGTTTTGCCTCGTATTTTTGGTTATTTTGGTAATAAAATGCAAAACCTCAATGCTGAAACTTGCCGGGAACGAAACGGGTCAAACTGATAGTATGACGCATGTTGCTGAACACATCAACAGGCAACAGATGAAGCAGAAGAAAAGCATTTTTCCTGGATATTCATCTCCCCCCACAAAGTTTGCTTGATATGACCCATCCACACATACACCCTAGCACAAGATACATCCTAGAGTGCATATGTCTGCAAACTGGACGTGTACAACACGGCAGTTAATGGTATGTTTGCCAGACACAAATCGTGTTGTCGGACCGAAGTTTCAGGTGTACGTCTGTGTCACTATTTGGCAGTTACGGGCAAACTGTTTGCCGGCATGTGCTGCAAGCACTCACATATAAATATACATATATACGTACATATATATACATACATATCATACACGTTCGCTCGTGGCTTTGTAACAGGCATAAAACTACCTCCGACAGATTAACAATGTTGTGACCGAATCGAACGCCAGTCAAAAAGAACACATTCCAAATTCATCATGCATGTAAAATTTATATTAGCCTCTCAACTGGAACGTCATAGTTATTGGTATTGCTCGTCGAATCGCTTTTGAAAGTGCAGTGGTCAAAAATAGATAGCCGTCGGAAGCAATGCATCTTTAATCAAACAAATAACACGGTCAAGTGTTGTGACTTTGGCCCAGAGGCAAGGAACGCCAGTGAGACATAACAATCTGATGGTGCACCGACAACGACCCTGCGCAAATGTGCGACTACTGCTGCTGCCATCTTATGCAGTTTACACAAACGAAAACTAGAAAGTAACAGGCGTAACAGGTACATTATTACCGAAGAGAATCATAAAATATTTACAAAGACATAATCATTAATCTAGTGTCAGCTAGACGGACTACGGGAGCGTCGTCGCCTTGGCAACAGTCGCTAGTTGAAGATGGACCCCCCACATTGCTTCGCTGCGATGCTGCTGTGGCAACTACACAAACTATTCCTAACAGTGTAAATATACAGTATACAAAAACATAGTTCTCTCTCTCTTTCGACATGCAGTACTGTTGCCGTATCCGACAGACAGAGAGGTTTTGTGGACAACACCGTCATACTTTACAATAATGTCATTAGTGACATAAATAAACAGAAGAGTAACTTGTTCCCTGTGTTTTTGCTTATCAGCCACAGCCAGCGGCCGCTGCGTGTGCATTAGCATAGTCTGTCATGTGACCATCACGTGACGCCCATTGTCTCCCGTCTGCTACCGCACAGTTATCAGAAAGATCATCCGCAAAATAAACGCGCTATTTCATATGCATTAAAACATTTGCAATAAGGTGAAATACATGTGTAGTCAAGCGTCCTCTAAAATGGAAAAAATATAAAATAAATATATACAAAGCATGTACACTGCGACAAAATAAATGAAAATTAAATACACAATAATAAACATTATCAAATACTGCTACAACCAAGAGCACATATTCAATAAATACACCTAACTTAAAATAACGACTAACAAGTCAAACATTTGCAGGTGACCTCAGATGACTGTCGATTAGTAATCTGCATGTTTAAAAAACTAGAATTCCATTATAAAGATATGTATTCTGTGAAAACTGTAATTTTGCAAATGTCATGGTGTAAATGTGGTTTCATTTCATTGGAATATGTGTGTCGGGTGTGAGAGATCGCACGAGTTTCATCGAACGGTCGTCGAAGCACGTGCCTATTTAGCAGCGGGGCAAGATATGAATGATCAGATCACTTATTCCAGTCTGTTGAACGTAAACTATGACGACAGCAACCAGAATAGCACGTAGAGGAGATCTATGAGAGCGACAGACTAATCATCATCGACCAACAAGCGGCCTTCTGCTACAGGCGTTCCGAGTACAACCCGGTGGCCGAGGGACACTGCACCAGTAGCGCCCTCACGAGTCACTCCCGCTCTCCGCGAAAGAAATCTACCCTTCACACAGTCCGACTTCTGTCTGGAGAGGTCAGTTGGAGGTAATGACCTGTATGCCGACAACCCATTTGAGGCGTTGCCGGCTGCGTTGTGGCCATGCAGACTGACCAGAATGTCAGTACCTGCTGCTGAACAGTTCGGACGTTGTCCAACCACAGCCTGTCCATCGCGGTGGCATCGCCATTTTCTGCTGCATAACTTTACGGCCGCGATCCGAATGAACGTCCTATTGCGTTTATGAATCGGTCGACTGCTGCGTTTGGATGACAAGCCTGTCAATTATCCTGCTGTCTACGGCTGCCACGCATGTGCGGTATGAGGCCGCCAGGTCCCGCATGACGCAACCTCGCCGCGCACAAGGCGTCGCCGTGACGACAAGCCTGTGACGGACTGCCTCTTAGCGTCTCCAGCGACATCGACCGCTATCGTGTTGCAATTGTGCCGGATTCACTACCGGCGATTTTGCACTGTCACTGTCACCACAGGTGGCATTGGTGTGCTCCTCCTAGGAGTCGAATAAAGATAGCAGTTCGTCGTTGTTGCCTCCACTCGTATTGCTTGACGATCCTTCTTGTGGTCCTAGGTACGACAACAGCTCCATCGGATCACCAATATTGTCTGGCAAAAGCTGCAACAGAGAAGCGACAGATCAGTGCTGGCAGTCATTACGTCCACACAATCGCACCAGACACAGTTAACAAGTAAACATACAAACAAAATTTCCTTTACCACAGTGACAATGTATTTATATTACCACTTACGAATTAACATGTTCAAGATTATAATTACAGATCTATCTCAGTGCCCTGAAAAATGCGTGTTAACGTGCAAGAGAAAGGGTGCGGTGCGGGTGATATGGTGCAGGAATCACAGTCGCTACCACCCGTGTTACGGCCTCTCGGAAGCATTAAGGAAGCAGGGTTGGCAAACAGATGGACGCGACAACTCATTATCAACCAAATCCAACGTGCTTATCAAACGATGCAAGTACAATCGAGCCAAGTTAAGTCGGTCGGGTAAGATCTCTCCACGGAGTTAATCTCAGACAAGCAGCCTCTGTGTGAGTGTGCATGACGCTTACTTGATCCCTGCGTGAAACTACGGTAGAGAGTTAGTAAGGAGCATCACTTACATCTAGGCCTTCCTGGCCAGGCCCGTCACCATCGATGATGGCTGCAGGGTCAAAGTTCAGGTCGTTATTGAGGCTGTCTGCGGCGGTGTTATGCACTGGCTGTGGCTGTGAGGAAAGCTTGTTGTTATTTGCACTGGAGTTATCGCTGGCAGTCGTACACACGGCTCCCATACCATTGCTAGTGGTGCCGCCACCCGTTGTGCCGCTCGTCCGCACTAGTGACTGGCTGCTGCTGCTACTACTGCGTACAGGGGACAAGCTGGAGGGTGTTTGTGGTGCGTTACCGGTCGACGGTGTCCCGGGCGTCGGATGGCGCAGCGGCCGATTGTTCATGTTGTTAGTGCTGCCATCTAGCGAGCCCATGACCGCCATGTGCTCGTTGCTGTTCTGGTGGCTCAGCTGCTTCTCTACGCTCACCATGTCATTGGCGGCAATGTTCTCGCCCATCTGTGAGAGCGAGCTGAGGAAGTCGGGAGTGCTGCTCGGAGGGAAGCTCGGGCTGCGGCCGGGGGCATGCTCTGCGAACGAACCGCTGCCCAGAACGCCGTTAGTGTAGGACATGGGTGGCCCGACTGAAACAGCAACAGCACAGTGGCAGTGCATCTACCATCACACGGCAGTACATCTAACATCACATGGCAGTACATCTAACATCACACGGCAGTGCATCTACCATCACACGGCAGTACATCACTTGGTAGTACATCTCTCCAACACGACATCACATGGCAGTACATCTCTCCAACATGACATTACATGGCAGTACATCTTTCCAACACGACATCACATGGCAGTACATCTCTCCAACACATCACATGGCAGTACATCTCTCCAACACGACATCACATGGCAGTACATCTCTCCAACACGACATCACATCTCTCCAACACGACATTACATGGCAGTACATCTTTCCAACACGACATCACATGGCAGTACATCTCTCCAACCCGACATTACATGGCAGTACATCTCTCCAACACGACATTACATGGCAGTACATCTCTCCAACACGACATTACATGGCAGTACATCTAGCACATCTGCTGAACACAACACCGCATAGTACAGTTCGATACAAAGAACTGAAAGGAACAATGTCCAATTATTTTATTGTAACAATATAAGCTACTGGTATATGCTGACCACCTGAAGGTGTTTCACTATTCACTTTTAAAAATACACTGACAATTTTCTCTTTAATTTGATCTGGGGGAATATCATGTTTACACTGCATGTGGAATGAACATGATTTTATCATTATTAATCATGTTCCCAACCCATGATCGCCTGAAAGCCCGACCCATGTCAATGCTCTCCACTTATATTAAAAACAAACCGATTTTGTACTAACCAAACAAGTCATTACATACCGTACAAACCCAAGACATAACTTATTTGGTTTTCAAAGACAACCGATTTTGTAGTAAATGCAATAATCAAAAACGCACCTTGCGTTGGCATCATGCCCTGGAGGGGTTGCCCTCCATGTGAGGGTAACGTTTGGGGCGGTATCGACTGGGGCGGGGAGTAGACCGTGTCCCATGTGCTCATGGTCGGCATCGTCATACTTGACGGTGACATCGCCTTGATCCAGCGGCCTCCGCAGGGGTCTGGAGTAAAGTGGTACCGTACAGATTACAAGAGTAATGCAAACAAAATGACTGCAGTGTCAATTGAGGTGCATCGTCTACTGACCCGAGTTAATGCAAATTAACATCTGCCAACTTTTATTACTACAACATAAACATTGTTGATATGATTAGTGTGGTGTTACTCACAAAACTACAATCAGATCCCCCAGCCACTGGTGGTTACCAACAAGTAGATTTCTATTAATGCAAAAATAGTTCCCTAGCGACAATTTGCAATAAACATAACACAATCCACACAACGCTAGAAACTTTATGGAAACACATAATTAAAATATAGGAAAATATGCAAACGAGAGGTTTATTTAATGAGCTCTCTCCACCTCCCCTCCCTCACTTTTGCCTTCCCACTCTCCTCCTTCTTCTTTCCCACTCTCCACATGCTTTCCTTCTCTCTCTCCTCCTGCCTTCCCACACTCCTCTTGCCTTCCCACTCTCCTCCTCCTTCCTCCCCACCCTCACCTGCTTCCTCCTGTTTTGTCATCGGCTTGGCCTGCACCGGCTTCCAGCTGGCCGTTGGGTCGATGGTCACCTCCTCAAACTCTGTGTTGGCGAGACTGTGCAGGATGCCCCAGATGTACTGGTCAATCTCCAGGCCTTCCAGCAGAGCCGTCTTACTGCAACAACACACACCAGTGACGGTCAGAACTAGTATCGTCTTTACCACGTCGCCGACTCTACAGGGTCATACAGAATAAACTGGTTGACAAAGAAAGCTAGACTAATGGAACTAATACCAACGTGGTTATATACAGCACCAGTATCCGCCCAGAAGGCTCTCATGGCCCTAAGTCCTTTATTAGAGCAAGTGTTGTGGCAGCCGCTAAAGCAGCGCCTGTGTGGGTTTTTGTATATCAAGACTACTGGGTCAGTGAATCCAGTGGTTTTTCAATTTCCTTGTGTGTGATGTTTTACTTTCCCAGGCACAGACACCAGGTAGAAGGGACCATCAGCTGACTGCACATGGAAGGAGTGACTACTTACTTGCACACAGGACACCGCCATGTGCCCCGTTCACAGTTCAACTGGAGGTAGGACTCAAGGTCAAAGCACTGCAAGACACAAAGCGACATGTGTATAATGTACGCTAAATAAATAAACATTAAAATCAACATGATATTCAACACGATATCAGGACAGAAACCATATATTGATATATTCAAGAATAATTTGGATGCAGAGGCATAAGAAACAATCTCTAAAAACACAAAACTTGCATATTAAACTGCGATGCCACCGTTTTATTTCCCACAAACGTAATGATTCCAATACTGGCAATAACCGAGCACACTATTGCCTACCTGTATGTGTTTGCAGTCGCGACCTCGGGCTGGCAGTGTGATACGGCGGTAAGTGATCGGACACTTCAGCAGCACCTTGATGGCCGTCTGTTCGATGCCGTCTTCGCCATTCAGCATGCTCGCAGCGCCATTCGTGAAGTTCCGCTTTACTGCAACCACAGAACATCAACAGTGACATCAGCTGTGTCTTAAAACAGCAATGAAATACAACCTCTACAAAGTTTCTATGCAAAGCAAGTAAATACATTGCACATGACTGTCATGGAGGTAACATAAATAGTATATTGTTTCCAACGAATTCATTTGAGTACGCCTCTGTTCACGATACTGTAAGAATGATGTGTGCAACTGTAACAATAACTGCTCCAGTTTCAAAACAATGAATTCTGGTCCTTTCGATCTACAGTCCAGTAGTCCGCGCCACAATCAACCCAGAAAAATTTCTATAAAATCTTGGGAGAAGGGCAACATGGTCTTACTTTTTGTGATGCAGTGTTCGGCTGGCAGTAAACGTTTTCGCAGTAGACCTTGTAGCACAGAGCGCACACTTGGTCGATGCACCAGTTGCAGCACAAACAAGTGCGACTGCAAAACACAACAGACATCACTGTCAATGATTATACTACGACAAACACTCTTTAGAAGTTTACATCTAATCTAGTATGCATTTCTAAACCAATCTTCACCTCACTTCTCGTCCTAAACATGGGTGTAACAAATTTCAAAAGAGGCCTGGTGATAAGCAGACAAAAAGTTAGACACTAAATTCTTATTTACAGTACTAATGATTAATTAATAATTATAAAATAAGCTGACACCAAAAAAGTCTTGTGGAAATGTTATTTGCCAAGCATCATTTAATTCAGACAGATCATGATTTACTCCTAGAAAAATACAACAAATCGAAGTACATGCAAGATCCAGACAGAGAGTGCTGCAACCTGGTGGTGAAACTCACACAACAACATGCAGTGACGGTGATCTGGATGCTATTGCGGCCGGGCTGGCAGACGTTCTTCAGGTAGAGAGGTTTGTGAGACGTCTTATTCTCTCCGCGCTCTATGTTCAGCGGGATGTTGTTGACGCTGACGGTAACGGACGCCGGCCAGTTGGTGTTCATGTGCTGGTCCTCGTGGTGGAAGCACTTCAGTTGTAGTTCCAGGTCAGACCTGCACAGTCGAACAGGCATGTCACATACAGTTGAACACATACACAATTAGGCATTCAATCCTGTAGACTGTTTCCTCAAAGCGTTTCCCACTTTCAGCCACGTAACAATTACTGCGCAATGACTATTCATTCAATATCCATCACTGGTAGTCATTCTTACAGCCGAGTGAACTGGAGCAACTGGAATCTGTCGTTTGAGTCTGACGCACACAATGTCACCATGCTCCAATATATAGTCTAAATGCAAATTTCTACACAGCTGCTTTTTAAAAATATTCCTGTGGCGACTTGTATATTTTGTTTTTCATAACAGTATTCTACGTACGTTTTCTTGAAAGAAACAAATCCGTCTCAAGTAATGTCTTAGTGATAGTAGTAGTAATAAATAAATTGTTTCTAGATACACCTGTACTTCACAAATTTGCCTATTTCCTCGGATCATCAGTTATCCAGAGTGTTTCAAAGTCTGCAACATCAGCCACATTAACACACAAAGATGTGCCAAGAATCAGGAAAACCTGCATTATTAAGAACAAACTTGTCTCTCCTTCGCATTTAAAGGTACCCATATACGCTGCGCTCACCTCCACATGAGCGTCTGGTGAACGGTGTCACGCAGGTTGAAGGCGTGGTTGCTCACAGCGAGGTTGTGCTCGAGCCTGAATGGTGGCAGCACCACTCCGTCGCGTACGGGGAACGTGAGTCGCAGTTCGTCGACCTCCTTCTTGATCGATGGCTTCATGTCCATGGGGGGCTTCATGTCGGACATGTAGGGCATGGTCGCCCCAGGTGTCATGGGGGGCGTGGGGTTGCCAGGGATTGGGGAGTGGGGGTTGTACATCTGGTTCTGAAACAGCACAGTCATGTGACGGTCACTGTTGAGATAATATTCACTGGAAAGATATATTTAGGGGTGTTCGCTCAGTCCCAAACTATTAAAATCATGCCAGGGGGTTGTAGGATGGGAAAATATATTGCTACTGTGGCATCACGCGTGAAAAATTATGTTAATGCAAACTGACATTAGAATAGCAATTTGAGATTGTAGAAAATGCTACATTACATATTGGTAGGGGGGGGGGGGCACTGAATCAAAATTAAATGTAAAACATTTTTTGACTTTGTGAACTTGTAAGACCATCCCTCATGTTGCTAACATAAGTGACCTGTTCAACACCTGGCATGAGACCATCCCTCATGCTGCTAATGTAAGTGACCTGTTCAACACCTGGCATGAAACCATCCCTCATGTTGCTAATGTAAGTGACCTGTTCAACACCTTGCATGGGTTTACATAAGACAAGTCAACAATTAAAGTGAGATCAATTACACATGAACCTTCTTAATATTGCCTTCTTTACATTATCATGCTAAAACCATTGAGTCTCCTTGACAGTACTTAGATATTTTGTAGGATAACAGAAACAAGCCCGAGTCCGATTAAATTAACGAGAGTGACAAAACAACTTGTGAACATATAATGTTCACACTGAGGGCAATGAAACTGGACAGAGAATGCACTCACCGGTATCACCGGTCCGCTCATGTTGCCGGGGTAGTTACCCTGCTGGCTGTACTGAGGGTTGTATCCCGATGGGGGTCCAGGGCCCCGCACGGCGCCCCCAACCATTCCCCCGTAGTTCTGCTGCATGAAGGGGTTGGGACTGCCGCCATAGGGTGGGCCATTGGGTCGTTGTTGTTGCTGCTGCTGCTGCTGTTGTTGTTGTTGCGGTTGTTGTGCTACGATGTAGTTGGACGAGGGCATGGCCTGCTGGTTGCTGGGGTAGCCGCTGGGCTTCATCACCATGCCGTAAGGCTGCTGTGCCCCGGGAACGTGCTGGTTCATGTAGGGCTGCTAAAACAGACAGGTGCAGACTAGTTGTACTTTCACATTCATTATAACACATAATAACACAGTCAATTATAAGAGACAGACAAGTTGCACTTTCAAGACATGACAACACAACTAACTTAGTCACCATGTAACCTATTGCCTAGTAACACAGTCCATCAAGCCATCCAAAACTGGGTGTCAAACACATGGAACACAAACGTTTAAAATCTGGCAAAAAATGTTTTTATGACAGAAACAACGGGCAAAGTTGTCATAGCGAGAACTACATGCAGGAAATGTTGAAAAAAGTGTCATGCAGAAAGTGTCATGATGTCCTTTTAATGTAATGCATACAGTATTATTTAGGTAAACATTGCTGACAGAAGTCATGTGCATAATTTTGTGGCTCTGGCCGGTGACCATGTCCCAAACATGTACCTTTAACTTGAATATTCTGTTACGCTACACAGGCTGACTCCTCAACAAATCATGTTCACACATCATACAACATTTCTGGAAGCTCACTATGTTAACAATTCACTCTTGACACGAAGAACCCCGAATGTGCCCCCAACCCACCTGCTGTCCGTTGGGGAACTGCGCCCTCTTGTTCTGCATGTATTGGTGAGGGTTAGGGTAGGGCGAATGCCGCCGACCATACGCCGCCGCCATGTTTGCCTTGACCGGCATAGGCCCGACATTTGGTGGGCCCTGCATGCCAGGCATCTGGCCCGGTACTGCCCCGCCTGGCCCCTGATTCGTCATGCCCATGGTCATGTGACTGGCAGGCGCACGCTGCTGGCCTGGATATTGACCACCATAGGGGTTCCCGGTCATCTACGCACAGAAGAAACATCATGACAATAACATGTATACATTGTACTGCTCACAATTTAGCTTTATCTAGAGACCCGTCCACCTGTCATTTGGACGGGTCAAGTTTATTTTTGAATGGATTTAAATTTTAATTTGGACGGGTGGAATTTTGGAGCTAAAAACCTTATTCATTATTGACTGTCACTGCTGTTCATGTCCAATATGCTTTTAAAATGTGTGTCACACATACATCTGTGTATTCCGTAGTTATATGCACATTTGTACTGGACTGTATGTATTTAGACTGGTAAAAATTTGACAACACTGTCAAACAGGAACATTATTTGCAAATCACGGATTCTGTTTTTACCACAAACATCAATTCAATGCGAAAACATGATCATGACGCCCTCTCACCTGGGGTGGATACTGGCCATTCATGTTCATATGTTGCTGCATATTGGGCGGCTGATTTTCCTGTACTCCTATCACTGCTGTAGCGGTCGCCGTCGCTGTGGCGGTAGCTGTAGCGGCGACCAAGGCGGCTGCAGATAAGCCCTCAGGTGGAGTGACACCGTTCACCATATTTGTGCCTGGCGTTGATGGTGTCGGGGGATAGCCACTGCAGGATAGAGCAGACACATTTACTATACACAAAACAGATATCTGTAGCAACACAAATAAGTTGACTCTGAAAAGTAACCATCTGCAATTATTTTCATAAACGTGCAAACAATTACATCGAAGCACTAATTTTTACGTTTTGACTACATCTGACAGGAAAATTACAGATCCTTCTAAATGGACCACGCAGAGTTGCCAATTTGTTGCAGAATTATAGGCATATCCCTTTTTAATACACATTTGCTTCAAATGCAAAAATCTTGAAAAAGCACAGATTTTCTTATATTCGTCACAATTAGAAATGTGACTTTATAAGACAAGCATATAGTGGTCTAAGAATAACTTTGCACAATTACGAATACAGATGTTTATTGCAGCTAGACATGTATTTATTTCGCAGCTCAATTGGAATAGTAATGTCATAGGCCGGTTGGTTAACCAATGAAAACTGAATATGGATTTGTACAGAATTTCACCAGATTTCAACCAAAAAAAAAGCACAGTATGTCTGAAATCATTCCGTTTTTATACATTTTAGCTCGTTGAACATATTGCTGAAACGGCCGTGTCGTGACTCACTTTTGCCGGTTGTAGGCTGCTGTGGGGAGGCGGCCATAGGCGGCAACCGCCTGTGGGTTGTACTGCTTCTGCATCTGGTTACTGTGGTAACCCTGGTGAGGGTGCGGTTGCTGGCTGTAGCCGGCTGCGGTAGCCATGGAGGTGTTGGGGAAGTTCTGGTTGGCGGCGGCGGGGTTGTGGCTGTAGGGCGGGCGCGTCTGTGTCATCTGCGCTGTGCCCCACACGCTCGTCACCACTGACAGGGCCTGCTGCGGGGTGTTACCCTGTTGCCACATCATCTCACTGAAACACACGCACATTGTGAAACAATGCAGGACATACTGTCCGGCATCAATTTAAATGTCTGATGGAGTGGAAGAACAGAATGTCCAGCAGTACATTATACAGTCAAACCTCACTTTAACCATTTCAGTACTACAGCCCTGACCAGCAGTGACCACTGAATACTGCATTCTGAATGCAGTATTCAGTGGTCACTGCTGGTCAGGGCTGTAGTACTGAAATGGTTAAAGTGAATATGCAAGACAATGGACTACCTCTTTTCAAGTCTAGATTTGAGCAACAAAAATGCATTTTATGAATAGGAATGTTATATATTTTCGGAAAGAATGATAATCAGCGAGTAAAATGAGCCATATTATTTTACATTCCGTCGTCATGGTAACTAGCAATCCAAGATTTCAATGTTTTTGCAGTTGCTGAACACAGTTGTATACTAAATTCGTCGACATCGCTATTGTGTCGATCGTCAACATCGCTATTGTGTCGATCGTCAACATCCTACAAAGATTCTTCGCTAAAACTATCAAATAATCTGTCCAAAACATAGTGGTAAATCGCTAGTTGAAGTAATGCCGTCCGCCATTGTGGCCACCGCAGATTTTGATAATCCATCATTAAAAACCGTGAAAATCTCTGCAAAGTATTGAGTGATAATAAAGGATGACCACTACTGAATAGCTAATTCGCTAGTAAGTATAGGTAGGATGAGTCCCGCTATAATAAAGGATGTTAAGTAACTATAGGTAGGATGTTAGTCCCGCTAGTAAGTATAGGTAGGATGTTAGTCCCGCTAGTAAGTATAGGTAGGATGTTAGTCCCGCTAGTAAGTATAGGTAGGATGTTAGTCCCGCTAGTAAGTATAGGTAGGATGTTAGTCCCGCTAGTAAGTATAGGTAGGATGTTAGTCCCGCTAGTAAGTATAGGTAGGATGTTAGTCCCGCTAGTAAGTATAGGTAGGATGTTAGTCCCGCTAGTAAGTATAGGTAGGATGTTAGTCCCGCTAGTAAGTATAGGTAGGATGTTAGTCCTGCTAGTAAGTATAGGTAGGATGTTAGTCCTGCTAGTAAGTATAGGTAGGATGTTAGTCCCGCTAGTAAGTATAGGTAGGATGTTAGTCCTGCTAGTAAGTATAGGTAGGACGTTAGTCCAGCTAGTAAGTATAGGTAGGACGTTAGTCCTGCTAGTAAGTATAGGTAGGACGTTAGTCCTGCTAGTAAGTATAGGTAGGATGTTAGTCCTGCTAGTAAGTATAGGTAGGATGTTAGTCCTGCTAGTAAGTATAGGTAGGATGTTAGTCCTGCTAGTAAGTATAGGTAGGACGTTAGTCCCGCTAGTAAGTATAGGTAGGATATTAGTCCTGCTAGTAAGGTCACCTCGTTATACAGGTCACTTTTGTCCAGTCTCAAAGGTGACCTTAATAGAGAGGTTCCACTGTACAGTGTTTTCCCTATTGTTCTTGTTTCACCGTTACACACTGGATTTTGTGATAAAGTCCTGCCATGACAAATATCATGTTTATATGGTTATTAAACCTATTATTGTATTGCAATAGGCAACATTTTATTTGCAAAAATTTGTAATGTAAACAAAAGAAATTGAAAGTGAGATAAAATGCCCAGTCTTGGTGGTAAATATCCTGCTATAATCTGCTAATGGCAGACATAATGTCCTGCATGGAGAACACTTATTACTGAGTGCTGTCATTGATGTGGTCTAACAAACATGTTGATGCCAAATGCTTCCACAAAGTGAAGAAAACTCCCCAGGGGCACAAATATCAGACACAGCACAAAAATCACACACAACAAAACCCTTGTAAAAATTGCCAATTTCTAGTAGCACTGAATAATTACTTAGCTCTGCAGGCAGGAGACGAGCCATTGCATCAGCAGTAGAAACACAGTGCCACATTATTTCATTAAATATTTATTTACTAGTCAATGTGGCACTATAAAAAATTCGAAGTTGCCCAGAATATGTTCCCAACCACGAAAGTGTGACAGGGCAATCGAAAAGTCGAACAATACTTATAGCATGGAAAATTATGTTCGTGGGATCATCAGAATTATAATGTGCAAGTCACACAAGATTGGGAACGAACAGTTGTATTAATATAGTGGTTTAGTAATAAATATTTCACTGTCACTCAATGTCAGTAGACTTAACCGAGACCATGGCTCAGTCTATCACATGTTTTTTGTTTTGAGTCTAAGAACTCACTAGTCAAAATGTAATAAATACAAAACACTTCACATACATAGAAAACGTAGCTTACATAAAACTACATTCTAAAGAGTTTAAAATTGCGCTAGTTTCAAGTGCTGTGTATGATCCTTTAAAAGATTACACTGCCATTAGAACCTGAGGCTCCACAAGGGTTATGTAAAGTTAAATTAATAGTGAAGGTACCGCATAATATAACTACACAACGTTGACAGGTGTCATTTGAGAACAGAAGGCAAACACTGATAACATAAACAAACACAGCCAGCAAACTACTTGAACCAGAAAGCTCGGATTTAAGATTTGGACGGCTGTGGAGACTTGTAACTTAAAACAATAGGACCAGTATGTAAACTGCAATGACTACAGGATATCATGATTTGACAGGGGAGGTATCTCAGTAAAAAATCTAGGTGAAAAGCAGAGGGAATTGAGGTGTGTTAATGAATTGAGGCCCATTAATAATACATCGCGGTAGGGACAGGCGAGACTAGAAAGGTTACTTTTCTGCTCTGACTGATCAAAAACTCAATATTTCTTATATGTGGCAACGACTTCGGCAGCAAGAGGAATGTTTTGCCCACAAGGTGTGAAAGATTGATGGAATCAGAGCAGGTACACAGCATATTTTGGCACGGCAGATGTTGAACACAATGATTAGGGTACGATTATTATTATTATAGATCCATAAACATATATAACATTGTCTTACAATTTCAAATGAATTATTACACAAAAATTATTACTGCAGCGTTAGTTGAATAAAAGTTATCTAGTAAATTTTATGGCAAAGTAAATCAACTAAGTTTGAAATTAGCAAACATTACGGCTGTTCTCTGCCATCATATCAAAATGTCAAGCAGTAAAAACAAACGGAATAGTACCAGAAAAAATGGCTATGCACAACCGAGCTATGGCTATTTTAGGCGTACAATTTGCAGCCAAACATCCGCTGAACTTATCAGGCATTCGGCAAAGCCTCCGAAAACTTAGCCCATTTACTGCAATCCTAGTTGCAAAAACTACCACCTGTCCGTGAGTTTCTTTCCCAGCAGCCAACAGGTGTTCCCCCAACGTTAGTTACATTGCAGAATTAGTTCAACGACTGATGCCAGTTGTCAGAAAATCCTAGTCACCGAAAGTGGCATCTTAATTGTGACCGAGTGTTGATACTTTGTTGTCTTGTAAGGTGTTGTTACATTGCATCGTATACCCGATCCAGGCACAACAGAAACAGACTGAGCGGGAGAATTAGCAATTCAGTATAAAGGTCAAAGGAAGGGTGCAAGGGATCACAGTAGACACATAGTTCTAGTCATCAGATTTTTTATGATCAATACTTTTTCAACTTTTCCACAACAAATTCAATACATACAAAAACTTTTTAAAATTTAATTAAAACCACCTCTAGGTGTCACTTATGCTGCCTGGTTATGTCTAGGTCTGAGAATTAATATAATCTATAACTGCCTCGTGATAAGAGAATGGAAAACCTCAAAATTATTAACAGAACAGTTGCAACAGAAATGTGCAGTGGCGACAGTCACAAACAGTGGAGCATTACTAGGGCACTCTTGGGACTGGACAAAAGTGACCTGAACAGCGAAGTGACCATATTAGCGGAACTAATCTCCTACATTTTACTGCTACGAAAATAATTTGGGACTGTTTGTGACACTCACTTTGGCGTCATGTTTGTGGGCAAGTTCTTCTGCATCTGTTGCATTTGCATGTTGCCTGATTTCATCGACTCTGGCGAACGATTCTTCTGGTGTCTCAACAGTAGCAGTCTGCCGAGCTCCTCACACCACACTGACAGCAACGCTGCAAGCACAATGACAACACATGGTCAGCATCACTCACTCCCTCCCTCCGACGACTACTACTAGAATATAGTCAATGTAAACACAACGACAACACGCGGTCAACTTCACTCACTCCCTCCAACGACTACTACACCTACTACTACAGCAGTCAGTGCTAGCACACACACATGCGAGCGATTCCAAACTGCCTTTCACCTGCTACACAGCGACAGCGTACGGAGACAGGCACGGTGCATCATCACCTGTGCCATGACCAATTAAGTAACATTTCTGTGCCAGGTCAACGGCACACTTCATGCATGGCCGCACATACAGGGTCAGACACCGCACAGTCAGACAGACATTAGTAAGTGGCTACACCATGATTACGCCCTGTATCATATCGGAGCATATGTTGGCACACTCGCACAGAAGCAGTCCTCCCACTCAGTCGTCCAATCACCACTCCTGCTCTCCCTCTAGATCACTATCACATGACTTAACGACATTACCGATGAGGCGTCACATCACGTACACATTCTTGCAGACTTGAACCTCACACATACACACCATACACCCTTGTAATTAATCGCAACATATTGCGTCAACAAGGGCATACACCTGCACTAGGAGGTAGATGACGGCAGAACAACCGGGCCCCCCGATACCCCGTCTAGAAACGTGTGCAGAAACACTGGACACCTGCAATCAGCGTCATTACACAGATCTGCACCTGTAAGCACAGTCAACACCCCTGGGGCACCAACTACACAATCAGCTAAACACAAGTGGTAGAGAACATGTTTTTTCAAGTAGGCTTCATTACCTCCAACCCCGATACCTTGTGACCTGTAAATGCCTGTCTGTGGACACACCTTCATCGTTCTTTTCACGCAATGTCTGCTTCAACATTGGGTGTCTCCCACTTAAAGGGGCGTTCCTTTTCAGCAAGACGACTCGTTTGGTTTACTAACAACACTTCTACACAACCCCATTATGAAATGACCCTGAGCATTCCCTAGACGATCAGTTGCAATGCCTGACTACTCTACTCCATCATCGGGTTGTATCCAATCAACTTCTCAATCCTGTGCATTAAATGTAACAGGAATAGAAGCATCACACACGCCAAATAAACCAGTAAAACAACCAGTTAAAAAGCGTTAGTTAAAAAATAGGCCAAGTGGCCCTGAAGTCCTTTGGACTAATACGTCTATATGTGACCCCGGCTGACCAAATGAGTGATAAGTCGGAAAAATTACATCAAATCAAATAGTAACATTGTTTTGTTACATTCTTGTAAAGGTTTGGTAGGGTGCTTTACACGGTGTCCATGATCAATTTAGAGAAGAATGGGATCAGGCGTAATTGAAAGATGGTTTTCAGCTGAAAGGGTGACACCCCATGACGCCTCACCCCTGGTGCATCTGCCAGACAGCTGTCATGAATATCAAATAACCTCTGCAGCCTGTGGGGCTGGCTCGCCCACACTGGACTAGGCTAAACCAACAGCTAAGACAGACAACTGCAGACTGCAGACTGCAAGGTAGTGGTGATAAGAGATATTGACTCCCACAGGTCACCCATAACTAACACTACTAATCCTCCACTAACATGATACAACCAACGACTAATTCCCCGAGAACAACCCAAACCTTGCATAAGGACTTGCATGGTTCACATGCAGTGAAGTCACAAGTCATGCTGTATCCGACTCTTCAGGCTAACATGACGAATTCAGATCTCGCAAAAACATCGTGTTTGTTTACTGTAACCAACCCTACCCATACCAACTCTCAGTGAAAGCTTTCTTTCTCGCCAACCGACTCTCACTTGAACCTCGTCACAAGTGAAATGCATCACTGGTGGTGACAGATGCCTTTATGCACGGAATCGAATGTCCAATCTGCTGGAAATGAAGCCCTCCCGAGAGAGCTTTTTTCCTGCCCGTCGCACACGCACAAATGTTAGTGCGCCTTAGTGACAGTTGCTGAAAACATGGAGATCAATGCAAACATACAACCTTTTTTGCGCCGGGTGTCAATGAGTGCCATTACTTACTTAACCGCTTCAATAAAGGAGGCAGCTAGTTCACCTAGAAATCACCTTTTAAGTACTCAACTATTTGTGCCACCAGTACAGTAATTAAAGTTGTATGTGTGACAACAGTACGGTACTTAAAGTTCTGTGTGACAACAGTACGGTACTTAAAGTTCTGTGTGACAACAGTACGGTACTTAAAGTTCTGTGTGACAACAGTACGGTACTTAAAGTTGTATGTCTGCCACCAATACAATACTTATAGCTCTGTATGTGCCACCACTATGATACCTACGTAATAAAGTTCTACTAACTAGTTTGAACTTTTAGTGTTATAATGTCACATCTATTGCTTGGCTGTGAGAGCGCAGCAAACACCGATTTAATATCAATTATTAACTCACTGAAATGCTGACACAAACTACTGAGAGCAAATGTGATTAAAAATCCTATGAACATTAGTAACTGTTTTAAGTACACACATACTCAAGTTTAACTGGAATTTTTGTTTACTGATGTGACACCGTATCTTCAATGTGACAATTTTTTTTTTAACCAGTTCTTTAGTGAAATGGAAAGGTTAAAGAAACGACTGAAAGCCAACCTGAATCTTCAAACTGAACGAGTGCAAGGTAGTGAGGAGAAACAGGGATAGTAGAGTGAGTGCATTCAAACAGCGCCACAGATCTGCCTGCTATTCACTAGATTTCTATCAGTGCCATACTATATAAACAACTCCAATATCAACACAGGCCGGCCAGCAAGCAGGGGCAACAGAAGGCAACCACTTAGACAGAACTTCCTATTCTTGTTGACTGTTTAGCCCCAGCAGAGAGTGCACATCAGATAAGACTGGACAACAACGCACATGTGGTGCATGCCAGCTACCAAGGCAGTGAGACAGCAACCACGCTAGGGTGTCAGGAGGATATGGCACCCATAACATGGACATACATTCTTGCAATGATGTCATTATCAGTCACCAGAGTGGTGTGGTCGTACCTGACAACCACACCACTCTGGTGACTGGGTGTTCCTGTCTTAGCTACTACTGAGAGTTGAGACGTCAAAGTGGGATCCTTGATTCTGTATTGTACAGAATACACCTACTACAGATGCAGTTATATGCTGTAGCATAGTATGACAGGTGTGAGCTTGGTAGAGGCAACTTGTCACCGGATACAGGACACACCTGACATGGGACACTACAGAACACCCTAGTCTACAGACCGACAGACTGCGACAAAGAAACGCTGATACACATCTATCCAAGTCAAACCCTACGGGCAAACACTCCCTTAAACAACAATTACTAAGTCTTTGTAAGTAATAATTAACAAATTAATTAACCGTCTAACCGACTGCAGGACTGGTAGTGGTACTGGTTTCCTAAATACAAGGTACCAAAAAGGTGCACTGCCACACAACTGGGTATAAACAGTCATTACCAAGCCATCATGTATATCCATGTTTTCCACCAGATGGCGCCACATGACCCAACAATCACAGCTCTTGGCATGACTGCATCTGTCAAATTAATAGACCGGGCAGAAATAAACCATAAATCACTGGGTTTTTATATATGCTTTGAATAAAAAACCTTCAACATTCCACGCTGTTCTCGAGTGCTGTCGGGTGTGCTTATTCCCGAGGTTACCTCTACCCGGTGGAGGCTTGTCAGTTCTGTCTGCGCCTTTGTCTGTGCCGAGTGAATCTGCCACTGGCATCTACCCTGCTATTTGCTGGAACTTTATGATCCTAATCAGACACTTCAGAAGGCCAAATAAGCTGTCAGTGCTGACTGTGTAATGGTCAGCAGGCTGTTTATTGATTACCACTATCTATGACATCAATGACATGAGTCGCTAAACTAACAGGGACAATGTCACCAATACGTGGGCCAGGCACATATTCACATGACAGCTATGGATATCATTGTTTGTAGTGGCAGAAACAAAAAGGTATTTTCAAGTTTTGCTGCTGATTCGCCTTCCTCTCCATTCAGTCCTGTCCTTGCTAATGTATACTTAATTTCTGCTAGGTCCTGCCACTATAACCAGATTCACTATTCAGCCTCACTTATTTAGTCTTTGTATTTTTATTTAAAAATTATAACAATCATTTAAAAATCTTCCACCAATTTCTCTCGCATTATATATAACATCCAGTGTTGCCGGTGTTTCTGTCCACTTCACTGTTTCCCTTCTATTCCACCCATACAACTCAACACTTTAAAATATTTTGCAGTTTCCAAAAATCACATTCTTACACAGATTGTTGTATAATAACAAGTTCTGGGGACTTCTGAAAGCATGGCCTTTTAAACTGCTCACCAAATTGATGGTATGTGGTCGCACACGAGGGGGGGGGGTGACTTTTCCTCAGGGGTTTGACCACTTAGGCCTACACAGTTGACTTAGACAACTGCTGTCATAACGACAGTTTTTGTAAGGTTGCTAAACCAATATTTTTTCCAGAACATTTTGGCAAAATGTAATGAATTATATCCTAAATATTTAAAAACATGTTTTACATATGTGACTGTAAAATAAAGAGTGCTGCTGTGTGTTGGTTGTGTTTTAGGGTCAGTCATTTATACCGTATATAGTCCGCTAACATGAGTCGGGAATGGAAGATGGTCTTAATCGTGATCACCCATTCATCAGGCCTTCAATAGTACCATATATAAAGAGCACTTCTGAGAAATCACGGCACCATGACCCAGTGCAGAGAAAGAGTCGAGCAAAAACCCCTGTTGAACAGGTGCCAGACAAGGTGTGTCACCCCTACAACCACAGCCCTTTAGAGGCAGGTGCACCACCGCCCTATACAGTAGTGATTACATCAGAACCAGGGCTCATCCAGGCTGCAGACTGAGCTCACTGGACATTGTAGGTCCCACATACAGGCCACAGCTCACCCACTCCACAAGCACAGTTCACAATCTTAACAACAGACCCTGAAATAGTCCCACTCGCTAAACCACTAATTACGTCATACGATTCAAAAACACCAGGTCTCGTGTCTAACACAGAATAACTATATCACCAGGTGAGGTAGACGTGTTCCAATTATTGTGTGCATGTTCTGAGGTGGCTTTCTACGGTCCGCAGACAGAAATACCGGTGGCTGCAGAGAGAATTCTGGATCGACGCTGCACTGTATAAGCAGCATAATAATTGCGATGTATCACAACATTTCATCAGGATTATAGTCGTCGCAGTCTGCCGCCGAGTCGGCTGCTGCCACGATGCAGCAATTTGCACTGATCGCAAAATCAATGACGACGCCCATAAATCAGACATACAGTGCAGTGCGGCGATGTACGACCAGATGACGCCTTTCTCTGTACCGGCCACTAGGTGGGGTTAGGAAGACAAGTGCGTAGATGCGCAAGGAGTGCGTAGGAGGCCCAGAGGAACACGTCGGTAGACACGAGTCAGTGTGAAAGACCATAAACTACCAACACACCGTGGCCCACTCACTCACAGCAGCAGCCCTCTGTATTTATTCCAGATCATCTGTTAATGACACCAAAAACAAATCAGTGGAGTCAACAGCGGTGGTGGTTGAATTAGGGAAGCAGAGTCATAACACTGCTGTGGAGGCAATACGTTTCTTGCATTAAGTCGCTGGTAAATCACAACATCCAATCTGTCTTACGTTCCTATAATAGCCACATGATCCTTTGACTGCATTCAGAGGTTAGAATATTATATTGCCTAGGAAATCCGCGAATTGCGAGGTACTATTATTTCCACTTGTGCCATTTTATTTAAACAATCACATCAAAGTGTTTACTTAAATGAATAATTCTGCAAATAAAGATTTGGATGGATTTATTGGAAATGCATGTGAGTGCACACAGACCTGCATGGACTATGAAAAACAAAAGGTTACAGCATTTGTAGAATCTACAGAGATCTCTGCAACTAATCATGTGTCAAAATCAACTATAATACAATTTCAAGTCAGTCCTAACAGCACGCAGATAAGCTTGATATAGACCTATGCAGTGTGCGACTTTTTTAAATGTTTTTTCATCTGTGATACTGTCACTGCTTGTTAAACGAGTAAGAAATGTAAAAATGGTCAAGTAATATCCACCACCAGCGAATTAAAACAGTTAGTGGGAGATTTTTATAACACGCAAATGGGCACAAACACCTTTATCCCATTCCTAGACAACTCTTACAATCATACTGAAGCAAATGTTTATCTCTAAACGGACCCCACGGTGAAGTACTAAACATCACTTTACAAGGACACAGATTGACAATGTGCTATGTGCTACCTGGATAAAGCAGACAACATTGAGGCACTTTGACCTGGTGTGATGGCACACTGCAATAGACAAGTGTCAACTGCACAGCAGTCAAGCACTTAGGGTGCTCAGAGTACCACCTGTCAGGTAAATACATTGGCCTCTGTGGACAGGTGACAGCTCAAACTTAGCTCTGTCAACACCAGTCAGCTTGAAATGAACAAATAAGCACAGGAGGTCATTCTCCAGACTGGGTCCAGTTGGCAAGTTGTTTGGCACGTGTTGATGTACATTGATGAGACTACAGTTGACAGGACTGGTCTATGGCCAATTAACCAATCAACACTACATGTATACATATACTGGTGGATCTACCAGTAAATGGTCAACTATAATAGCAGAGATCAGAAACTGATTGTCTGGCATTCTGACCCAACATTCAAGTATGAAACTCCCAATAAATGTATAAAACAGCACTGTCCACAACGTTGTTGATATCCACAAACAATGACCAACACATGCTTGCATTTCCATGAATGTCATCTGGAAGTTTCAGAAGTCTTTGATTTATTTTACAGGGTAAACAGTGATAGCTATCCAAACTTAGGTAACCACACCACTGACTGGACAGGCATTGTAAGAACCCACAAGGGCATATAAAAGAAACGTGAAGCCAATTAAGAACCAGGAAGAATGGACTGCTTACATTCTGAACCAGCTAGGACTCACCCCCACAATTAGTCACTCTAGTGAGTAAACAAACAAACTGTGAGGACAAGGTATTGTACAATAAAATATTGGCAGCAGCTGCTGGGACTCATTCACTGCTGACCACAGGAACTCCTCCAGCCACCAGCCTATGTGAACTACTACTGCAGTGCAAAGGTGAAATGCTACTAAACAAACAGCAAATTCATAGGAGAAGGTGACACTGATGGGCACAATGGAGCTACCAGCGTAACAGTGTCCAAGCAGAGGAGTCCATCATTTATGCATAACAGCTAAGTCAACAATTCACCAGCCAGCAGGGCACAAGGGTGCCTCTCACCAGTGCTTCGGCACAATAAATCATGTCCTATGGATCTTTGTTATAAGCAATACAAGAGCCTTAGCTAAACCACTCAGACCTGGGCACCGTTCCAGCAGGTCTCACTTCCATTGATATTGTTGTTGTTCTTGTGGCTCAAATTAGCCAGCATACATTGTGCGACTGCCAATACAACCTGGTTTCAACCTGCTACACTAACGTAACACTGGCCGACTGCATTCACTCTCTCTGCCTTCGATTTCACATGGGATGTCTAAACTGCAGTAAAACCACGTAAAGCTGAATAATTCCTCACCCATATTGTTTGTTTCGCGCTCATTACAAAGGGGAGTAGAGGATTGGAAAACAGCAAAGTATGCATTAAAACTACAGACAAGCCAACCACTGACAACTTGACAGGCGATCATTTTATATCACATTCCTTGGGCAACATGGAAACATGAGACGCCAGATTATACAACTGTCACAAACAACTCTCACACTAACTGTCCATTACTGGGTAGTCACCACCAGAAACTAAATTATTTACCATACTTGCTACATTTGTCAGAACAAAAACGTAAATCTGATAGCAACTTAGAAATGCAGAATGCATGTGAGTGAAATCGATATAGGTGAGAGCCACAAAATGTAGATCACAGGTAGTCTGTGTCCAGGGCTTGACCTCTGTCCAGACTAATGACATGTTTACACATTGTCGGTGTCCACCCAAATAGACTGGAGGGATCTTGCCCATTTAACTGACCAGGTATCACCGCCCACAAGGGTTGATTGATATATTCTAAGCACATCACTCGGAGAAGCAAGATGACAAGCTAGGTGATACACCCTGGGCTGACAGTATGACCAGGTGTCACAGTGCATGACAATACATCACCAGATCTTGTCAGCACCTTACTTCCTGTCTAGAGAGGTCCCTTGTTGATTGTCTGCTTGGTGGGGTGGGGGTGCATAAATAATTCCAAGACAAACACCCTCCAAGGCCAGTCATCTGCTGAGAAATCACCCTTTCATGTTGTCCTCATTCACTTAGCCTGGGACTGATAACCAAACATCACAAGTATGCCTTCGTTGACCTACTTACAAACGTTATCTGATACCCACAATGGAAGCCAATTTCTCACAAAATTATGTTGGTCTGCATTCATTCATCTTGCCATTAATGGCAAGACAAGACATGCTTTTTCAATGCAATTCTTAAGTGTGCAAATAGTTACACTAAATTGAATCATTTGAATTGAGTCGTCAAAAAAGATATCACCGGCCAGCAGATATGATAATTTCAATAGGTCTGGCCTGAAAGGTAACATATCTGGCGGACATTCTCCAGATGTGTATACGTGATCTAAATCGCTGGCATCCTCAAGGTGAAAGAGGCTATAGCCACCGTGCTCTACCTGGTACAGACAAGACTGTTGAAACACGTTAGTGTCACTAATTGTTCTTCACAGCGCACTCCCATCACAAACTACACTTGCTCGCAAACGATGCCAGACTTAGCAGCAGAAAAAAATTTAGGGGAGCGGTAAATACATACTATACTTGCTGAGGGAGGGACACAGAACATGGAGCTTTGGGGTGAGCATGGGGGAGCATAGCATGGACATGGAGCTTTGGGGTGAGCATAGCATGGACATGGAGCTTTGGGGTGAGCATGGGGGACAGTGGGCTATTGAACATAGCATGGTTGGCACAACAAAATACAGGTGTGAAATAAGTCTTTTCATTAACAATTATTTAAATACCACAAACTGTCAAGCATAGACCGATTACTTTCTCCACTATAAAGGTCAGACCTAGTACCAACTGACACATGGATATATTTAACTTATTATCACCTTGGGATTACACAACAGTAGTCATAACAGTAGTATGACTATATTTTATGAAACCATGTATTTTTATTAAATTAACCGTTTCAGTGCTAGCAAAAATTGCGCTGACGACAAGAAGTGCCAAGCCATTTTTTGACACTGTCACATCGTTCTGAACTTGTATTATTATATTACTCTCTCAGTGTTCGACTGTCACCAAATAAACTAGACATTTCCTGAAAGGGCAGATAATTGTCTATTTAGTTAAAACACTTAATAGTCAGATGACACAACATAATTTTGTTTCACTAATATATGCACTTAGACAGTCATCTAACGTGTTTTGCATTGTAAACATATGAAATTTAGTTTTTTGTTACGACTTCTGGTTTATTTTGCCGTCAAATTCATGCATATCTAAGCGTATTTGTAAAACCAGCAGCCGAACACTTCCCTTTTGTAATTACTAATCTTATTAGTCAATTTGTAATAGTGTCACAGACACCAACTAATGCCAGTAGACGTTGCAAAAATGAAATTGAAGCAATCGGCTGCAAGGCACTTCTTGGGAAAACTGGTGATCTGTGGAATCGGCTCTGTGGCACTGAAATGGTTAATAAAAGACTCACAGGTGATAACCACACATGCAGATCCAAACCAGTGCACGTTAAGACCAACACCGCATAACCAATCATTGACCCAGTTACCACACCTCCACATGAACCAAGTGAGCATGTTTGGGGATTCCCCTTCCACATGTTGTGAATCCAATTTCCAAAACTAAAACATGACCAGTCTGCATAGTCTCCATTTAATTTGTAGCAGCTCAGAGAAGGCATGTTGCACTAATTAACACTGCACAATATAAAACGTGTGCCACCACACAGACGCCAGCCAGTATGATACATGCATATGAATGAATAACTCTCTCTGTGCAACTGTCATGCATAACTGTTTCATGCATCTAAACACGTGTGGTCATAAAAAATGTGTGAACCTGCCTGTAAAACCAAATCGATTACTGTACATACATAATTATATATATACATGTATAATTATGCATTGAGATTTTTCGTGCAACAATTATCAATTCATAATTCGCAACTTCTACGAGCGACATCCAGAGAAGAATTTGCCACAACTCAATTACACACATGCCCATACAAGAGAGCACACACACATGCGCCGGGCAGAATTAATATAAATCAGACCCGAGGTGAGTGGGAGTTCTATATAAAGCAGTCACACTACATATGCCAGTCTGACCCCGGCTGGCTGTGCTACCGGATGTGGGCACTACTAGCGGCATCCTAGAGCGTAAACAAGTGCAGACGTGACGACACCGCCACACCAGCTATCACTGTAGCGCACGTCATCAGGCTCGGCAGCGGCGTCATCAGCCACCCCACCTCAGTCGCGACCCGACGTCACAATAGGCCGCGACTACACGACTGTTTCCCCACGCCTTTATAATCTACAATGTCTTCCTCCTCATATGCAAGCATGCCAGTCAATCAATACACCTTGTTTAACTGTCTGCTCTCTGTGCCTGCACTGCTACCTGAGGGCCCCAATCAATGACTCTCCCGCTCCATTGCTGCCGAGGCATCGTAAATATTTTCTTCTCTTATAAACACTTGCATCCCTGTTCATTGTCACCGCTTGCAATACGCCATGGCAACAGGCAAAATAACATTATTAAACGTATCAGAGGCTTGTCCTAAACGCACACTTGGTACTTTAGCAAGATCACACCCAAATAACCCAACTGTCTAAGAAACTACTCTTATAAAGTCAAATTGTATTAAACACTATGAACGTTGACAGTACTGAGATCACAATAAACTGTTCTTACAAGACGTGGGTAGATTTTAGGGTATCCGAAAAATTATGGTGTCCAAATACATAATTATATAAGTTAATTTTACAAAAAAATTGATGTTAGAAATTGTGACGACGGCATGACAGTATGAGTTCACATGACATCACAGCACCGTATGTAAACCAAATGAGACATGCAGACTGCAACTACTAGGAGAAATGCAATCACTTGCTCATGAATATTAGCCAGACTGTGTGACAATGACACCTACACCATCAAGAGACATCAAACAATCGTCATGAGACTGCTGACTGGACACTACTGACCACAACTCATTCATGCCAGCCAAAAACCACACAATTATCACTTGAACCTACAAGACTCATGTCTTGGTATATTACACCCCAAGTGTCTGCATATATAATGATAATGCCAAACTACCCACAATGCATCTGCACTTAAAACCACCAAGCCAGCACTCCCATAAAAATATCCTAGAAAACCTAGCCCCTGCTATATATATACTGCCTCCGTGTATCAATCTGTGGCTATTTCTGGTGCAGGCCTCAAGACCTACTGTGAAACCAGGCGCTGTTGAGGGCCTGGTTGAATACAAGTGCATTTATCACGGGTATCCACTCACCAAAAATCCTGTGTAAAAGTACAGAAACTAATAAACCTGCATTTTTAACCAATTATCCTGCATGAACATATCAATTCTGCACGGACCAAAGAACGTGTGACTGAATCTGCATAATGAATTGTACCTCGTTACATGACAAAAACTACAGCCATTCATACACACAACTATAACTATAATTTCACCCTTGTTACACAATGAAATCAACAATGGATACCCCCCCCCATCCCGAAGCTGACATTTCACTCCAGACTGCTGTGGCTGCAGAGTCCTAAACAATCTATTTAAAGCCGCTAATACTATACACAATATTTGCATCATAATGCCTCTGGCTTGGCTTCAGTGCGAGAAGCCGTCCTGCAAACGAAATCACCACCTATGGACATGGATAATATGCAAACAATGCCAACAGCAACTTACCGTGTTACACTGATAGACTTGTGAGATTAGCAAATGCAACAGGAATAACATTTATCGCTTGCCATTATGACAGACAGACACATTGTTTCACCTCCAGAGGCGTGCGTCTTACAAAGGACAACTACGGTAAGAGACATATTGACTGGGTTTATGAGTGTCAACACTATGCCAGCAGCCTACTGCATAGACAATCAATATTAGCACCACTTGCCCCTGATCTCTGCCTTTCAGTAAGCCAGCCACAGCCAGACAGAACAATAGCGGAAATGACAAGTTACACCTAATGACTAGGTGTTCACAGTTGGCTCAACAAGCCACCTCCGCATGACAGTTAGAAGCTGGCACTGTTCGCACAGCTACGACACATGATTAAAAATTAGCCTGAAATATGCTCAGAACCAGATGAGCTGTTACTATATCAATGTTTCATAATACTCGCTGTAAATATGGGTTATATTATCTCAGAATCTTATCACCCGTACTGGGTCACTGAGCACTTATTAATTTAATTCGTGTGACAGGAAATACTAGACCCTAACAATTATCCTTACAAAAGGTAACAGTTATTACTCGGAGGCCAATAAATATCAGATCGAACAGTGGCATCCTTGCGATATTTCGAAAATCTGTTCAGTGAAAGGAACCAAAAAACGAATACAAGACCCATCAGCAGAACCCATTAAATGTCCACTTATTTATTTATATTACAGCGCTGAAAACAATGAACATTGAGGAATTCATTCGTTGCGTTAAGTAGTTGCACTTTGCCATTCTCGGCCATGGTAGCACTGTGATAGCAACGTAGCACGGCCACCGGGCGAGTTTTTTGAGCTACAATCAATCTGCAGTGAAAGTGTACTAAATAATTCAGCAGAATATGCCCAATGTAAATGTCATGTACGCAGCGTCGCTGGGATTGGTACAAAGCCACACGCCGTATCTCAACTTGCACTCTAGTCCACTGTCTTCGTGGGGAAAAAGCACATCTGACTGGCAACATGGTGGGGCCTGACTCTGTCTTACTGGAAAGGTAGGAAACTAGGGCAGGGGATGAGACAGCACACAAAGTAACAAATCTGGCTGCACGAGCATCAGAAGCCTTGAATGTGAACACTTAGTGCTTACGTAAAATGGATTGAATATTAATAACCCCTCATACCAGTGTCTGTGTTAAGATATAAACGGGTGATAATGAATCTTATCTTAAATCAAATGTACACTGGTTCAAATGTAATAAATGTAGTTCATTTTATAGAATATTCAACAACACACAAATATGTAACATTATGTTCTTTTCTCGTCATTTTCTTCATATATTTTGTTAAAAGAATATTGCTCTTATTAGTTGAATTTGTTATAATGAATAACAATAAAAGTTCTACTTGACTGGAAAAATCTCCCGTTAGCTTGGTAAGACATAAAACCACCAGACCACAAAGTCTAATCAATCTTTCACAGCTAAATGATCAGAACCATCCAATATCCCGCCAACATTGCAGGCTAAAATGCCAACTGTCTCAGTTATCGAAGGCGACAAGTGTATGACGCACAACTCGAATCCTCCTGCCAGATAGAAAACAACTAACAGAATAGGACGGCCCCAACACATCACAAAAACAGATCAAAAATCAACATCAAACTCTGAAAATGTATGCTGCACAGCCTACACTGCATCAAATATAAAATGTTGATCTTTCGCAAATCTTATAACAAACAACAATTGAGTTTGATCATATCAGTTACTTAGCCTATGAATCTCCACTGGAAACATGTTGGTATTGGACCAGCGAGGTTACGATGGGGTGAGCTTCAGACCTGATCCCGCGGAAGCGCAGAGACGTAGACTGCATGATGGACAGATGAATCAATCGGGGCAATAAAGTCCACTATAAAGTGTGAAGACAGCACTGGGTGCTTCCCGACTCCCTCGCTCAACAAGCAGGATGTGCTCACTTCCTCTAGTGCGTGAACCCCGGGTAGTCCTTCTCCAGAGGGGTACATGCAAGGACAGCAGCATGCAGCTTCCTCCCCCCGTTTGAGGGAGAAAATGTAACAAAGTAACAAAAATAAACTTTCCTGAACATTACTCAATTTACACTGTGCAACTGTACATGCTCAATTGGACCAGGTGAGCTGTATTTGTTAATATTTTTTTTGTATAAATAATAATTGTATTGGTAACATAATACATCCAAATGCTGACAAATGTGTCTAGCTACTAGAATGACCCCAAAGGATTTTTCACATAATTTATTAGTTGTAACCTGTCACCTGTGTATGCATTCTTTCTGGGAAGACAGACCAACTTTTTCAAGTTGTCATGCCACAGCTGCAAAAGCTAGGACGTCAGGGCATTGTGATCCATCCATCCTCCCAGACAAGGGAAAGAAGGAGTTTGAGAGGTAGAATGACAGTTGAGTGACACAAAAGACCGACTGCTCTGTCAGAGCCAGCCACACAGGAAAGACAAACTGCCCCCAGTGTCACCGGAGTGCACTCCTTCCACCAACAAATGACACTATCACTGGTCACACTGAATGCTATGTGATGTCATTTAACTTTCTGTCTCACTGCAAATAAAGGGGCGTGTTCCCAGAAAGACAAACCGCAGAATCCATGTATCAAATGTCTGAAGCAGCTAACATTAAAAAGGTCAGGTAAATTAAAACCAGATGAGGCCTAATGAGCCAAGTGCTGTGCTGGGGCGTGACGCTGTTTTGTTATATTACCGTCATCATAAACGGTGGAAAAATTTGCCTATTCGTGAGCGCATACTCTACAATACAACTGAAGGAGAGAAACGGAGTGCACTAAGACCTGGTGGCAGAAACGATGCATCAGTCATCATTTCATCCAGTCTTCCATCAGTGCCATACAGGTTGTACTTGATAGTTCTCTGTATGCATAAGTTACAATAAAGGCACGGAGAAGTATCGGGGACAATAGATATTAGAAAATTAAAACAAATCCTGAAGAAACCAGTGGGCAACAATTCCCGACAATGTGCCAAAACAAGACCACTGCGCCAGTTTAAATATCCAAACCTGACATCTTTCAGCCCAAGGCTAACACTGCCAACTCTCCCTCTCTCTTGGAAATGGAGCAACGAAAGCTGGGCTGATTTCCGGGCTCGGCACAGACCCGAACAGTAGATGAATCACACACCGGAACACAGACACGGGCAGCACCAGTGTGTACTGTAGGAGTCAGTTGTCTGCAGTGATTCATCCCACACCCATGTGGCCTATATATTGCACTGATCACATGAGACAATAGCATCTCTAAGCTCTACCTGGCCCTGCTCAAGACCTTAATCAACTATGTGTAAGGCCAGTTTATATATGTCCATGTTGGCCAGCCACTTTCTTAAACCACTGCGGCAACGCCGGACTCCTCTCTCTCTCTTTCACCCTGCAGTCCTAATCTACTAAATTCTGTCTCTCTGTATTAGAGTAAATCAGGCAGCCTTGGTCAGGAATCCACCAACGGACTAGGGATAGTTTGGACCATTTAGATTCAATTATGTTAGGGTAGAACATGTTTGTAGATGCAGTTTTGTGAATAATACTGGCGCAGTACCATTTTAAGCACATATCCTTAAAAAGTTATTGATTTCCTGGAAGGTAATCACAGTATCACCCACAAAGACGTTGGAAGAAGCTAGGTAACCTGTAACAGATACTGCAAAGGTTTTACCAACATTGTTTTAATTATAACAAAAAGTATGTGGATGGGTCAAGGGTTTGTTTTGTTTATCAAAAATTTTTGTTTTCTTGGTTAATTAAAATGTAACAATAATTGTTTTTTATTCACTGCACTGGCAATGCATGTATATGGAACAACTGCTCAAAAATAAGTTTAATATTTTTATCTAATGGACGTATAGTTCCTCCAATTTTGTTTCTGGGTTAGAATGTTAGCGGGTCGGGTAACTAGTATCCAATTTGATTGGATTGTGGGAATTGTTAATACTCACAAAGCCTCAAAGATGGTATCTTTCTAGTTCTGTTGCCAGAACCAGTTACACCCAACCACTGTTGGTGTAACTCACAAGGGGAGGATGCTGTGCGGCCATGACCATTCAGACCACCGATAACACTACACCTCGCAAGGCATTTACAATCGAAGTAAAATCTCTGACCTAAATGACTGCTTCTGTTGGAACGAACCATGAATGACAACCGCCGAGAGTGACAAAGGCTAGACTTCGACCAACTACGCAGCTCAAGTTGTATGACCCCAAATTACGGAGGCGCGTACAAATTGCCCTGAAGGTGACTAGCCTGACTAACCTACCTATATATGAGGGTTTTTTAATGCATATATTATGACACTGTTAGGTAACTGATAAAGGGCGTAAGTCAAATGCGTGTGTTACCAAAGTCTACCTTGTCCATTAAGTACGTCAGAACATTTAAGGGTTCCTGCTGCTTATTTAGTTTAGCTTTTTGGAGAGATCAATCACATGCTGTACTTACAATATGGGAAAGTACCACAAAATGAGTCTTTCACGCAATGTGTACTATTATATTTTTACGCAGTTACAGTCTCACACCTGACCTTTTACTTGACAATCCTGCAACAATGCTCGCAATCTCATCAGTGGCTAATTATTAAACCCACTGCAGCAATATCACAGGTTACAGGGGCCTACATGTATGTAATCAATATCACATGTTACAGGGGCCTACATGTATGTTACAGGGGCCTACATGTATGTAATCAATATCACATGTTACAGAGGCCTACATGTATGTTACAGGGACCTACATGTATGTAATCAAGGTTTTTTGCTCATAAATTACTCAAGAATATTTTGACAGAATAAGTAAAAGAACCAGTAAACAGCTAGCTTTAGTTAAATACAACACATCCTTAACATACATAAAACATGTCAAGAAGACATCAATTGTCTACGTCAAACATCAATCTAAACTCCTGCTACACCAGAACTAAATACAATTTTCAAAATCAGTGAAAATACTTGCTGTCAAACCAAATGGGCATCTATGTGGACTAGCATTGGGAAGGGGACGGGAGTCTTACCTAATGTTTCAGCAAATACCAACTGGGGTTGTAATGGTGATCTACGAATCTATAATTTACAAAGCCAAACATTTTCATATGCGAGACGATCATTTGCTGTGACTACTGGTGTGGTTTTTGTAGCATCATGTTCCACGTGACAGTAAATCAATTCTGTCTACCTGACTGTTTATTATCCAGACATAGTGGGCACTGTCCATAGCTAATGTTAAGTATGCCACTGGTATCTTATTTACTGGAAAGTGTACACAGTAAAATTAATTACATTTAACAAAATTACTGTATAGTACCAGATGAACTACTGAAATGGGTTTCCATGTTTTAAAATAAAACAACTGTCACAGCACTATGTATCGACAAAACTAAGTATACACTAATTTGCGACTAAGAGTTTATGACAATGGTAATAAATAAAAACTAAGAACATTCTAAGAGTTCAATATAAGAATAAATTATCGTAAAAAATTTAATATTAGAACAATTAGTGTTAACCAGAAACTTGACTGATAGCCTAGGAAACAGGATTGAGGATTGTGAACTTTGTTAATTAATCTGTAATACTCTATCCACGTTGTAGCGTCAATTTAGAGGAATACAAATGATGTATCAGTGCATCTGCACCTTACACTGGATAGCACTACTCAAGTAGTCAGTGCATCATACCTGATTAATAACAGTATGGTGATGATAGTACTTCAGCATCGTGTCAATGTAAAGCTTGCTGACACTGTATATCTAACCAACATTTAAAAGGAGGAAATTAGGCTGGAAATAAACACACAGTATGTCATTATGTAGCAACTGAGATTGGGGGTAAGGAGTTAATCAATTATATGTGCTAAATAATCTATACTAACAACTGCACTGTAATGCTTGGTAAACAATATGCTATTTAACTTCATTTTCACACAATTATGTTTAAGAATTGTCTTCACACCCTCCTAAATTGTTGTCTATTGTCTGCATTGATGTGATGGTGTCATAAAAAAGCTATCAACCACATTGTGCACTGGGAGCAAACCGATTAAGTGGTATGTGGTTTTACCAACTAACATGTTGCAATATGATCTCATAGTTACAAGGAAACTCTTGTTTGTTGACACAGACAATAAGTAGTGAAGCTAGGTTTAACATTAAAACCAATCAACACAACTGTCCTCCTAAACCTAATCCAGCTATATATTTCTGAAGGTTCATTATTATGGAACAGTTCAACTGTGTCTGCGAATACCTATAAACTATTTAATTAGGAAGTTGAGGTAGAAGCATTCACCTTTGAACTTTCACACATGGTCAAGTGACTATTTCAGAAAGACAACGTTGAACGTGCTGACCCTGTACTATATACAGTGTAGTCAATCGGCAGACTAGATACCAGAACTAGATTACGAGGAAATTAGGTGACTGTACTCCGTATTTATAACACCTATATGACCAAATCCAAATTGCCAGCGGCAACAAAATACACACACTGACACAGCCAATATAACAGCTTACGTACGACGGACGGTATTCTAATTTCTGGTATTGGACGACGCACGTTTTCAAATATCGCCACCGTCGGCGAGTGGTAGCGAGAGAAACGCGGGAGTCGGGCGAACACAAAGGCTAGGGCGAATCACGGCTTCCCGAAGAATGAATGAGAAGTCCCACGGGCGCCAGTGGGCACTCGACGCCAGCTATTTACCACGGCGGGACAACCCCGTGATGCGGCGACTGAGTCGCGCTGAGTGACAATGGAGGCACTTCTCTATGGAGTCAACACTGGGTGAGCGTCTTCGGCGTCGGACGCCGCCGCATACGAGACAACCGATTGAGAGTATCAGAAAACGACGACTTACCGTGTCGACATTTTGCTGCGATTTCGCGGTGACCGCGCTTTCCAAATAAAGATCTCCCGTGTCTAGAGCGTGACGTCTGCACGCTGCGGCACTAGTTGAATGAGTGACCGCGCGACGGTACTCAGCGCTAGATGTGGCACGAAGACAAAAGGCAGCCGGGCCGCCACACTGCCGTAGCCTCCCGCCGCCACCGCAGTCGAGCCTCGGGTATGTATTCAGGTCAGCGCCGCTGAAACCCGCGCGCAGCGAGTTGATTGCCGCTCACGCTATAGTCCTTCACACCAGTACCTGCCCGACGCCAGCGAGCCATTGTCACCAAACGCGACCAGATTGCAGGCACCATTGTGCATGACGGATCGAATGGATCGTCTAGTTAACGGGAAAGTAAATACTACCGCCCAGAGTACGTACTTTCGTCGCAGTTGCTGCTATGATAGAGGCACGCAGGTTTGTTTTACGTTGCATTTATTTATGCACAGGATGACAGGATTTGTTTTTTACTAAAATACGTCAAGTTTACGTTTCGTTAAGTTTATATTTGTCATAAAATTAATTGGCATCTGCCAAAATATTATTCAGGTAACTAAATACGTTAGTCTTTTTGCACAATTGTTATATAAACACGAATAGTTTTTATATATTATTCCTATTATTTTATCACTAATGTCATTGCGTGTGGGTAAGATTATACTCCACTCGGCTCTCACGGTACAGCTGGGTCTACAACTTAGGCGCGTAGTCTATTACACAAAGGGTACGTGGAAAAATACAGCCGCGTCGAGCGTCGCGCGTGAGAGGCGTTTACGCAAAGGGGTGTAGAGGTCGCATATAAATAGCAGTTTAGCTGCAGCCGCGTCGCAAAGGAAAGCTCCCTGGAGGCCAGGGGATGCACTGCTTGCCCGGTCGGCCGGGCGGCTGTCAGACGGCGCTGTCCCATTGTAGACCGGTGGGCTGGGGCGCGCCACAATGACAACCCGGCTGGCCTGCTAATGACTTCTATCCCACATTCAGATGATGGAATGTTTCCACGCGCCTTGTTTCCACAACAAAACGATTCATTGATTGCACAATGGAGCAACCAGCGAGGGGTACTACTAACAGAGGGGTTATTTATATACACCTCCCTTCTGCGGGTAATAATTGGGGAGAATGAGGTTCAGAGTTCGGTGACTGTAGGCAAACAAGCGATGGTGAGCAGTCTAAGCCACATGATCCTTGACTACTAAATGGGGCCTCTTCCTTTAATAGGCTCTAATCAGTGATACAAACAGTTCATTACTTCAACTGGTCTTATTATCAAGAATGATATGTTTATTTTGCTCTGCCAGTGTATTCATTTTACACATACCACCCAGTATACGTTCACATACAAGACACTAATAATGTTATATTTATTACAACTGAAAACATTACACATAGCTACTTTCTTTGTTATCAGCATGCAACATTTTGTAATGAAAGATTGGTTTAGCTAAGTGGTTTAGTTGCATATTGAAGGACATTAAGCCAGGTTTTATTCCCACATGTAACTCTGTATTTGAAGGAAATGTATCACAGACACTTTAGTAGTTATTCTTGTATTCTTTTTCTACTTGTTTCAACATCTAGGTGGACATAATTATGTCTTGAATTTGGAACGTCGTTCTACCTTCTGGCTAGAGATTCTGAGAAAACACTGGAAGATGAGGATTTTTACGCAAAAGAATACAAAAATTGCTCAGCAGCATACTTATCTACTAAAGTACTTTAGTTAGCTGTAACACTGTTCCTTCGACATCATGTTGTTGAGATTAGGTAGGAGCCTCATAAACCAATAACTAAAACGACAGGACTCTTTTGTTTACATACCAGCACCACAACTAGCAAAGCTCCCTGGGTCTCAGATAGGTCAGCAGCTGTACAAGTTCTTTTGGTTGCACTGAGCACTCTGTTCGACTGAACCTTGTCAATGAACAAGTAACTAGGCCAAGGTGAAAGTTCTTGCAAACAGATTTTTTCTGCTATAAAGTTACTTGTATTTTAGCACCTACCCTATATATAATAAGATAAGATTCAGAATGTCCGTTAAACATTTTGTGTGAATATGAAACGTTTAGATGCATCTAGAGTAACGTGTGGGACAAAGCATGGCCTTCAGGCAAAACACACCCATTTAGATGCAAACACGCTTTGGCCTACTTAATTTCATCTGATGCAGAAACAGTTAAAACAGTCATACACTAAATAGTTACAGAATTCTAGCAGAAACAATTTTGTTTTGGTGCCACACCTAAATATTTAGCAAATTTCCTCTGTACAGTGCAGCATACTGTATATTGCATGGTGTTAAGTGGTTTTTATTTTACTTAAACATTGAGTATATTAACATCAAACATAGCCGTGCAGATCTTTTATTTTTTGAAATAATATTAAATAAAAACTAGCAAGGCATCAGAACTGTCCTAGCAAAAAAATTCCACAAATTGTCATGAAAAACGCTGTGGTTTAAAATAGGTGTGCCCAAGCTCAGGGCTCTTGCGCTTTGCCCGACAATGAATGAGTCATTGGCCTTAACAAAAACTACAAATGCCACATTACTGTTCACCTGAACATTTGTGTTCAGTTAAAGAACCGATACCAGCAGATCATTTCAAGCCGTTTAATTTGTTAAATACGGCTTGGAAAAGAAACAAAAATCGGTGTAATATACCTGGCATGCTGTTCTTGCTAAACTAAACTGTTCTGGCATCACGGTGCTTCATCTGCTGAGATAGGTGGGGGCGCTCTGCCCTGGGGGTGCGCTCTGCCCCATTCTACTCTATCGCCTCCCATTGTGCCTGGCTGCCTTGTGAGTAAGTATTATGTGCTTCATGTGGGCCTTTGAACAGTCATCTTCCAAACAATGACAAGCCAAGTGGAAACAGACAAAAATGCTGACAGTCACTGATCACCATGGCTGTTGTCTGCCTGTCAGCCTCCATCAGGGAATGCTGCCGGCTCAGTGCTGCTGCCTGGAGGGAGGCTTGCTAACTAGTCAACGTAGCTGCTACAATCAGGATCATCCTGCTCCTTTTGACATTTAACCATATGTCTATGTCAGGTTGCTGTTTTAATTTACAGTATTAAATCATCAGATGATTTAATTCATTTCTCGACGAAGGTAAGGACACCTACAACTTTGGTTTACCTTTCACAATTACCAACAACTTCTCAGTATTTCAGAGGTAAATGTATGTTGTATGTACTATATATATATACATGCGTGTATATATATTTATATATATACACACACACATATATATATATGTATATATATATATATATTGCTGCATTATGAGATGTATTAAACAAATATAATTTATGTGGAGCTTACACTTTATACATGCAAAACGAAGCAAGTGGAAAAAATGCACGACTTTCATCTAATGTAAACAACTACTGTGGCCCTAAATCATTTGTTTGCAACAAGACTGAGCGGCAACAAATTTACCACAACAACATGGTGTAGAAGACCTCTTGATCTACGTTTCTATTCAGCTGCAGTGGTTATGTTTGGGTGGGTCACTCCAGCGCATTAGTCACTCCAGTTCTGAGGCAAGTTGTAGCAGCAGAAACACACCAATCATCCAGTCCCTGCTCAGAGCTTCCCCTTTTCCCACTGCCCTGTGAATGGCCGGTGCAAACAGTAGATTTTCCTTATTGTCCACCTAAGTAAGGTGCTAGCAGAATAGTTCCCATGAGAGTACCAGTGAAATGTTTGATGCTAAGCTGGCAAGGTCAGTGAATCAACATGACACACAGAGCTGCACACCCCAGAACATGAGGAAATAACAATAGGATAATACGTAATTACATACACTTATAAGAATTACACATCTGGATAAAATGTACACTTTCATACGCCTGGAGATTCGCTAAATCATCGTAAAAATACCAAATTTTTTATTAACAGCGGTAGTAGCTACATTGGATTCACTAATACAAACATAAGTTTTGAGAGAGCAAACCATATCCGTCATGCGTGCGCTCGACCGTGACCGGCCACCGCAACCTTGCTCGCCGCAGTTCTCTAAAGTCACGTTCTAATGCCAGCCATATCTAGCTGCCATTTCCGCACTGGAAAATAGGTCACTTTTTATAGTGAAACATAGGTGAAGGTCACCACGTGGAACAGTCATGGTTCAGCGAGTTGGACTATTTCAGATGTGTGTAATGAGCATGAAAGAGCACCAACATACAAGTAGTTCAGTTCTCGTCAAGCCTGGGTGATATACGTCTGTCACTGGTGACAGGTGACAGGGTGACTGCAGGAGCGGACAGACGGACAGCACACTGCCTGCACATGACATGGGTGAACACCTAGCCTGTGCAACTATAATGACACACTGTCAATGACATCAGACAGTCTAATATGACAGACGACAATTATACTAAGTACAGGAGGCACTGTAATAGCTGTCTGTGTCATCTTGGGATGTCCTGTAACAGGTGGACACCTGGAAGTATGTGGGTGACACCAATATATCTGTGGTGACATCCTGATGCCTGATGTCACTGAGTACGCATGGAATGGAGGCATCTGAACATTGCTCGTAACTTCCTGCGAAAGTAGGGGCATTGGTTGTGTACCACAAAATAGTTTTGTTTTTGATACGGCAGTTCGGACACCAATAAGGAAGCACTCTATATCATTTTAAAGACCTACAATACTAGGCTCCTTCCACTACATCCACACACATGAACTCACATGTAACATTTCACATAATTGTGTGTGTGTGTGTGTGTGTGTGTGTGTGTGTGTGTGTGTGTGTGTGTATGTGTATATATACACATAATTATTATATATACTCAATCAGATTAATAAGCTGGCATCACATTACATACTGAATGTCAACTGGGTTCTGGCTCTAATTCAAGTAGCTATATTTAGTCCTGACTATAAATAATTTTATTGTTAAGTAAATAATTGTTTGTTTTCTGTTTCGTAATCAACTGCTCGCTATTGCATCACCTTTGACATCTTTACACTGGCCACATGAAAACAGTTGCTATAGCTGCCAGATTTGTTATGCATCCGTGTGTACAGAAATAATATGAATACATGTACCACTGACAGTCTGGTCTGCCACTGGGAATATGCTGCAGTTGGTGTGACTACACCGAAAGTTATATGGCTGCCTATAGTGTCGACAATAAGCATCCAAGGCCTCAGGTCCATTGGGATCACAATATCATGCACCTGGGCCCACATGTTGCCACCCACACAACTTGTCCCTGCTGTATTTAAACTGCTCTCTACCAGCCCTCTAAATCACCTGGCTACATCTCTATGTGTCATCCAGTGTGTTAATAAAAACAAGTCCGGTCGCCACGGGTGGCCGAATCAGATGGTACGGAGTGAACCGTAACCGCAACAGACATATGTTTCGTGCATTGTTCAGTCGCTGGATCAACTGTGAGTCAACGAGGATGATGCGATGACGACACTGTGGTGAAGACATTAACCACAGACACTGACATTATTTCCTAGTATGATGCCGCACACCGTGGCACAGTCTCAACATTAACGTTGCATAATGTGCTTGTGGCATATTTCGCATGTGTTTCGAGATGGGCACGCGCAAATGTCACATTAATAATTCAATCGCCTATAATGCAGCTACCGTACACTGTTGGAATGTGATATCTGGCGATAATTTTCCAATACATATTAACGTTCTGTATATGTCATCAGTAAATTTTGCATTACTTATCTGATGAGCACGGTCGATTTTCACTCACAGAATTTGCAAAGATGGTTTAGAATTTAAAAAGCACAACATGTGAGTGATGTCAAAATGTAGAACCAAGTGCAATATTAGCGCTTTACCCCATGAAAACATTTTCACAGCACATGACAAACTGACATAAAATTGGCACCAGTACAGATGCGAACATATTCTTACAGATAACTGTGTTAATCAATGTTAAAATAGTTTGTACAACTGTATTTAATAGATCAGATGGTTAACAGTTCAAAGATGAAATATCTGCATTTGTATACAGATGAGGACACACTCCGGGAAGACACTCTGAGATGATCCATCCATTCATCAATCCATTCATCCAGCTCATCACAAAGGCCCTCCAATGCTACAGATGTACAGGAATCCACAGATTCTCTACCAAACTGATATTCCTTTGCCCATAAATTATGTAGACAGCCAGCCAAGGTGACACAGCAAGCCACCGCAGCAATTCAATATGTTTCTACAACCCTTGTAACTACTGCATTGGCTGAGGCCAAAACTCCATCACTCAAAACTCAGTTTCATCATTTCCAAGGGTGTTTTTATGTGCATTGAGATGTCTGGCCCACTGGGCCCAGGCAGATTTGCCCCACCCACCAAGGGCGAACGTCAGCATGCCCTGAGGAAGGAGTGGCATCTACACTGGATGTCTCAGCATACTCAGTTGGCAGACCTTATTTCCAAGTGTCAAAATGTTTGTTCAAATAAGAGCAATTGATCATTAGGTGAGGCAATGTCAGGCAGGCCTTTTCTAGCCTTCACCATAAGACCTTATGTAGCAGCTGTGCCAGCGATAGTGCTTTCCAAAAAGTCTGTCTGCAGCGGATGACAGGCAAGTGATTTGGAGGTAGGGTCGAAAACACAATTACATTGTCTTCCGTAATGAGGCTTTATTTCCGACTTCAAAGACAACAGATGCACATTTCAATAGAGCAGCATGCATTGTTTTCATAGAGGCATTTCTACCAAGTGTCTAATTTACTCACAAGGTGGAGGTACTGTTTAGCTGCAGACATCTCCATATGGTACTGTCAATCATTACAACTTCACACCTGTACCTTTGTAAAATCTCTCCTGACACAGAGAGTCGGCCTTGCTTTATGTGTGTTATGCATTTATTGTTACTGGACAGAATTTGTTGACATCATAAACACTAACCTAGATCAATTGATTAAAACGTTAATTTATTTGGACCTGTCGCCTGTGCAGTTTGTGTTTAAACACTTCATAATTGACACAACAATTTTATGAAGACAATCCTCCAAATAGTGGATTATATGTGTCCGCCATGTTGACATAAAACTTACATTGATGTACTGCGTAAAGCTGACAGCAGGTTAAAAACAACTATTCAGACTTTGTAACTTACATTATTACTTGCACAAATGAAAAGTGACACTCCTAATTCAAAGTCCAATCCTATTATGAAACAGTCAGTAAACTACATACACAAACTAGGTTACTAGTTAGGCATAACTTGCACAACAACCATAGAAGACAGAAATGTGTTTTATGTTCAAAAGTAATCTTGTTCTTCCTCAAAAGTCCCTTGATAAAATAGTCATTGTTTTATAGAGCTGCACAGCTGGTATTCTATTCCACTCATCTCTATTACAGCTTTCTCTATCCAGTTTGTATCCTCCTCTTCCTAATATATAACTCATATCAGCTGCTAAATACACATAACCTGCACAGTACAGAATAAGCTACATGCTTAGTGCAAACCGAACCCAAACACTATTTTTTGCTGTTGCAACTGTGTTGAGGAATCGGGCTATCGTCTGACAGCGTGGCTTCTGGTGCCAGCCACGGGTACTATGCTGGTTTTCAAAGAAACGGTTGAGCAGCGTTGTGCCGTACCAGCGTGCAATGCTTTCACAAACATGTTTTCACCTGCACAGCAGCCGCAACGTCCACTTAGTTGCTGGCCAGGTAAACTTTTGACACCTGAGCCGGCCCGAAGCTTTGTCTGGACATAATGCACATCAACCCCCCGGGGTATATTACACCTGTAAACCCCAACGGCCCTGCTTCACAGTTCACATCATTTAGTGCCTTCTACAACTCAAAAGGGTTTCGACCTAAAATGGCAAAGCCAACTAAATTTAGGGTTAAGGGTTCATATGTATTGTTTAAATGTAACACACAGAATAACAACTGTTCAGTATCACATGGCTGAGCTATTTAAAAAATAACATATAAGTAACGTATATGCTTCAAAACAGATTGCAAAGAAACCTAAAAAAAGCTTACACAAAAAATGATCCAAAAGTAAGTGCAGCATGCTCTATAATTTTGTATCCATTATGTGGAAATAATGTGTAAATTACACGATTCTACACAACGATGTTGCATATATGTAACAAGCTATGACAGAGTGCAATGTGTTTCATGTGACATGATATGTCTTGACATATGTTTTCAGTGTGTGCAAAACATTTGGCATATTTTTAACTCTACTTCGTACACTTAGGTTAAAAATGATTTACTTGCTAGAAAAAGTGTATACCTGCAACGAAAATGTGCACAGATGATTCGTTGTTTAGTCATGATATCAACAATAATGGACAAGTAACAATGTTTTCTCAAGTGTGATGTGAATTTGAAGTTATCAAAATGTGTCCATTATTGATGTGAAAAATAAAATATTTGTGTAATTTCATTGGGAATATGCGACTCACAGCATTGAACAAAGCATAACATCACAACATTTAATTAATTTAATTGTTGTGAAATATTCTTTGGACTTTTGCAGATGTTACATTTTTGTCCAGTCTGAAGAGCTGGTAATTATGAGAAACAACTGGGCAGGGATTGGATAACATGTACTTTCACTGGCTGTCAACTTGAAGCTGGGCTAAAGTGGCAAAACACTTGATGCATGCAATGATAGTAGAATGTGGGTTGCAAAATATCTAGAATAAGCCAACTATGACAAACTGTTATTCCTACGAGTCATCGTAAAACTACACTTTGATAAATCATCATTAATTTAATTACACTTTCCTTCCCTACTGTTGCAATTTACACATCAACTCACAATTCTTCTGGATGTAATTGAAATTTCAACTTATACCGGAAACACAAAGGCGTGTATGAATATATAACTGAACTTGTGACTTTACATCGAGTGACTTTTCCGTGACTTTTTCCTGTGACATTATTTCCTACATTCAAGCGCAATGATCACCCCTGAAGCATGTGCAATGCAGACATCAAGTGTGTGGATGTGGGCCCTGTATATATTGCTCACAATTTGGCTGTTATTCAATACAGCAACTGCCTGCTTGTTGCCGCTATCTGGTTTGATGTCTATTGGCTATGACAGCTCTTTCAAACTGAGCTCGTCAATCTTCCGAATCACAGACAACTTACACAACGCTGTGTTGTTAACCCTTATTTCGCTGCACCTTGCATAAGCAACTGTTTATGGCGAAAAAAAATTAGTAAAATAGATTTACTGATTAAAGCAGTCACTGCTAACAAGGAGGGAAGTAAATCATGCTGTATTTACTGCCAGTTTTTATCGTCAGGGTTTTGCATTTATTTGTTAAAATCTGTTTGGAATGCCACTGTTGTGCGAAGCTATGGAAACGGCTACAAACATTCCTGATTACAAACTGGACATTACTGCATATAGCAATAAAGATGCTAACAAAATTAAATTGAACATTACATTTGTTCCCCTTTTGCTTTCAGTAGGTTATCTCAGTGCATGTGGGCCTTCTTCCATTATTCATCCTTTTGTAAAGCTTCTTTAAAACATGGCAAAAGTGAGAGTTCAGACAACAATGGCTGCATTCAATCTGACTGCTGTACATGGTTACCACCTATCCCTTTAGAGAACATCTCAAAAATATTGGGTGGGGGGAGCTATTGAGGATCCTTTCCATGTTTTCAGCCCCAAACTCCCTCACCTAACATCCGGTGACATATTCGGGGGGCATTGGGCCATGATTTTTTATTTTTTAAATTTTTTGTTCAAACGAACTGTCCCTTCACCTCACATTCAGTGGCATATTTGGACCATTACTTTAAAACATTCTTGTGCTGCCAAATGGTTACGTGGAAAACTAATGGGTGTCTAAGTTTGGCCCCTCCAACCGACCCCTCCTCTCCTCCCTCTGCCCTCCCCTTTGCCAGTAAAAATTCCCATAGAACATTGTATCAAATACGACATAATCCCCAATCATTTGCTTCGTATTTTCAGCTGAAATTAAGCATGTTTCTCTAACAAGTTCCACCAGTGTGCTTGCGGCCTGTCCCCACTGCTACTGCGCTGAGACGGCAGAATACATCGTCCCTAATCTGTGCACTGATCCTTCTTGTCCACGAGTTCACCGTAGCCACTCGTAACCAGTTCTAGCTGCACCAGTCAACTTCTCCCTTTCACTGTTGTCATCACCGGTCAACAACCAGTATGATTATGTTCTGCTACGTACATGTGCAACAGGGCCAGTTTCATGAAGCATTTATACATACAGAACCTTCGTACAAAGGAACTTCATGTAGAGACACGTACAACTGTTTGCAATGCTCTCTGCATGTCTTCCACGATTGTTCCAAGTTTCATAATCTATGTTAGACATCGGCATATGAACCTGTGTATGGTTCAAATGCTTTGTGAATCCAGCCCCGGGACTTCTTGCTATCGTGTTTTATCTGGAAAACGGCAAATGAGGCATGCCGTGCTGCCTCACTGTTTTTCTTTTGCTTCATCCAGTACTGAAATCGCAGCCTCGTAACTATTTCTTGTGCCGAAAACATTTGTTATGGTCAGGTTCATCGTCACATTTTGCATGTTGTTTTCCACATCGTGCCAGTTGAGGCGTAAACATGCTGCTTATTAACACTGTGACCATGCTTTGGCTTACAACCTACAGACGACATGGTGTTGTTTTACAGAGATAAAATAATGTAAACAAATTTAATTGACGTAAGCTGTGACAATAAAAAATCTAATGATACTATTATTCGATTGAAGATAATTATATACAATAATGGAATTGCAATGTATTCTACCTGTAAAATTTTTAATTTAAAATTGTCAGTGTTCTTTGAAACTTCAGCCAGAACACAAATGTGCAATATTTGGTTACTTTCAACACTATGAAAAAACTTTTATATCCTACCACATATTTATTTTTGTTTACTAACTTCCAGGAGAAAAAAATAAAACTTTTGCCCCGTAAAAAGTAAGGGGTGAAGTTAGTATTTTTATAGGGGATGGCATGCCCCGGACCCCCTAGGTGTGCACCATGCTGAACTCTTATCCACCCCACCATCTTGCACATGATTTTACCCTGGGGAAATACTGAGCAAACCACAGATTATGGCCTCATATCCTCATTTCTTGCACTGCCAGCACATATTGTTTCCTTCAAGTTATCTCAAAGTTATTCTCTGCTGTTGTTTTGGCCACGCGTTGACGCAATCAGTCTCAACTTGACACAATCACTCTTGCCCCTGTCCCACCTCTACCAGCGCCACTGGGTCATCGGCACATCTCACATTGTGTCCTAGAGATACCTATCAAGTCTATACTCACCTGCTATCTGCCCACCTCGACACCCTACTGAAAGTGGCTCTTTCTTGTGGCACACTTATACAGATCACAACATTTACACGGCATTAAAAACAAGAAACGCATTAACATGTATTATGTGAATCGCATGCTCAGCGTCATCTCCGCGGCGACGACGACGACGACAACGACACGCCCCTATTTCAAAGAACCTTGCACTTGTACATTACTTAGAACCAGCAAGCACCCTCCAGTGCATCCAAACACTGCCAACCCCTCAAATCAACATGTAACCCCTCGCTGGCATTCACCCTCTTCGAGTCACCCCACATGCAAACCGAAATGGCACACAAACGGGGCACAGTCGAGGGTCAGAGAGGCCACCACTGCCATATAAACTGTGCCCTTTGCAGCAGATGATTTTTTAAAGATAGGTTTTTATTCTGCATCTTTGAAGGCGCGCTTGACAGGCAGACAGTGCCTCTGTGGGGTGCCAGCTGTCTATCAACAACCTGCCTTCTTAGACCCTCAAAGGATGTCTGGTAACTAGCCTCGTCAAGATCGGCTTTCAAAGACTGCTCACATGTTAGAGTGTCATGTGTAGGGTTTAGGCACAATACGCCATTACGTTGCCACGCTGCAGTCGAGTTGGAAGTTAACAGGTAGAATTACTTCCAGTTAAACGGCCATTCAAGGTTCGTCATACTTACTCTCTCACATTTAAGAGAAATCTCTTTTTCCAAATGACGTTCACGAGAAATTTATAATGGGAAATTGCCGGGTGAGTCGGTTTTGTGGAGTACTGTGGAATGTTGCTGTATAAAACGCAGACAATTTGAATGCCTGGTATCAAAATGTGGTTTTAGATCAGGCACAATCTCTGTTGTTGCAGGAATTGAATGGAATATCTTGGGGACCATTTTATTAAAATAATGCATTCACATTCTGTTCATAAACACACGGGGGGACAAAATGCGTAATTTGTTTAGTGTTTCAACAATATTACCTATTACTATAATTAACAAAATGGTGATAGTGAAAACAATTACGTAAAAAGGCCTAATTGATGTGTTTATTTTTTTGTTACGTATTACCGTAATTAACAAAATAGGATCTATGAAAAAATCACGTTATAAATGTTATAAGAGTAGAATTAATAAAGAAAGTATCAGAAACACACGGGCTAAGGCTACAACCAACACTTTTTTAGACCTGCTTACTTAAACCCGGAAGAACCTATTTAAATGATACCAGTACCCTGACACAGTTAGTTCCAAGCTGTGCTAATTGCGAGTCCCACAATGAACCAGATCCTGCCTGCTATCACTGCCACCGGCTGTATAAAAAACAGCCAGCTTACACCCTGGTCGAGAACTGACAAAATATTGTCCCAGTCTCCTAAACATTGCATGGCGCCTGTGTGCTTCCCGTGATGTTTTTATCAGCTCCTAAACGACTGCCATATTCGTTACAGGCGCAGGCACCGACTGCAAATGCAGCTATTTTTCGCTAAAAAACCCGTCTTGGTTTACAAGTGATAACGCCAGCCACTGGCCGCCGCCATGTACGTACGCACGTCGAGGCTATGACTCTACTCGAGGGGGGGGGGCAGCAAGATTTGTGTCATTATTTTATTGCAGCGCATTTAGTAAATTTATGTGCGCCACGCCGCTGGTGGCAGCAGCAGGGTGGTGCCAGGAAGCACCGTTCGCCGCCCCGTTGCCCCACCAATAGTGCGCTGGCAGTCACGTAGCACCAGTTACTGTAGGTCCAGATATCACACCATCCACCACTCAGCATGGAGGGTAACACTTCAAACCCTACCACTCTAGGCCCCAGCGTGACATCCATGACATTTGACTAATAACGTGACATTTGACTAATAACGTGTAAACTGTGTCAGTCTTTCATCGGTGACAACAATATTCATATTTATAATGCGTGTGTGTGTGTGTGTGTGTGTGTGTGTACACATATATAATTAATTATATAGTTTGTATATGGTTTATCTGACAACAACTGACTCAACGTATGACACCAGGAGATTTGTTCAAAGTAATTGACTATGCCATAAGTAATTACCAATTGCTGGCATAAGATCATAAACACTACTCTTGCGCCAAACTACACAAACATCAATATTGCTACGACTTCAACAGCAGAACCTTTAGCTTTGCGGGTTTTTAAATTTAAAGGTCAGCTTTTGCGAGGAATCATTATGGTATCAGAAATTTGTTCTGGTCTTTTCTTCTGTAAGTATTCCCCGTGCGGAGCGACCTACATGCCTGGCCTCTGACAGACGTCACCAGTGTGCAGGGACGGGCAGTGGCAGTCACCCAAGGTCAGAGAATATACACAAACAAGGCAGCTGATTCCGAGAATTGACCGGTGCGAATTAGCTTGCTTTGAGAGTAATCTGTGAGAAAGATGGACACAACAGCAACCGATACATTGGGCAGCAATTAAACAGATCAATAGTAAATACGACCACTGCATCATCGGCTCAAGGACACGGGTGCATTGCCTGCCGGGCTTCCGAGAACGTCCAATTGGTCGAGACAACAACTGTTGTTCTATCATTAGTTGCCGCAGTTGCCTCATTGGCTGGCGAGTTGCTGAGTTTACATCATAAAACTAACCAACTAACCTAAACCTATAATATTCTCCCAATCCAATAACATTTCATATTATGTAGTTCTGATATCTGCCTAGACAAAGCGCTTGTGTGGCATTACATGTTTAGTCTTAGTAGGAGTCTCCCTTCCCACAGCAAGCATTTTATTTTTGCTAATTTATAATTGTTATCATTATTTTTATATATTTTACAGTTCAAAATTTTCTATATGTATTATAGTTCAGTATTTGGAAAAGACAGGCAAAGTTTGGAAGAATTAAATGTATCTTCCAAGTTTCAAAACAGCAGCAAGTTGACTCAATACCGGTCCTCGTTATCGACACTCTGGTGCTCCGACACCTACCAATACAATCCGTGATACTGCGATCACGCTGAACAATATGAACAACACAAACTTTGGAAAAAAGCCTATTTTATAAATTGATAATGAAAAAAAACTGTTATCATCAATTTTGTTTAGTTAATTAAAAAGATGATTTTTGCCTTAATATTATTAAATGCATTACCACCTTACACTGCTTTACAATGTCAGTTATTGACTGCCACGACTCATGTTTGTAACAACATCCACTTTGTGTCCCCATGTTTCTGTAGTATTGCCTTCAACTTGAACAATTAACGGTTATTGTCCCCACAAAAAATGTTCACACAGGCTATCAGGGTCGTATTGACTGCTCCTATACGCAATGACTGGTGTAACGATGTTAATGTTCACACAGGCTATCAGGGTCGTATTGACTGCTCCTATACGCAATGACTGGTGTAACGATGTTAATGTTCACACAGGCTATCAGGGTCGTATTGACTGCTCCTATACGCAATGACTGGTGTAACGATGTTAATGTTCACACAGGCTATCAGGGTCGTATTGACTGCTCCTATACGCAATGACTGGTGTAACGATGTTAATGTTCACACAGGCTATCAGGGTCGTATTGACTGCTCCTATACGCAATGACTGGTGTAACGATGTTAATGTTCACACAGGCTATCAGGGTCGTATTGACTGCTCCTATATATATAGATGTTAATGTTCACACAGGCTATCAATTATAACAAGTCACTAAGTGACTACTCCCACACACTGTCGCTCGGTCATGTTGTTGACCGGTGATGTTTTCTGACTAGAGCCTACGGGCAATTGTTTTGCAAAAACAAATTCATTATACAAATCAATGACCTTTGTAAACTGATGTGGCTCTCTCTTATAATAGGACCTGCTCTGGTCAAATCTGAGCAACAGACACCAATGTTTTTTTCTGCAGTAAATGGCAGGAGGCAAACAAAATGATGTAAGAATTCCTAACAGAATCCCTTAATAAATAAACAAAATTTAATATGAAAAGATAATCACTGAACAACCATAACATATTAAGAGATGCGCCCATACACTGATGTCATCATCAAATACAACGAACTCCAAAGAACAAAAAGAAGAATGGGAAAACATACCATTGATTAAGAATGAAGTTGTGACTAAAATGATGGTTTAATAAGCCCCGTCAGCCTGATCCCAGCATTAATGGGGCTACAGCCATTACGTCTGGTGCAACTAAATCGCTCCCGTTTTCCGATCTGGTACTCGATCAGAGCAAGTTGTTAGTGTAGTAGAGAGATGACTGTGTGTTCAGGAGTCTGACGACATCTGTGTTTGATGGCACAACCTGAACCAGGACAGGGATCATTGGCTGAATAACAACAGTCACAGGTCAGGCTACAATACTTGATGCAACTGTCCAAGTAAACAAACAATGAGAACACACATGTTGATCTCGTTACTCAATTTATATTACTGTAGTTTGTCTAGTTATTATTCTTTACATGTTATTTTTTTACTTCTTGTTAATTTTAGTATTCTTATTTGTTATGAGATGTATATTTATACAAATTATTTATAATATTTTAAAAATTTCTCTACTTGTTCATTTTAACATGACCTGTGTATATTTATATGTTTTATTTGTACTTTTACTGAATAACACCTGTGTATATTTATAAATTTTATTTACTTGTATTTTTAATGCATAATGTGTCTATATCTACATTTTTACATGTATTTTATGTGTACATATATCTGCATCATTGCCATGGAAACTGTGTACGTGTTAATTAGCTAACACATGAGTCTTCCAGGAAACGATAGGAACATTTACAGTCAGCATCAATGCACAGGTTAAGTACATGTTTTCATTACTGACTCGGTCAACATAAAATTCTACCTATGTATTACATGGTACACATTTTTTTTTACTTTTCCTGACAACTGGCAAGAGTTGCTTCAAAACAGGAAAACATCCTTCAATCTGTTAATCTATCAAGTCTTCCAGGAGATGACAAGGACATTTTCAGTTGCTTCAAAACACAGTGTTTACACCAGTGATTTTGTCCAAAAAAAATCCACATATTCATTACACTGTACATGACAACAAGCAAGTGTACAGAAACATGTAAATATCCTTTCACCTGTTAATCTATTTACCTGATAATGTACACAATTACTATCCAGTAAACAATGACTCACAGCCATCAGAGAAAGCAACTTCGATGTGTTTACATCGTACGTACACCCATCCTGTATTATGCAGATGATTTAGCAAAATGCTACCATGTGCATGCATCAGATAAACAAGGCAGAGTTGGCGCTGGTGCGGCCAAAAGCAGAGGATGTTTTTCGTGGTTGACGAGTCAATGTTTACCTAGACGGCACATTTGCGTCTCCTCGCTGTATTCTGGGTCTAGTCGGCTGTCTGTAGCCAGACTGTCGGTGCAAGCCTGATAAAGCCGAGATCACTGGCTGCAGGTGACAAATGCCATATGTTAATATCAATATTGTCCCCAGTAGAGCTGAGATTGCTCTGTTGACATGTCACATATCTTGATGGTGTATGACACGTGGCTTGGCTGCCGTAAAGCATTATTGTCACTTTCTGACAGGTTCTTCAAATTTCTTCACATACGTCATACACTGTCACTGGGCATCGCAGCCACTGTCTCCAATGCACAGTTGACAAGTGACATTACTCACCATGCATGGTGGGTAGATCAATATTTGATTGTATCATACAAAAATAGTATTATATAATAAAAGTATGTCGACTACACACATAACAAAACCTGCCTTTATATTTCAGAATTTACACTAGCGTTGCTGCTCCTAAAGTATTTACACTAGCATTGCTGCTCCTAAAGTATTTACACTAGCGTTGCTGCTCCTAAAGTATTTATACTAGCATTGCTGCTCCTAAAGTATTTACACTAGCGTTGCTGCTCCTAAAGTATTTACACTAGCTTTGCTGCTCCTGAAGTATTTACACTAGCGTTGCTGCTCCTGAAGTATTTACACTAGCGTTGCTGCTCCTAAAGTATTTACACTAGCGTTGCTGCTCCTGAAGTATTTACACTAGCGTTGCTGCTCCTAAAGTATTTACACTAGCGTTGCTGCTCCTGAAGTATTTACACTAGCATTGCTGCTCCTGAAGTATTTACACTAGCGTTGCTGCTCCTGAAGTATTTACACTAGCGTTGCTGCTCCTGAAGTATTTACACTAGCGTTGCTGCTCCTGAAGTATTTACACTAGCGTTGCTGCTCCTAAAGTATTTACATAAGCGTTGCTGCTCCTAAAGTATTTACACTAGCGTTGCTGCTCCTACAATCTTTACACTCTTCTTGAACTTCTGTGGATAGTTAACTTAACGGATCCCAAAGTTGGAATATTAAATTGCAGGGAAAGGTCACAGAAACTCTCAAATGAACTGACACCACAAAAAAGGATGGACAACATTTGACATTAGCCTTAATGCTAAACAGCGAATACTCTACTAAAAACCCAGATTTTTTTGTGACTTTTTATTCTACTTAGAAATAATTTTGATCACTTTTTTACTACATTTCCACTTACCACTTACATGCAGGCAAGACAAGATAGTGAAAGGACTCAATTATTGATCATCGCATGCGAGGCACACCCCAGGAAACATGTCCAGGCCCATCAAACGCTATGTTAAATTCTTTGTTAAAGAGGTGATGTGCAGACATAAAATATATAAATGTCTTATGTGTACCTATGACTACTGCAAGCGTTGTATCGTGAGATATGAGGGCCTGACATGAGAGACACCGGCACTGCCTGGAGGTATGCGAAACAGGCAGTCCACACCGTCTTGTTCACACATTGAATGCGTATCAACCACGGCAATTACGTCTTCACTTTGATATCACTGGCTGTGGGGTGTATTCGACTGTAGAACCATGAGGACGATTAACCCCACATAGACACGCATGCACATGCGTACACGCTCACGACAATAGGGCAGTGGGACAGGGTGGCGCTGCATATGGCAGGTAAAAAACAAATCAATTTACTTCTCCGATCAGCTCGATCGATCACCCTGATTCAGTATACACCACACGGTGTCACTACATACTCAGAGGCTACAACGGCAGAGACCCGAATGCATTCACACAATTGCTCACTCACAAAAGTGGTGATATTTTCATGCGTCATCGCACCTGGAGAAAGGCCATGCCACTTAATGTTTGCTCAGTGTTTGAACATGACGAATCCATGTTTGAGGTGAAACACGGCGATTCAGCGCGGTGAATGATGCGGCGCTGTGACGATGAATCCGGCAAACGTGCAGACGGGCACAAAGACGACACAGCGCATATTCTACCGCCCGCTGACAGTTATTATTGATATTTACTACAGCTTTCAGAACGAGCGTTCACTCAAGTCAGGTCCAAGCCAGAGCACGCGTAACATGTACAGTGCACAATCTGAAACATCTACTCACCCATCTCAGCTGGTGTCTAGGCATCACTCACTCATACTATATGCAATATTTACATCGGCATGCATGTAGCATGGAGTAACAACACAAACTAAAGCGGCTATTAAACTAACACTAAAGTAGCAGTTTATTGATACTAGAGATAACAAAGATGGTCTTAAAACAAGGTTGCTGTTACACTTTTTTAAATATAGTGAATGTGCTTAATACCAGTATAAGTATGTTGAAGCTATATTGCCCAGCAAACTGCATTTAATAAGCATGAAACAGTGAACAAAATTGTTTCGACCGTAAAATGTTCACATTGTAAACAAATCACTGAATTTGTAAACAGCCGTTTTTGGTTTGGATATACCTTTGAAGTTGGCTGTTCCCACTCTCCTCAGTGAATTTCCTACTAATAATTACCACCCTTGGCTGATTTCATGTAATGGATCAGTCAACCTTGCATTAAAAGCAAAAGCAACATGCATTTGTATAAATGATATTCGCTTTAAATGTTTACACTTAAAACGGTTGTATCTGGCAAAAAAGAGCCCTACACACCGAGTCCTTTCTATTGTGACCATTTTTATGACATATTCTGTTGGCTATTTAAATAAAAAAATCAATTAGAATGGAGCAATCTTAATCAATGGCTGCTGATAAATCGGTGTCACAAGATTGGATGTCTGCATGTGCATGCATGAAAACAGGTAGGAGAATCTACGGTGACAATTCCTTCTCCTAAACAATATGCAAACCACAAAAAAAGAAGAGAATCAACCCAATTCAATGTGTGTCGTGTTAGGTGCCAGATGTTTTACTTGTAAAGGACGAGCAAACGTTATGCACGCTCGGCGCATTCAGCCAGTGCAATTTACAGGTGTAGCAATCACGTTCTCACTGTGGCTACAGTCACGTTACAATAGCCTTGCAGCAGCTGGCTAGTAACACTGTCGGGGACAGGCCCCCCCCCGAAGGTGCCACCATCTAGTGGCTATGCAAACAACTAATTCATCACAATAATTATGAACTGGCAGTGGGCAGAACTTTCTGACTTTCAAATATCGGCCGGCTGTGTGTGGTGTAGCAGTAGGTGATGCAGGTTTTGCCAACCATGGTTAGTATCAGCTGAGGTGCCCTTTGTTTCCAAACATACAGAGGTAAACTTTATGGGATCCAACGAGCGCGGGGGTTAAAACTATTCCTGGTTGAAGTTATTATCCTAATATGTATTATAGAAATTACTTTTTATATGTTAACTTAAATATTAAATATGTAAACTGTACAGATTATAGACATCTTCTGAATAAATGGTCATGGCATTTTAGATTTTCATAACGACTATGAACTTCAGGTTTAAGTGAAGCTATGAATATGTCTTAGAGAATGGTCGCAATAGTAAGGTCTGTGTTCATTTCACTACACTAGAACATCAGATATCATACGCTACTCACTTGCTGATTTTGTGGTAAACTTCTCCCGGTGCGCGGCACATACAGCCAGTAGTCTGTAGCCAAGGTCAAGGTCGTAACCAGGCTGTGCTGCCACCTGGTACACAATCTGCAAACCAAAATCAGTACTGTCAGGACATCTAGCAAACTTGTGTGAATGCGTGCATGCGTGCGTTAAATTTAATGCTCAACTCAGAGGTTACTTTTAAGAAAGTATGACACAAATTAGAAAATGTTTATCTCATATACATACATCTATCAGAACATAGCCATTTCCACAACCACAACAATGTGTAACATCAGGGACACTAACAATTTTATCGGATTTTGAAGTGATAAAAGTCAACCAGCAACATAAGACATGTATTAAACAAAAACACTCCAAGACTAATAACCGTAAAGAACAAGTTTCCAAACCATGAAAAGAAGAGATAAGTCAACACAAAAGCAAGCCTATGTGCACATAGAGAATCTGGCCTGACGCCAGATATATGAAGACAATTCAAAGCTACTATTCATATTCATCGTTCTTATGACAAACTGAGAGAAAAATTGAAGCGAAGAACAGAAGGAGGGTTTGCACGCAGGTATGAGTTTGTATGTGTGTACGTACGGATATAAAATAAAATAAACAATTGGTGCAACAATATAATAATATAGTTTAACAAATTCATATATGTAATGTATATATCTTGCAGTTATTCATATATTCACATACATCTTTAGGAGTTTTGTACACATCGAATGTACAGTAGGTACCAGATTTTATCTATGAGACAATTGCCAGACAACAGGAAAGTGATTACTAATACAATATATCTTACATGTATAAGGTCACAGACAGCCCACAAAGAGGCTGCGAGTGCTAGAAAGCACTGACTACTTAGATGAGGAGTGCGCCTTGTGGTATGGGCTGTCATTTTGACCACTACTAAGAAATTCAATTATACAAGTGCGTGTGTATGATCTCCACGAATTTGGGGCCCCGGGAGCGTACAGGAGACAGACTAATCACATCAGAGAACACCGGGACGGGCTCACCATAAAGAACTCATCATTTTGCCATCCATCCAGGACATCTTTCTGCACACTCTCATACAGAGTTTCATGCAGGATTTTAAGTTCTACACAGTTCACCGAATGCATAACAGTCAGCAGGATGTTAATAAAAAGTGAATAATTTGTGTATTTAAGAATTGGCCAAAAGAAAAAAACTCAATTGTTTGTCGGTTGAATGTACAATATTGATTTGCATTGGTTCTCTGTATGTTAATTTTTTTATTGTTATGGAATGTTATGTTGTGCAATTACATTAAAATATTTCACCTTCTGTAGTCATGCACACATGCATTAGAAACACATTTTATAATGTTGAGATACAAAATCATAGCATCACATGATTCATCACGAGTTAGACCAGTATCATAGCTACCACCTTTCATCAGCGCCAAATCACGAATCACATTTCCATAAGTGACAAGACCTTCTATAAGGGTCGATACGGTAGTTGAAAAGGGCCAATGGTAGTTCTGAGTCTGCCTGGTGAACAACGCCACTGATTACAGCCATCAGCAAGCACCAAATTCCACATAATATACATCCTACACACACTGCCATGACTGATGTGTGACAGCCCTACACAGGGGGGTATGGTGGGGGGGGGGGAGTTTTCATTGCAACACTGAGGAATGTAGACAGACCTGGCTAATATTACATGAGGCATATCTAGAGAGCGCACAAAGAAAGTTGCTGGGGTGTGCAGTGCTTGTGTCAACACGACTGTTCACCTGCATGCTGTACACACTTGTATAAGACATGTACAGTTGTACATCCAAATACACACTTGCATAAACACGTAAGTTGTAAATACATCTAGGGCTGTCTCCCCAGGGTATGTAGTGACTTCATAGTAAATCATTTTTAGCCTGCTGCAGGCCACTCAGGCAGATCAAAATCGTTAGATGTCTGATATATGCCTATGTCTGTCTTATCTGCATGCCTTCTGGAGGTTTACTCAGACGACAATATGGTTAGACCAGCTCTTTAAATGGCGGGGTTCATATGGTGTGTGTGTGTGTGTAAATCTACTCTACTCAATAACAACACAACTATCAAACTGAGCCAAACAGCCAAAATAGTTATGGATGTTCAAAGGATATGGATACATTTATCTGTCCCAACAGCAAAACACAAATTAATCACCTTGAGAAATATAATAAATTATACAGAAACTGTACAAGTACTGAAAATAGTAAGCATGGTAAAACAATCAAAACAAAATATTTTATTTATAAACTCTGCAACAGAAGTATTTTATAGAACGGAAGACTCCTACTAAGCATAACCATTCTTAAAAATAGATTGCTTTCATGTGAACATGTCACAATAAGGTTAATGGAGCGAGAGATGACGACACTGGGTGTGTTATATATTGTCACCCCCATCCATACCAAGTATGTGTGGGTTAGAGACGTTATGATGGAATCAGAAGGAATCATGTGATGTAAACAGACCATTCATCCACCCAGACACTGCAATGACCGCCCCAATTTGCAGAGACCGACAACAACCCAAAAACAGCACAGCTGCCAATCGCACATCAATCAATTAGATTGTGCAAAAGAAATATGGCTTAGAGATGGGTGAATGGCGGCACGTGCCAGCGCTGAACGCAGGCAGTCGCAGAACACCATCAGTGTCGTGACCTTTCTCCAGCGGCCCGGTGGAGTGAACCAGCAAGTGCAAACCAATCTATCAACTGACATTTATGGCCCTCCGATCAGACACAGCTACATTCACTGCTGTGTGTTCATACACCCACTAAATGATTCTCTATGTGCTCTCAATCACTATTGCGACTAACTGACTGACTGAATTGACCGATTCAATTAATCAAACAACCAATCAGTCAATCAATTATCCGACTACTCATTCGTTCAGTCATGTGACCTCACCTTGCTCGGCAGGGAGGTGGTAATTATTACACTTAGTCCTGTTTACTTTTTATTACTTAGTTGGATGTTAGCAGTTACTGTACTGCTGTCAATATGTTCAGATTAAATGACGGATTGCATTCGTGATCTAGATCAAATCTAATAATATAATCTAAATAATACAACACATCTTGAGGGACCAAACCAAACAAAAACAACAGCCTCTGACACAATAACAAAATCCACCATGTGCTGCAAAACATGCCCAAATATCTGGAACACGCCTAAAAAGTTAACCAGGCCTCTTAATGAATGCCTTACCTCTATATTACGTAAACTGCTGGCATACCAGGGCAGCCACCAGGAATGTATACAATGGAAGAATCAGCCCCGGGAAGAATCTATCTGTGCTAGGCGGTGGATATTTTGAGATCAGGTTCGACCTGCCCACCATGCCTCAACAGTGTCTTTATCACAAAAGAATCTCAACTATCTCTTGGCTTCCGTGCCTCCGCCTAATGGGTGAATAAATCTTGCGGCACACTTCTAAGCCGGCACCTGCTCGCAGGTGAACTGATGCGCACGTACAAGATCCACACCTAGTTGTGGCTCACTCGACATATTCCCGTTCCCATTACACGGGCGCGCATAAGCCGATACATTCCCGCAGTTCTCCCTCGCTTCAGTTTCTCACATGTGGCAAAGATTTATGGGGCACCAAGGGGCGCGTGCACACCCAGCACTTGTACCACGGTAAATGGGCAATAATAGTCGGGCACGCCACGCAAAACTGGGTTCTAACGTTGCTGCAATAGACCTCGGCGCACTTCCGGCGGTGGACGGGCAAGTGAACAGGTGAAACGATCCTGTCACAATCATGTTTTCACGCCATTCTTTGTCGAGGTATTACGAAAACAGGGTAAGCAATTAGCAGTCGCCCACTCACGACACTGGGACGTGAGCACTGCCGTCGTCCGTCCGTCTGTCCCAGAATGCAAAGTGTGTCTGTTCTTTTATGCAAATTGTAAATAACAAGATTGTCACCCAGAGAATTAACTCTAAATGGCAGGTTGACAAGGAAGCCTTTTGGCTTATCGAGAGTCCAACCCTTTTTATCTATGTGTATTACGCCCTTCTGAGGTATGTGTTGATTTTTTTTAAAACACATTCACCCTTCTAACACAAACAACATATAATCTGTTCTATTCATTTACAGTTCTTTGTGAAAATGAGAACTTTCTTATATCTAATCTACACTTCAAGTCCTCTGGTCCTTCTATCTTTCTTAACTGACAAAAAATATTTCTATCAATATTTTCATAACCATTCAATATTTTAAACACTTCTATCTGATCTCCTCTCAATCTCCAGGGGCCTGTTTCATGAAGCGTACTTAGTTACGCAATTACTTAGTGCCATATGTTTGCGTAAACTCCTATGCTCCCTTATATTACAAAAATCACGTCATTTACTAAGACAATCATCTTAGCGTTAAGAATGTTCTTAGCCACTTCATGAAACCGACCCCAGGTCTCTAGTGTTGTTAAACCACATTCTTTTAGGTGTATTTCTTAACTAAGATCCCTCAGTTTTGGTATCATTTTAGTCACTCTCCTCTGTACTCTTTCTCTGCATATCTCTGTCCTTCTTGCAATATGGCCTCCATGCTTGTATACAATATTCTAAATGAAGCCTAACTATTGTTTTGTACAGTGGCATTATTAGTTCTTTTTCCTTATATGCTATATTTCGCCTAACTAATCCAAGGATTTGATTTCCCTTTGAAGCTGCAATTCCACACTGCTCTGAAACCTTCACATCAGCACTAATGAACCCTAAGACCTTTTTTTAAACATATTCATGCTACTAGCTAGCTCCCACACAATCAGCAGATAATCTGTTCCATTCATTTACAGTCCTTTAGTGAAAGTGAGAACTTTCTTATATATAATGTACACTGCTCCTTTACTAATGTAACTTCATGCCGTCTAGTCCTTCTATCTTTCTTAACTGAGAAAAAATATTTCTATCTATTTTATAACCATTCAATATTTTAAACATTACTACCTGATCTCCTTTCAATCTCCTGGTCTCTAGTGTTGTTAAACAACATTCTTTTAGGTGTATTTCTTAACTAAGATCCCTCAGTTTTGGTATCATTTTAGTCACTCTCCTCTGTATTCTTTCTCTGCATATCTCTGTCCTTCTTGCGATATGGCCTCCATGCTTGCATACAATATTCTAAATGAGGCCTAACTATTGTTTTGTACAGTGGTATTATTAGTTCTTTTTCCTTATACGCTATATTTCGCCTAACTAATCCAAGGATTTGATTTCCCTTTGAAGCTGCAACTCCGCACTGCTCTGAAACCTTCACATCAGCACTAATGAACCCTAAGACCTTTTCTTTTATATTAGTACTTAGTACATTGTATAGTGTACATCTTCGTTCTCATGTCCTGTGTGGAGGCATTTACATTATCCAAATTTTAACTACATTTGCCACTTTTTAGAGTAGGCAACTACAGTTTAATTAGCTCCCAGAGCAGTAATCCCAGATGGCATGTGGACAAGGAAGCGTTTTCTATACTTAATGAGATGTTTGTTAATTTTATTCTTACACACATTCACGCTGCTAGCAGTTACACTATCAGTAAACAATTTGTTCCATTCATTTATTGACCTCTGTGAGAATTATTACTCTCTGATTTCCAATCTACAACGTTCCTTCACCAATGTTACTTCGGGTCCTCAAGTCCTTTTATTATTCTTAATCAAGAAAAAAATGCTTACTAAATAGGCCTCTTCATACTTTCATAATCATACCAATTCAGTATCTGAAAAACTTCAGTTTTTTCTCATCTGAATCCTCTTGTCTCTAAGATTGTTACAATAATTTATTCTTACTTCAGTACATAACTATCCACACAATGAAACTGCACACTTATTCACATTTCCTGCAAGTGTTAACGCTATCTATCTAAGGACAGCCTTTCCTCAAGCTTTCTCCTAAAACCACTTCCTCTCACAAAAGGGAGGGGGCAATCACTTCATTAACAGGCCAATTGACCAAGGGACCTGTGACATTTCCAGGTTGCTGACACAGCAATTAAACATCAATTTTCCCTGGCAGAAACCATTGCCATTTCATCCAGTTGGCCTTCCGTACAAAATGCCACCAAATGTCTGGGTAGTTGGCTTGGAAAATTAATATCAGTCTTCTCAGAAATGGATACGGGTGGGTTCCTAGAAGCCGGCCCAGGAAGCTGTAGCAGGGTGAAGACTGGCATTTAGCAGCCTAGTAGCCTGGCCCAGTAGTGGAAGCCTGGGCCTCATGGCTCTAGGCAGATAGTGGGAATATCAATTAACACTGGGCTACCCTGTTCCCTCTGAACCTTTCCCAAAGTCATCCCGACTTCAAGAGCATCTATATTTAGCTGCAGCTGTTCCTATAATATGTTTATGTGCGTTGATCCCACACGAAGTAACCACTGCCTAGAAACACTATAGAACTGAGCATGGAGAGCCTCATGGTGACATCTCTACCACCCAGCTAGTGTGATGGATGGCTTGGATACTCTGTTGCATAAAGTCGAGCCACAGTTACTTGCTGCCTAAGAACAATGACTACTGAAGCAGCTCACTTTGTTTCTAAATGGTAACCGGCGGCTTTCATGACACAACACTACTAGTGTGGACTTAGAAAGGTACCACAAAAATACACAATTGTGATCATAATATTACAGATCATAGATTTTCTCCAAAAAGTACGTACAGCTCTACTTACTTATTTACTTACTTATCATCCACTTAATGTTGTGACATGTGTGGTGAGTTGTTTCCATGTTGTTTCCAAAAGTAACATTACAAAAATATAATAATTATCTATACCTACAGTTATCTGGCTTTCTAGTCAATGTTATGCGACACATGTTAAATGTGCATTATTTTGCACTATTATGGTCTTTTTGGACTACGAATGTGTGAACGAAAAATATAATCTATCATTAACCATGTATTTGAAAATTATCTGTTATCGACACTATCTTGTTAAATCTGTAAACAACTCAAGAAAATCAAAACCAACCATGCCGATAAGTGGCTAAATAAATAAAGCTATGCTCACAATGGACTGGCTTGAGCAGGAAATCAGCACAAGTCAGATACAATCAGTTGCTCATTAATGTGCATATGATGAGTGCCTAATCAGGTCCACTGCAAAATCAATTGAGCAGCAGCAGCAGTATTGACCTGACACGAACCAGTTTACACTGCGTCAAAGTCAACACAACTAAACCTGGCAATCCATCCAGCTACAAGTCCTGGATCACAAACATCATGTCTATTAGCCGGGAGACACTATTAGTAACTGTCTATGCTCTTCTCAAGGCTTTGATATAGGTCCTCAATTTAGTTTTTTTCTTCTTCCATCTTTGATCCCACAATGCCACTCCACCACCCGTCTCCCCCATGTCTTGTTCTCGTTCTCACTCCTCCCAATCAAAAGAGATCTCTCTTCCTACAGTCTTCCCATCTCGGTCTCTTCCTCTTTGTCTCCCTCCACTCTGAGCACATTCATTCTCTTTGCTAGTTGTTCCCCTTCCGTTCATGTTCTGCTCTCATTAATCAATTCCTTAAACTCTTTTTCACACCAACTAAATACTCAGTAAAAACATTCATACATTCTTTGTGCAAACTAAAGATGATTTTAGAATGTCACACTGTGAATTGATAACTACTTCAGTGCTGCAAACTCCACCCCAGTTCATGTCACCAGCGTCCGGGTGCACTAATAAAACCCACAAGTGGCTCAAAATAAAAACTGTTTACTGTTATCTGCATAATTTTGTCAAGGCATCACACACCATTTAATTCTAGATCTGCCTACAGCGACTGATAATTTAGTTGTTTTATTACTACAAGGCAGGTGAGAGGAAGCCAGTGTTACACACCACACAGGAATGTGGCATGTTAATGAGATTCTACAGTGATTCTCTCTGGTTCACTGACTGACTGGCGCAACAGTTAATTTACTACTAAATTTATAATGTCTTGGCTGATTAAGCATGATATCCATACAAAAGTGACAGTTGTGATCTTTCAACTAATAGTATGTTTGAAATTACACGAATGAACATTTGTTTGTTTTATAACATATAAAAGACACCACTTGACTGCAATTAATACACCGACCAATAAATCGTCACATTTGAATGTTAAATACAACGTTTTTCACTGGATTAATTTATAGTGTGTTAAATTCACATTAAAATAAAGGTATGACATCGTTAACTTAGATGGTACTTCAAGTTTAAAAAATCTATGAATTTGGCCATTTTATTTACCACAAACACCCAACTAGCTGCATATTGATAAGTTAAGCAATGAAAGTTCTTGTATATTCATTCCCTTTACACTGATATGAACAATAGATTAGATCTTACTACCAGTCTATTGGCACATGGTCAGTGTGTTACAGGGAAACCAAACAAAAAACATTTATTTTCTCTTTCGTTGCATTTGCGTTTATGATTGCTGTGCTTATTACACCAACAGTGATAAACCCAGACACATGCCTCCTTTTATATGGCAGATATCTGGCAGTCAACACCAAAATATTATTGTTAATCCCAGTTGTGACTGACCGGAGTTATCAGTGTCTTGTTGATTTTATTATTACATAAACACAGAGGAAACCCTGCTATGACATTGTTGGCACCAGATGAGACAAGAACACCAACATTAATACACACTAATATAGCTTAATAATGGTGAGTAAACATGTTTTGCACTCTGTGCAACCTCACCAAATCTTGCACGGTCTGTTTACGCAGGGTTCATTTTGGTCTCTTGTCCTTTGTGGTTTCAAGTTACCTTGTCTGTCCCATTACTCAGAATCACCCTCTCAAACCAGGGGTGGTAATACTTCACTGAATCAGATGTACTTTGCCCCACTTGCTGTCATGACTATGGGACTCATCCATGCATCCAACATCAAAGAGCAATCATGGAATTTGCTGTTAGCTCTGTCTGTCTGGCGTTTACTGAACAATCTGAATGTTTCATGGGCAAAACATTCAAACTGCAAACAATGCTTCGGGCATGGCAAATGCAACTTGGCAGGCAATACCTTCGATCTATTTATTCTAGTGTTTTAATAATATCATAACAAAATATTATTATTAATATAAAAAATAGATAAGCGAGCGAAAAATGAACAACTGTCAAACACGTTCCAAAAACGCCTTTTTAACGATTGCTAGTACCATTACGGTTCGTCGGATCCCAACAATATTGATGTCGTTTGAAAGTTTAAGCTTTCTGCTATTCAAACATATACATGGTTTCCTGATAATCATTCCTAAAATTAACTAAAAACGGACTTACAACTGGACCCGTTCCGGTGTCTTAGACACAGCGAACGATGTTGTTTCGTCAACACAGTTCACCAATCTACCGATTGAGGCACCACTATCTGATTTCATGATATAAGCTCCACCCACTTTCAAACAGCTGCTAAAATGACATACGTGAAGTAGGCGTGACGTCACAGTCACATATATCGTAGAGATATATCGGTTTCACTGCGATCAAAGCACATCAGTTTTGCCGCGGTTTAAAAGTGGGTGGAGCTTATAACATGAAATCAAGAAATGGTGAAGTACGCATGTCTGAACCTATGCAAATGAGGAAAACAGCGCCGCAATCGGAAGATTACTGTACTGAGTACCCGCATCCAACATCGTTCGGAACAGTACAGAACAACGAAAACAGCGTGATTGTAGGTCCATTTATTGGTGTTCTTTGAACGGTTACCGGGAAATCTAGATGACGCTAGAATAACAAAAAGTGCATCCTTTCAAATGATACCAAGATCGTCGGGATAGGACGAGCCGTGAGGGTGCTAGCGACCATAGAATTTCATGTTTTGGACGTATTCTGAGTCGTTCATTTTTCGCTCACTTATCTATTTTTGTTAATATGAATAACAGAGACTGACAAGGTCAGTTAAATTTGGAAACACATCAAAAGCAAATCACAACCCCCCCCCACCACAGAATAGGCCGGAAGTTGCAGCCCCCAGACTGGCATACATCAGACAGAGGGAGACAAGGTGTTGACATGATCAGTGGATGAGAGAGTGGACCACAGGAAGGTGTGTATGTACCCAGTAGGTAGCCAGTGGGCAGCTGCAGGAAGTGAGGGGGGCTGAAGTGAGGCAGGTAGCCTGACCTCCCAGGAGTCCCACCAGCCATTAATAGACTGTCTTGTTTGTTTACAAAGAGGAGTGCAGGGGTTGGAGAGGACAGACACATGCACACAGTAAGAGGAGGTGATTTACTGGGTGAGGCTATCTGATTGTGACTTTGTAACAATGTAGGTGTATCTTTAAGAGATGAGCTAGCTACACTATACAGCATGTAGATAAGATAGTGCACAGTACAAATGCAATATCACTGTAAATTGTACTAATAAGTACACAAATAAAATAAACACATTTAGTCTGGTCAATAGTGTATTTCAAAACAAAAGCCACATTTACATATAATAGCATAATCTATATATTGACTGATTGTTTATTTCCAAGTGGAAAATGTATACAAAGAAAACTACACGCAATATACAGTAAATAAACATTTACACATGGAAATGGGGGAAGATAGAAGTGTTGTACTTATTAATCACGTCCCCCAACACGACCATAACTTGTACAAGCATATTAAACACAACATTGGTAACAATATGGGAATATATCTTTAGAAAGCAATCTCATTAATTCCCTTCAGTTACATTTGTATATATATATATTTGTATATATATTTGTATATACATATACGTATATTCATCATTTCCGTTTTATGTGTGTGCATGGTAATTATTAATAAACAAGTGCTTAAGTCTTGTCTTGATTATTTGAACTGTAGCTGAACTAATAATTTTTTCATCACAGGAGTTCCATAATTTAACCTCATATACCGATATACATATAGATTTCAAAGTTGTGCGAGAACACACGTGTTTCATTTTTTACTTTGACGTGTCAAATGCATTGAATCATGGTTAGTAGCAAAGAATTCTTGAAGGTTATACGGCAACATCTTATTTTTTGCCTTGAACATTACAATAGAAATTCTCAATTTTATTATGTCAGGCAGTTTAAGTATACTTAAATCATATAGTTTCATTTCAAATAATTTCCTGGAAACGAATTTACAGAGACAGTAGACAATAACAACTAACAGGTTATCGCATTACTAATATTTATATAGCATCATATATCTGGCACCAGCCCATATTATGTATAACATATAATGTAATTTTGTGTGACTTATGATTGATTCGATTATATAAAAATTTGTTTTTTAGTGAAATATGTATTATCACCAAATTACAAAAATTAATTTTTGTTTTGTGAAAAAGACACCACTGGCATAGTTCAAACCTGTCATGCTTATGGTATGTTAGGAAACCTCACATGATGGGGAGACATAAATATATTAATATTGCAGGGCCGTTCATAAGTTTCCTATGGAGATTCTTACAAATAGGTAATCATTTTCGTCAAATACATTGTATGTCTACGATGTGTGCCACTAGTACTGCCACCGATGTGTGCCACTAGTACTGCCACCTAGTGACTAAACTTGTCTAAGAAATGCCGCCCACAATCGATCATTGATCGGTTTGGCCAAACCGATGTTTGATTATGAAAATCAAACCGATCCCCGACACTACGTGCATTGTCCCGGCAGTGTGGGTAAACAATACATACAATGTGCCGGGGCCACTTATTATGGTCCTGGGATCGCTGGTGTTAACAGTGCACCACTGCCAGATAATCCTGGGCAATAACATTAGGCAGATGAGTGGCTAATCCTAACAACTGTCAGCGTGGCATTCTTAATACACGTCTCTGCCACTGCACCAATACAAATCAATGTTTTATTGTCGGCTCAGGCTATTTTAGGATGCAATCCAGCGATGATGTTTTATTCTGGAGCCAACGTGTAGTCTGACTCTTGCGGCGGCGTGCTGAGTATCTGTTATCACACACATGCCGACAACACAGTCTAACATGCCGACAACACAGTCTAACACGCCGACAACACAGTCTAACATGCCGACAACACAGTCTAACATGCCGACAACACAGTCTAACATGCCGACAACACAGTCTAACACGCCGACAACACAGTCTAACATGCCGACAACACAGTCTAACACGCCGACAACACAGTCTAACATGCCGACAACACAGTCTAACATGCCGAGGCCTTGCAACTTAGATCAGTCGTATAGAAAGGAACTGTGAAAATGATTTGAAATGTAATAGTGTGAATATGAATATAATAAACAGCCATAAAAGAGCAGAAGAAAACAGAATGTGTGCAGTGCACGCTATAGGCCTAACCACTTATCACCGATGTTATAAATGATCACTGAATCAAGTGTGAGTAATGTAACTACTGTATACTAGTATGAAATAGGCAATAAACAGATTTTTAGAAATGTACACTATTACACCTCATTGTACATTACATTTAGGGGTGGACACGTAAGTTGACAGCCCCGAAGTATGTCAAGCATTACATATTTGGTAGTTTGGGCGGAGGCGAATATATTGTTACAGTGGCACCATCTACCGAGTGAAACATATAGTAATGCAAACTGATGCTAATACCAAATAGCAATTTTGGGTCATAAAACTTGCAAGTTCCATACCACACACATTGGTGGGGTTAAACTAATACTAAGTGCATAACATTTTTGGATCTAGCAAACTTATTCATATTCAATTTGACTGAGAACTGTCACTGATAATGCTACGTGTGTGCCAAACGTGCAGCAGATGAACATTTCGAATATAGGTTTTTTGTCTGCATAATTTGATAATTCAGCAGTGCAGTACGGCTGAAACAATCACAACCACATGTAGCGTATAATATCATGTACATTGGACTCTCACTATAGTATAACTTATTAAGGAATATGTTAGCACATATTTAAACTGTTCTTTATACCCATACTTGATGTTCCATATATATGTCTATATTCTTTCTCAGACACGTTTTTGTATGTGTCTTTGGGGCACATTGACGTGTTTCCGCAGTCCAAGGGAAACCCTATATTTATGTATGTATGTAAGTATTTATGTACGTATGTATGCATGCATGCATATATACATATATATATAATGGGTATATAACACAGTGCAGGTCTGAAAGGGACTTTTAAAGTTGTTCCTTTTAAGTGGAAGTTTCTTATATCAAGAGTTATTACAACCAGAATCCACTGTTTACAAGTTGTTGATGCACATGCACACAAAATGATTTGAAACACTGTTGTGACTTTTGCTACTAGTTTTGAGTTAAGAAAGAGCTGGGTAGATCTGGGGAACATTTCACTAAGATAATGAGCTTAAAAGAATTCGTTTTTAACTTTGAGCTTTTTCAAATTTTGAAAAGCCACTGCCTTATCACTGAGGATACTATATGGTTGACAAACCAGCTAAGGTATCCAGGTGACGCATCCTGGTGTTAACAGTGTTCAGTATACAAGATCACTGTAAAAACAGGGAGGTAAATTCTAAAGAGCACAATCGGGCTGATGAGCTCATAAGAGTGTTAGTGAAATGGTGGCCACTGGTGGGTGGTGGTGAGGAAGCAAGAGAGAGTATGAGACTGACCGTAAGACAACTGATGAGGGCCGACTCAAACTGTCGCTGGAAAGCGCGTGTGTCAGAGCACCACTCCAGCAATTCACGCGCCGCGTTCGCAAAGCCAGCCGGTGTACTCAGGTGCTGCAACAGACAACTGTATAGTGTGACCACTGTATGGTAAGACCGCTGCACTGTAAGATCACTGCACTGTAAGAGTAAGACACTGCACTGTAAGACCACTGCATTGTATGTATGACCATTGCATTGTAAGACCACTGTACTGAAAGACCACTGCACTGTAAGACCACTGCACTGTAATACCACTGCATTGTATGTATGACCACTGCACTGTAAGACCACTGCATTGTAAGACCACTGCACTGTAAGAGTAAGACCACTGCACTGTAAGACCACTGCATTGTATGTATGACCACTGCACTGTAAGACCACTGCATTGTATGTATGACCATTGCATTGTAAGACCACTGTACTGAAAGACCACTGCACTGTAAGACCACTGCACTGTAATACCACTGCATTGTATGTATGACCACTGCACTGTAAGACCACTGCACTGTAAGACCACTGCACTGTAAGACCACTGCATTGTAAGACCACTGCACTGTAAGAGTAAGACCACTGCACTGTAGACCACTGCATTGTATGTATGACCATTGCATTGTAAGACCACTACACTGTAAGACCACTGCACTGTAAGACCACTGCACTGTAAGACCACTGCACTGTAAGACCACTGCATTGTATGTATGACCATTGCATTGTATGTATGACCATTGCATTGTAAGACCACTGCACTGTAAGACCACTGCACTGTAAGACCACTGCATTGTAAGACCACTGCATTGTAAGACAACTGCATTGTAAGACCACTGCACTGTAAGAGTAAGACCACTGTGCTGTAAGACCACTGCACTGTAAAGACCACTGCATTGTAAGACCACTGCACTGTAAGACCACTGCACTGTAAGACCACTGCACTGTAAGACCACTGCATTGTATGTATGACCATTGCATTGTCAGACCACTGCACTGTAAGACCACTGCACTGTAAGACCACTGCACTGTAAAACCACTGCACTGTAAGACTACTGGATTGTAAGACCACTGCACTGTAAGACCACTGCACTGTAAGAGTAAGACCACTGCACTGTAAGACCACTGCATTGTATGTATGACCATTGCATTGTAAGACCACTGCACTGTAAGACCACTGCACTGTAAGACCATTGCACTGTAAGACCACTGCATTGTATGTATGACCACTGCACTGTAAGACCACTGCACTGTAAGACCACTGCACTGTAAGACCATTGCACTGTAAGACTACTGCATTGTAAGACCACTGCAAGATACAACCACTGCATGATATGATCACTTGCAGAAAGAAAAATGATTCAATCAAGCAATGAAGTCAGATTCTTTTTATAATTGGCCTGTATTACATTATCAATAACTGACACAGTATCCCTCTGTTTTAGAGTTAATTAAGCTAAACGAAGTAAACTTTGGAAATATGATCACCTACAGAACATGTCCAGAGATCTTAACTGACAGGTCTTAATTATAAATTATCAGCCCAAAAGGTCAATGTTACTTTCAATATTTAGGTATTGACACAATGCAATTCTTTGGACCTGAACATGGCATAGAAATCAAATCGGACATATATTCCTGTTATGTGACTGCTATTTAACAATTGAAAAAAATTGTTCTTCTGGTATGTGCAACAGCAACACAGAACAATACAGGTGATAGTCTAGAAAGGTCGTAACTCTAAGTCTTTTCAACACACTACTTTGTAATACACTACACAGACTCATGAAGAAGGTAGAAAAGGCTGCCGATAGATTGTATTGCTGTGAAACACAGGTATATTGTGTATGGAACCAACCAAAAAACATACTGCATTTCTTCCGTTGAACCAACAGTGTACCTTAATCAGAGCTATATTAAGTACATTTACTGGTGACACATATCACTATAATTTACATGTGTTAGCTGTATCACCGAGGTATGCATTTCAACATGTTCATGATACAGATACACCTACTAATCGCTTTGCTTAATCCGACAAAAAAAAACAGGTGTCCACAAACCAAACTAGGCTAACTGGGCAATGTTAAGTGTTCTACAAAGGTGAACCACAAGAAAGTGTCTGTAACAACATGAGTTCTAATAATCACCTTAGACGTGTGACTCCATAGAACTGAGAGGACCACAGATTACTGTGTTGGAACCACGTGTTGGAACAGAACTGATCAACATCTAGCTGGTCAGTTGTCCAGTCCTGTCCATAAAATTCATGCCATCCATGATTACCACTCTACATATGTATATCGTGTAAATTTTCAGCATTATCGTACATCGTTTTCAAACCAGACGTCGATGGGTGTGTTCATATATAAGCACAACCACACATATCACATGTACGGAGTGTATAAGAATGTGTGCCTACAGGTCAACTGATAACAGAACTAATGGCAGGCAAGTAGGTTAGCATGTGCCATTGTCTCTGTGAATGCCCTTGTTGCATGTTAATCATGCAGAACACGCTTGTAACATAGTTGCGGTCACATGATAACTGAATGGATATATTTTTTCTTCACTGAACATATGTGAGGCATTCCCACGAAATCAGTCGGATGTCGCAGATTCTAATTACTCTGTACAAGCGGATTAACAAGTGTAGGTTGATATGGATTATTATGAGATTATGATATTAACGGAATTAAAAATAGTTAATTTTTCCCAACATGAAAACTTTTTGCCAAAATGTTACCTTTAAATGTGAATAATTAACACTTTGTGTGAAGGTGTTAATTACATTTTGGGAGATTGTGCAAAAACAAAGGCCAAAATCTGACTTTTTCAAGTGCCTCCATATCTGAATTCTTCTTTGCTCGATCGCCATCTTCCGTATATTGTCAGAAAGAATATCTGCTTTCCAAAGATAGAACAGGTTTCACAGAATAATACAAAACCAACCAATCAAAATCATATAAAAATGTTATACAATGCGGCTTGTTGCTACCACGTGGCCCGGTTCGCGTTCCTGATTGGGCCATATTAATTTCCGAGGCCATTTCCGGTTTCTTTGTTGTCTGAGAGAAGTTGTTTACTTGATCTGTTTATGTGGTTGATTTGTCATTAAACTATTAATTTATAGCAGTGTTTTTAGTGTACGCGCAATTACGTGGATCATTAAAGTATAAGTATGTCGTTGACAACCGGTAGCAGCGACGAACTTGAGTTAGATCGGCTGCATAACCTCTGACCCGAAAACGCTAAACCTAACACACATCTGACCCTGACTGAACCTGGCGTACTGTTAACCACAAGGTTGCATTATATCCAGTGTTGCAACTGGTTTTTTTGCAGGAGTGATTTCTTTTTGTGAAATATGAGTGATAAGTTTGTGGTTTGTATGCTGCAGCAATCGGCAGAAGGATGAGCTGAGAGAGAGCGGGCGGTGATGGGACACCCACCTGCCAGCCGCGGCCGACTCGGGCAACACTCTCTCGCTGCATTCACCACAGAGATGGACAAACACATCCAGCAGACCACTGACAGACTGCAGTCTGTCAGTGGTCTATTGGATGTATAACTATACTAGCCCAAAAAAAACTGTGCATGATACAAATGTCATCATATTATTAAAAAGTGGTTTAAACTGTCCACACAAAAGTGTGATCTAAGTGTAACACGTATGCCATTAGTTTCACGTGACAATAACACAATGGCTTTAATGTTTATGCCTAGTCTTTAGCGTCAAAGTTTCAGCGGCAAACTTGGAAGTCACAAGATTAATAACGGGTGTGTTGATCACTGCAGTGCAGCGGCGCCTCGTTAATGAAATGGGTGGGTATGGAACCTTTGTGGAATGTCAGGCTTGTGCTCTGTATGTTTTTCCAGTTGGGTGCACCAGGAGCTCTCCAAACGTCTGCTTTGTGTAACCATGCCTGTTACGTAAGACCCTACAGGAGCATTTTATTTGTTTTTACACAGTGGCCTTGCCTGACCTTGCATTATGTAACTTTCTAATGAAAGTCATGTTGTGGTATAGTCTACATGTCCATGTTTCATGTTAATCGACATTGAGCAAAATCAATCCATTGCATTACATTTCGGTGCCTTTCTTCCTATGCACAGTTTCTTTTTGTGGCTAGTATATGTGTTAAGACCTACTTGTTTGATACATGCAGTCTGTTGGTGGTATATTGGATAAATAACTGTGTGTTAGACCTACTTGTTTGATACATGCAGTCTGTTGGTGGTCTATTGGATAAATAACTGTGTGTTAGACCTACTTGTTTGATACATGCAGTCTGTCGGTGGTCTATTGGATAAATAACTGTGTGTTAGACCTACTTGTTTGATACATGCAGTCTGTCGGTGGTCTATTAGATAAATAACTGTGTGTTAGACCTACTTGTTTGATACATGCAGTCTGTCGGTGGTCTATTGGATAAATAACTGTGTGTTAGACCTACTTGTTTGATACATGCAGTCTGTCGGTGGTCTATTGGATAAATAACTGTGTGTTAGACCTACTTGTTTGATACATGCAGTCTGTCGGTGGTCTATTGGATAAATAACTGTGTGTTAGACCTACTTGTTTGATACATGCAGTCTGTCGGTGGTCTATTGGATAAATAACTGTGTGTTAGACCTACTTGTTTGATACATGCAGTCTGTCGGTGGTCTATTGGATAAATAACTGTGTGTTAGACCTACTTGTTTGATACATGCAGTCTGTCGGTGGTCTATTGGATAAATAACTGTGTGTTAGACCTACTTGTTTGATACATGCAGTCTGTTGGTGGTCTATTGGATAAATAACTGTGTGTTAGACCTACTTGTTTGATACATGCAGTCTGTCGGTGGTCTATTGGATAAATAACTGTGTGTTAGACCTACTTGTTTGATACATGCAGTCTGTCGGTGGTCTATTGGATAAATAACTGTGTGTTAGACCTACTTGTTTGATACATGCAGTCTGTCGGTGGTCTATTGGATAAATAACTGTGTGTTAGACCTACTTGTTTGATACATGCAGTCTGTCGGTGGTCTATTGGATAAATAACTGTGTGTTAGACCTACTTGTTTGATACATGCAGTCTGTCGGTGGTCTATTGGATAAATAACTGTGTGTTAGACCTACTTGTTTGATACATGCAGTCTGTTGGTGGTCTATTGGATAAATAACTGTGTGTTAGACCTACTTGTTTGATACATGCAGTCTGTCGGTGGTCTATTGGATAAATAACTGTGTGTTAGACCTACTTGTTTGATACATGCAGTCTGTTGGTGGTCTATTGGATAAATAACTGTGTGTTAGACCTACTTGTTTGATACATGCAGTCTGTCGGTGGTCTATTGGATAAATAACTGTGTGTTAAGACCTACTTGTTTGATACATGCAGTCTGTTGGTGGTATATTGGATAAATAACTGTGTGTTAGACCTACTTGTTTGATACATGCAGTCTGTTGGTGGTCTATTGGATAAATAACTGTGTGTTAGACCTACTTGTTTGATACATGCAGTCTGTCGGTGGTCTATTGGATAAATAACTGTGTGTTAGACCTACTTGTTTGATACATGCAGTCTGTTGGTGGTCTATTGGATAAATAACTTGTGTGTTAGACATACTTGTTTGATACATGCAGTCTGTTGGTGGTCTATTGGATAAATAACTGTGTGTTAGACCTACTTGTTTGATACATGCAGTCTGTTGGTGGTCTATTGGATAAATAACTGTGTGTTAGACCTACTTGTTTGATACATGCAGTCTGTCGGTGGTCTATTGGATAAATAACTGTGTGTTAGACCTACTTGTTTGATACATGCAGTCTGTCGGTGGTCTATTGGATAAATAACTGTGTGTTAGACCTACTTGTTTGATACATGCAGTCTGTCGGTGGTCTATTGGATAAATAACTGTGTGTTAGACCTACTTGTTTGATACATGCAGTCTGTCGGTGGTCTATTGGATAAATAACTGTGTGTTAGACCTACTTGTTTGATACATGCAGTCTGTCGGTGGTCTATTGGATAAATAACTGTGTGTTAGACCTACTTGTTTGATACATGCAGTCTGTTGGTGGTCTATTGGATAAATAACTGTGTGTTAGACCTACTTGTTTGATACATGCAGTCTGTCGGTGGTCTATTGGATAAATAACTGTGTGTTAGACCTACTTGTTTGATACATTACCTGCAGTCTGTCGGTGGTCTATTGGATAAATAACTGTGTGTTAGACCTACTTGTTTGATACATGCAGTCTGTCGGTGGTCTATTGGATAAATAACTGTGTGTTAGACCTACTTGTTTGATACATGCAGTCTGTCGGTGGTCTATTGGATAAGTAACTGTGTGTTAGACCTACTGTTTGATACATGTCTGTCGGTGGTCTATTGGATAAATAACTGTGTGTTAGACCTACTTGTTTGATACATGCAGTCTGTCGGTGGTCTATTGGATAAATAACTGTGTGTTAGACCTACTTGTTTGATACATGCAGTCTGTCGGTGGTCTATTGGATAAATAACTGTGTGTTAGACCTACTTGTTTGATACATGCAGTCTGTCGGTGGTCTATTGGATAAATAACTGTGTGTTAGACCTACTTGTTTGATACATGCAGTCTGTCGGTGGTCTATTAGATAAATAACTGTGTGTTAGACCTACTTGTTTGATACATGCAGTCTGTCGGTGGTCTATTGGATAAATAACTGTGTGTTAGACCTACTTGTTTGATACATGCAGTCTGTCGGTGGTCTATTGGATAAATAACTGTGTGTTAGACCTACTTGTTTGATACATGCAGTCTGTTGGTGGTCTATTGGATAAATAACTTGTGTGTTAGACATACTTGTTTGATACATGCAGTCTGTTGGTGGTCTATTGGATAAATAACTGTGTGTTAGACCTACTTGTTTGATACATGCAGTCTGTTGGTGGTCTATTGGATAAATAACTGTGTGTTAGACCTACTTGTTTGATACATGCAGTCTGTCGGTGGTCTATTGGATAAATAACTGTGTGTTAGACCTACTTGTTTGATACATGCAGTCTGTCGGTGGTCTATTGGATAAATAACTGTGTGTTAGACCTACTTGTTTGATACATGCAGTCTGTCGGTGGTCTATTGGATAAATAACTGTGTGTTAGACCTACTTGTTTGATACATGCAGTCTGTCGGTGGTCTATTGGATAAATAACTGTGTGTTAGACCTACTTGTTTGATACATGCAGTCTGTCGGTGGTCTATTGGATAAATAACTGTGTGTTAGACCTACTTGTTTGATACATGCAGTCTGTCGGTGGTCTATTGGATAAATAACTGTGTGTTAGACCTACTTGTTTGATACATGCAGTCTGTTGGTGGTCTATTGAATGTATAAAATAACCATTTAAACTGGCAGAGTCATACAAACAAAATAGCAAATAAAATCTCTAAAACAATAGGCATACTAAATAAACTTAAACATTTTTTACCACCTAATACATTATATATTATGTACAATGCTCTTATTCTCCCTCATATTAATTACGGCTTACTTTTATGGGGTCATCAGGCACATCGAATTTTAAAATTACAGAAAAAAGCAATACGAATAATATCCTTAAGTAAATATAATGCTCACACAAGTCCTATTTTTAAAAGACTTCAGTTGCTAAAGTTGGATGACATTTATAAAATCCAACAATTAAAATTTTACTATAAATTAATTAACAATCTTTTACCCTACTACTTCAATGTTTTTCCAAACACACACATCTATAATATTCATCAGCACTGCACACGTGAAAGAAATAATCTGTATATGTCCAGATTCAAACATGAATTTGCCAAAAAATGCATTAGACACAACATAGTTGAGACAGTTAACAATACATTATGTTATTATATATGATTTGTCTTAATTTGATTTGTATTGTATTGTAATGAGTTACAATAAATTTTATTTGATTGATTGATTGATACACCAAGTATTATCATTAATAAAATTTACACCCACAGTCTGTATGGTTTTTCAACATACACAACAAACTTTTTAATTTTAAATTATGAATCCTGTTATCGTATTCATAATTGCTTTATTTGTAATTCGTAATACGTATTGAAATGTATACGCAAGCAGAATGGTGAATACCTCTGTAGTGACGTCACTACTGTGAATTTCCTATTCGATTCGTGTACGATTCGAATTGCTACACGGAGCGATTCAATTTGCTGCAGCCGCATCCGCACGACAAAACTCATTCGCCTATGCATGTTTGGAACTACGTATGTTAATTTCCAACGAGCACTATATTCATTGTTTTGCCGCATGCCGTATCCGCACGCCGTATCGGTACATATGGAATCCTAGCTTTAGACCTACTTGTTGATACACAGAAGTCTGTTAATGGTCTATTGGATGAATAACTATGTTAGACCTACTTGTTTGATAATTGATTTACAGCAGTTTGACTGTGGACTATTGGATGTATAACTGTGTTAGACCTACTTGGTTGATACACAGCAGTCTGTTGGTGGTCTAATGGATATATAATTGTGTATTACACCTACTTGTTTGATACACAGCAGTCTGTCAGTGGTCTGCTGGATGTGTTTGTCCATCTCTGTGGTGAATGCAGCGAGAGAGTGTTGCCCGAGTCAGCCGCGGCTGGCAGGTGGGTGTCCCATCACCGCCCGCTCTCTCTCAGCTCATCCTTCTGCCAATAGCTGCAGCATACAAACGACAAACTTATCACTCATATTTCACAAAAAGAAATCACTCCCGCAAAACGGTCGCAACACTGGATATAATGCAACCTTGTGGTTAACCGTACGCCAGGTTCAATCGGGGTCAGATGTTAGGCTTAGCGTAATCGGGTCAGAGGTTATGGGGTTACGGCAGTGGTCAAGTGGCCTATCTGCCGATCTGACCATCCCATAAGTATAGAAAGGAATCAATGGCTCTCTCGCCATTGTGGCTCTCCTGCCTTGTGGCCTATCCTTTACAAAGCCAGATTAAGCCAAGATATGCTGCTACTCCGTTCGTTGCAACTTTCTTGTGTTATATTTGTAATGACCAGTTACAGTATGGCCGCACTACGAAAATATTTACACTGGACAAATTCAGAGTCAACCAATTCACCTGGAATATCATATGCATTGTTTTATCTACTCACCTGCATAGCGAGAGTGATCTTACAGGTTAGACCAGTGACAAACGATTGTTTAGAACGGGACAAATAGCAGTGATGCTCAAGAACATGCTATTTATTGTGCTATTTGCTGGACTGGATGCCAGAACACACTTGGTGCGTGAAGGTTTGTGTCCACACAAAGTGGGAGCACCGTATCGCCTGATAAAGCACTGGATAAACATGTTCAGGTGTGAACTTGTTGGGAAATGTAGACTCAATGGGTTCGCACTCACTCTGGTAGCATGCATGTGACCCTTCGTGGATAAATACTCTAGTCCATGAGCTGTTTATAGCTATGATTTACTTCTACAATTCCACCATCACACACCTGCCTTTTTGATTTAGATCTGTATGTTTGATATGAACATTTTATTTAAAAAAACATAAGAATCTGTACATAACAATTTGCATTAACTGGCTAACTTCAATCAGAACTCCAGGAAGTCACACTTCTGGGAATGCCACAGACTGTGTCAGAGTGAGCAGCGATAATTATTGAAGTTGCTTTCTGGGAATACCAATTACAACTCGCGTATAATGTAGTTTAAGGCCCAGTACTGTAAAATGTGGCGTCTTTACACTGAAGCACTTTCTCTCAAAGTAGAGGAGATGCCTTTCTCCTGCCTGACGCCACAAGAGCTGTTCTCATGCCCATTACAGTACAATGCACCCCTTAACAGGTAGGTTAACCCTAGGTATACTTGAACACCCCATTGGGGGGGAGTGTATATATCACAGGTGTAAAGTCAGTCACATTGCATATTGTTGCAGCAAATAAATTAATATTAAGAACTCGACTGACATGTACTGACAAACACAAATGTATTTGGTGACATAGAATCTACACACGGAAGAAACATGCTGCAGGCAATTGATCATGAAGCCGTCCATAATCAATCAGCACACCAAGTGAATGACGTCAAGTGTTGTTATGGTTTTCATCACAAAAAGGTCATCATTTTATATTAATACATGGTTACTAATCAAGTAACTTCAATCACATACCTACAAGAATGATTGTACATGTGACATTGTGTTTATTATGTGTGCTTGTTGTATAAAGAATTACTCTTTCAGTGACCATGATCATTACCTTTCCTTCGAAGCAAAAGGCAAGTCTCTTACCTATCCTAATCGTACCTCTAACCTCTTGTTGTTGGAACCTGGTACAGATGAGATTGTATCACCATGCAACCAGTATCCAGCCACGTGCAGGGCTTACAATCGGATTTCACAATCCGACTAATTCGGTGTAAATTTAGATGCCACTTGCTCAACCTGGATCAAGTTTAACCTCAAGACGGTGTAAGTGTTCATACTATTCTCCTAAATAAAGTACTAAGTGTCAATACACTAACAATCATTTTGAGATATAGGCCAGTGAAGCCAAAGGTTCGATTGGTTGTTTTCTGGATTTTAACTGCTGCTAGAAAATTATTAGATAAACTATTCTGTAAAATTTATTTTACTGAGAACTGTCTGTAAGTATTAAAAATATGCTTCTGAAGTATAGTATCTTCATGCGAACACATGAATTTACAAGCATTTAAAGCGTGATTTTTTTCAGAACTGTTTGTCACCAGTAAGTCCCAGATTAAAAAGTACAATGTTGCACATGTCTAACATGGAATCAAATTGTTTTTGTTACTGGAAAGCATTTTTTCCTCTTTCACTTGGTACCAATAACAAGAAAACAATGGATCAAATTCATTTTGTCTTACCCAGAGGGTCAAATACAATTATGTAGTAAACACAAAAAATGACAAACAAAATTAATAGCCAAAGCTGTGATACTCATCTGCCAAAGATAGACAGAACTAGAGGAGAGGCTTCCTATGTGAATCAAGCAAGCTGCCATAGTCCCTATCAAGTGAGTATTCATCATAAACCTTGGTGCTGTACCCTCCCATCACCCCCACCCTTTGGTACAACCACTCCCTGTCATTTGGCAGCCAAGGCCAGCTATAAACAGCTGTGGCAAATCAAAGACAGAAGGTGTTTCCTGGCAGCAAGATGTTTCCTGGTGTCATGTTAACTATGCTTGTACTTCGACCCATGCACCAGTGTGTTATGTCCACTGTTTTATGACCGTGTATGCTCTGGGTGCCATAAGGATCAATAAGAGAAATTGAGTCTTGGCACCTTGATTGGATGTTACGAGCCACTAATAATTTGCGTAACTAACCTGCAATACCTGATGCATGGCAACCAGGAAGCCTACTTAAAATAGAAATAATACATCTAAGAATGTAATGGCTAATGAAGCCACCAGATAGACATATTAATCAGAGTGCATGGCTAATGAATAATACGCATGCTATTTACTAATGACCACTGGTCTATCAATGGGCACTACAGTTGTATACATATCAAGTGCATAACAGATAGGTGAGTTAGCAAAACCATTCAACACAATTAGATGAGGCGCTTTCCAGCCGCAATATTTTGTTATTCTTCAAAGTCATTATGGCAGTATTTCAAACATCTAGTTCTAGTCATCCGCATTCAGATCTATTACAATCCATCAACTGAAATATTAAACAAACTAGCTTAAATTGCTATGTGGTGTGCTGATCTGTCAGAGTTAGAATGATGTGTGTGTTGACTATATACTACATCTGACTAATTACTCAACCTAGCTGCAGATATACAAAGTACACATGATGGCAATCAAAAACTTCCTCTGTCTAACCTAACGAGGCTCACACAACTGAAAAACTAACAGAAATCAACTCACTAACCAATTAACAAACACATCAGTAAACAATGTCTACTGATGTGGTCAATCTGCCAATTCTTTCCAACACTTCCGCCAGGAACAAGCCGTCACACTTTGCAGCAACCCACAGTCATGTCTCGTTTATTTGTGTTTTGATAATCCGATTTTCAGTAATGCACAAACTCTTGTGTGGGATCAATCACAGACACAGCAGATTGTTTTATTAATCTGTTTTTTTTGGTCACATTTCCATTTCCGCCTGTGCACATCATTTTGAGGAACCAGCTTGCCGGAAAACATTGCAATGTGATTCTCTTAAAGCTGCTACCTCAATCTAAAATGAGGCGAGCGTAAACTGGAGAGCAATAAAATAACTCTGCGAAGTCTGCAATACGAATGAGGAGGTATGTTTAATCAAGTACAATGCACATTCAACTGAGCCCATTTCAACAACCAGGGGCCGGTTTCATGAAGTGTTCTTAAAGTTACACAAGTACTTAGCGTCACGTGTTTGAGTAAACTCCTATGTTCGTTTATATTAAACAAATCACGTTATTTACTAAGACCATTCTTAGCCGCTCATGAAACCGGTCCCAGGTCATACATTATTTACACATATTTTATGTTCCTGTTATAACCATGTAAGTTGATTACAGCATGTTAAACCAAACATATCACCAATACTAATAATGTGTTTCACCAATCCCTACCCTTAGTTAATGCAGGGGGGACTATACACACACATAGGAGTGCCTGATAAGCTGCTACAAAACTCAGCTTCCTGCCATTTTATTACATTCATGAAAATCAAGGGGGCATTAGTGTGTCATCCAGATGTATGGACTGTGATAATGTGCACTTGGGGGAGACAGGTAGAGGCAGAGGCAGGGAGGCAAACACCCACTCCCTGGTCTTCATTAGACACCCATTAAACAGGGGCAGTTGTTAGCAATAAATAGCCACTAGTTGAGCTGCTGACAGGTGATAGGAGCTACTTATGTCCACTGACTGACCCAGTGCTTGCAGGTTCAATGCCAGGCTGGCTGTCTCTGTCTCTCAACCACAGCTTTCTTAGGGGCCACAGTTCATGCATTTTATCTCAGTCAATATCAAGCCACAGTTGGTTGATGCTTCTTATATCTGATAATGGAACTTTAAAAGTTGTTCATTTTAGGTGGATGTTCCACACGTTCTACAGTGAGCAAGCATCCACTGTAATTCTAAATCAAGTGTTTTGATTATTAAGTGGTTATGTTCTTGGATAAATTAATTTTTACAATATATCTGGTAAAAAAAAATTTCTTTATTATTTTATATGTTCTAATATATAAAAATATTAATTTATTACCTAGTAATTTACTGCATTATACAATCGGCTATATAACGTAATTATTTAATTTTCGCGGTAGTACATTTACCTGTGTAATTATGTTTTACACTCATGACCCTCATGGAAAATCAAATGTATATTTTGTGAGGTTTATTGTGAATAAACATTGTTTATTATTTTTACTAATAACTCTCACCAAGTTCCACAGTCAGTAAACTCGATGATTTGCCAAAATAGGCTGGTTGAATGACAATATCAATATGTGTAAATATATAATTATAATGTCTCATTTATAATGGATATCATCTGGACAAGGGATGAGTGATCTCTGTGATTAGAAGGATGTTTTATATTAATTAATTACACATACCAGCATCAATCTAATATGAAAGAGATGAACTGGTGAAGATCTTTTGAAATTCAATGTTCAATTGCGGTATTTATGTCTTGTGGACATCATTTGTAGAAATATTGCTTTTGTTATAGACTAACAATAATTTCTAGTCAACACATATTATATTTGGTCATAACTGTATAACTATTAATTTATTAAATAAATAATTTAATTACATTACTAATACAATGAAATATACAGTAAAATTAAAATTGCTAGTTGCGTCTCCCTGGTGCCTCCTTAGATTACCTTAGATTAGCTAGAGATACACATCACACTTTGAACAACAACTATAAGTGAGAGAGTAACACAACTGGTCCAACAAACCAAAACATTAAGACTTCAAACAACTAAACCACCACAAACAAGAACTGCCTAGTAGATAGATCCACGCAGTTTAAATCAACTAGGTGTGATGCCAGCTGCAGAATGCCTAGAATAGTTCTAATTATAGAACAAGAGAAGGTAAACAACGCAGCATGGGACATCAGCATTGAAGGCAATAAATAATTAAGACACTGAGAAGTTGTAGGATTCCCACTAGGGCGCTGACACAACAAGGATTATCCACACACAAGAGAAGCCCACAAAATAAGTAAGAAAGATAATCTAACCTGCCTGTGGTGCCACACCCCTTGTCCTCTCTGCCCTGTGTTTACTCACAAAGCCCTGCCACATGTGAGCACTGCAGCTCATGAAACCATGGCCAAGTTCCACCACTTTCACCTATCCAGCGGGAGAAATTGGCTACGCTAAATCGACTAGTGCCTGGTGAGGCTGCATAGTGGCGCCAGCGGTGACAGTTACACACATCCGCAGGTAGGTGTCAGTATTGAACTGGATCAGCATTAATTCCGCACTGAGCACTGGATGATGATAAGCTATGTGTGTAATGCTAAGTGTGAAGGGTGGGGTGGGGGTGCATTGGGATGGGGTGGGGTGTTCCTCTGGCTGGCTGGCTGGCCCAGTGGGAGGCATCCATCCTCATCAGTGGCATCAACATAGAGGCCTGTTAAGCAGCTGTCTAAGCCACGCACGCAGGCACACACACACACACCAGTTACAAACCATATTATGATTGCACTGATGTAGCTTACAGATCAATAGCTTGAGACTGAGGAAGTGGCCCATCAGCAGTGCAGCTGAAGAGGTATGGAGGTGGTGACAACAGATGAATTAGGCCCTGTAGTGGGTGGATAATCAGTAAAGTTGTTTACTGAAACGCCTGTTTACTTTTGATGTGATTACACCAGTTTAACATTTGACATTACACAAACACTTGTAATGGGGCACGAGCATGCAGATAGGCACGTTCAGGTGCAGCATCTCATATTATGAGTGGCCAAGTAGCTATATTAAATCTCTGACAGTGCTATATATTTGGTATGGGTACTTGTCAACAGAAAACAGATTTATAGCAGAGGGGGAAGGGTCAACATTGTTTAGTCCCTCCAAACAGAGATTGCAGTTGCATGGTTCTAATACTTTGTTAACATACCAGCTAGTTGTTAGTTGATAGTGATAATAATAGACCACATGTAGAAAAACCACACCTCACACTGCCTGACTGACTTAACCCCTTGAACAAAAGTAACAAAGCCAAAGTAATTTCTCATAAAATCAGTACATGCTTAAGGTCATAAGATGTCAAAATCTGCAAATAGTCTGTCTGGTTTTCCACATTAGGTGTAAATACCAAAACACCACAGTGTTATCCTGTGTAAACAGACGTCTGTTGACAAAAGGTGTGAAAGAAGAATTCACTGCTTCAAGCAGAACTAACCACACAAGCATGACTGGCAAGACTCAGTTGTATACCATGCCGCAGTCCATACACATCGCAGAGATTATGACAGGCACTTTAGCAAACAGGTATAGGAGCCATGCCTAGGCAGGTGTGGACACTTTGGTAAATGGTGTAGTAAGCCCAGCAGCTCACTAGCACTGTTGGCACATAAACAGATACTTGTGCAAACATCTATAAGCAATTGAGTTCATGGTGGGCATTTGGGTAAAGGGTGTAGTAAATCTAGCAGGCTCACTCACTGAGAGGTGCAGGTTTACTTGCCAACCCTGGCAATGATCCAGAGAGACCAAATCATCCACTTACTGTCTCTCCTCTCAGCAGTTATAAAACAGCAGCAAACCTTTCTAATCTCTTCTTACAACAACGAGGCAACTCGCAAAAAACCCGTAAACATTTTCCGGCAGAGGGATGTGCCAAAGTATTGCACAAATAACATCAGTGTCAATATTGGCAGGATTTATTAACGAGATTGTTTTGTCAAATGTGGTGTAATTGCTGCAAGGTCTAAACACCTGTGACATTTATAATAACAAGTGCTAGAAAAGCATCACCATAAAGCCATACCCACTGTCTGAGCCTGGCGTAACTGCTACATTGGTAATTGCTTGGTACGCTGATAATAATATCTGGTCCAAGGGAGAGCATAAAACAGTCATCACTGCGGCGTCTCTGGCGGCGCACAAACGGTGCAGCGGCGCAAAACATTACGTCAATTAATTATGGCTTATTTCACAGAAAAGCAGCAGGAAAGCAAGCTGCCAATCGATTGAGTCTCGTACTTGATTTAGCCACTTCGATGTTTAGTAACGACCATACCAGGTGGGAGGGCATGTGTATGTGTGGGTGTGCATGCGCGGCTCGCGCAAGCGTTTTTCCACAGCGAGCGATACAGACAGAGAGAGAGAGAGAGAGAGAGAGCGGCAATCGCATTTCATGTAATTACAAAACTGCTAGTGAATGATGCCCAAACACCCTACTGCGTCATGATTAATTGATGAAGTAGCATTTCTGGTCAATTGTTTCCTTAATAAATATTGATTGATCGGGCAGGTCAGTACTGTGGCTGCGCCTGGAAACAAGATGGACACTACTGGACAGCGGCAAATTGCTGTGGGCCTTGTTGTCCAGAATGGCTTTCCGCTAACTCGCCAGGTCTGGACAATGGCTGGACATCAAGTTGTCATGGCTACGCTGCATGGTAGATTAATTACCCTGTGGTTGAGTGTGTTAAATTTTTAGTTTCTCTTTCTTAGAGATGGCTAGAGAATTCAATCTTATAGTAAATGAGATAACTATTAATTATTATAAATTAGTATTTTTATGTTAGCATGCTTAGTTCGAGATATCATAGATAAAAAAATAATCATAGATACAAATGTAATAGCAGAAGTAATAATGATAAGTTGTAGTTCTTGTAAATTAGAAAATAAATCAAATAAATGTTACATATAGGTAAATTAGGGACTAATAATGCCAAAGTGAAGTACTCATTGGAAATAAGATGATAATAACAAAGAGATTATGATAAAATAAAATACAAAAATATCACACAAAATTAATACAGAAACTTGTTACTCATTAAAAAATACCTGTATCAATAGATAAAAAATATCTATCTATCAATAAATAAAACTAGCTACAAACCATAACACTATTAGGCCTATATTGTTACATGTTTTCCACCAGCAATCTTCATCACTAAACATGACTAATATCTGCCATGTCAAAACAAACTTGATGCAAAACACATGCTGATGCCCACCGTCTAACTAAGTGTCAATTGGAACTATTAAGTATTGATAAGTGTAAACTGACCGCTGACCATTCTATGGGCAAGTCCCCCAAAGAGGCGAGAGTGAAAAGGCCACATAAGCTCAGTGTTTAATCTACGCCTAACCTGACATTAATTGTTAATTTCGCCATTGTGCTGCCCTGGGATTAATTACCATTTAGTAGTAGTAGCCAGCCACACCATTCTGCACACACTGCAAGCACAACTGGTTGAGCCACGAGCCAGTAGGGGGCACCAGCTGCCTGGTACACCGGTTGTGGGCATGAGGCCCTGTGACATGTAGGAGCAGTGGCCAGGGAGGTGCTGTATCACCACTAATTGGGTAATAATAAGGGCCAGGAGGACACTTCAGCATGACAACCAAACACCATTAGTTGACAAATGTCCGCAGGAAATGGCCATGGTGGTTACACATTTATAGTTTCTCTGAACAATACATGTGTTTTTCTGATTTATCATCATGCAGTGTGGATATGTACACAGATTATATGTCTATCACGACATATAGACACAATTTCAACTTTGTCGGTAAATGTGACCTCATGCATTGTTAATTTTCAAGGAGTCAAAGTTTTATTTATATATAGATACATACACACACATATATATATATATACATACATAAATTTTTAAATAAAGCAATATCTTGGTAAAACTGTACCTGGGATTGGTATTCAAAAGTTATTGAACCATTGTAAAATGGGCTATTTTCTATTACATTACCACACACATTTTGTTATAAACTGTATATATAATGCATATATGTATACATGCATGCACACATATATAAATTTTATATGTTTATACACATATATAAAAAATGTCTTTCATGCAAAATCCTGGCAGAAAGACTGGTGATGAACCCATAAAGCCACACCAAATTAGGATAAGGATTTCTTAACATATTTATGGTAATTCTTCTTGTATAAATGAATGTATTTATATATATATTTTTTTAATGTCTTAATTTGTTTAAATGTTTTTTTAATGATCTCTTTTTTTAGTAACTAAATTTAAGGTATTGGTATATTTTTTACATATTTATTTCTTAGTTAGTATTTTTTTTAATGTAAAATACTATTATATACGTGTGCATGTATGTAAAGTGCCCGAGGGCAATTTTAATTGATTGGGCGCTATATAAGTACTTTTATTTATTTATTATTTATTTATAATAAAAGTCATTGCACATGAAAGGTGTTTTGTATAAAGACATGAATTATCACATGAGTCACACAGTACATTGTTAACAAAAATTATTTAGCTTTGTATCAAAACTTACTAGACAGGTTACTTACTTATGCCTGTCACCAACCCCTACTGGGGCATAGGCCACCAACAACTGCTCTCCAGCGTCCCCTGTCTTGGGCCATTTTCTCTAGTTGGTTCCAGATGTAGCCCTTCCTGCTGTTGTCTGCTTCAAGTTCTCGGCACCAGGTGTTTCATGGTTGACCTCTTTTCCTCTTTCCCTGCAGGTTCCAGGACAGCACTTGTATGGTGAGGTTTGTGCCTGGTTTTCGAAGTGTGTGACCGATCCATCCCATTTTCTTTTCCTGATTTCCTCTTCCACAGATAGTTGACTGATCCTCTGCCACAGATCCACGTTTCGGATTTTATCTGGCCAATGAATCCAAAGTATTCTTCTCAGGCAGTTGTTGGTGAAGGTCTGCAGCCTCTTGATGGTTGCCTTTGTTGTCCTCCAAGTCTCGGACCCAAAAAGTAGGACAGATTTGATATTGGAGTTGAAGAGCCTGACCTTAGTGTGGGGTGCAATGGATTTGGTATTCCAGATGTCCATGAGCTGTAGGAAGGCGGTTCTGGCTTTGCCAATTCTTGCTCTGACATCGGCATCTGTTCCTCGATGATGCTTCTGAGGTAGGTAAATGCATCCACTTTTTCAAGGGCACTTTCTTGTAGTGTGATTACTTCTTTATTGGTGGCGTTGATGCAGAGGTTTTGTTTTCCCCTTGTGGAAGTTGAGGCCTATTTGCGAAGATGTGGTTGCCAGCACATTTGTCTTGTCTTGTATCTGTTGGTAGTTGTGAGAATAGGGCTATGTCATCTGAGAAGTCCAGGTCATCCAGTTTCTTCCACAGCGTCCACTGAATGCAATTTTTTCTCTGTTCCATAGAAGTCTTCATGACCCAGTCTATGGTCACGAGGAAGAGGAACAGAGACTACAGGCATCCTTGCCACACTCCGGTCTTTACCTGGAAGGTCTGGGTGAGCTGTCCCCCATAGCAGACTCTGCTGGTCATTCCTTTGTAGGAGTTCCTGATGAGGTTCACAAGCTTGGTAGGCACTGTCTTAGGAGTTTCCAGAGGGGCTCCCTGTCCACACTGTTGAAGGCCTTCTCGTAGTCAGTCCACAAAGGTGATGTAGAGCAGAGTTCCACACTATTGACTGTTCCAGAATGATTCGCAGTGTTTAGAATCTGGTCTACACAGGATCTGTTCTTCCTGAAGCTGGCTTGCTCCTAGACACATACTTTTATGAAAGTTTAATAAAAGTTGTTGACTATTAGAATTTAGAATAACAAGTACTGATAACAAGACTTGATAGATACCATTATGGTGTGTTAACATTACAGCCATAAATGTGTAGATTAGAGGCAGGATATATTTTGCTGTGATAATATTAATTTGACTGGCATAATTAGGATTTGATTGTCGTACCTCCAAATATAACTACATTATTCTATTCCGAAGTAATGCAATGTGATGCTGACTATGCAAGAAGTACTGACAAGAGTGTTTACAACCCGTTTTCCCAGTGTGTCAACTTGATTGGCCAAAATCTGATGTTCAGATTTTTGCGTGTAGACAGAATGAGTAGTGCATTAAACAAGTGCACGTTACTGGTTTCGCCTGAGTTGTGAGTTGGCAGTTTATTTTCTTTATTGCTATTTTGCATCGTGTCTAAAATGTCAGCTTTCGGGTTGCCTTTTTGCTTCATTTAAATATGTTAAAAGTTTAATTGCTCAAGTAACATCCGCAAGAGCGCTTGCTGTCATTTCGACAACAATCCGCGCATTTCATGCCAACACATACTTTCGATATCAGAGCGCCGTCGCTACAAACATGGGAAATGACATTGTTGATCGTGTTGAACAGTTAAAATTTTGTTACTTCCTTTTGGGAAGCAGCGCCAAACTTCAATTTCTTGATACCAAACCACACTGCAGCGTTTGGTTCAGCCTTGGTTTAGATCAATCAATGACAAGTTGGTTTTTAGCAAATTTGTTGGATCGTAGACTAATGGTGCACGACAACCAATGAAACAGTGTTTACCATACAATGTTCGGTATGATGCGTACATGCTCGATGAATCAATACAAAATCATTGGTTCGGCATTTCTATCAGAAATAAAAGTTCAAAATTGCAATTTTATTTCCGTTTTGTCGAAAACAACATCGGCGGGTCCACAATCCGAATAATAAAATCGGTGTCACCTAATAAACATTCCAAATGATTGAGAGATTAAAGAAGAGACGAAACATCAGCACTAAGACAGAAGTCAACAAACCAATAAAGAAGCTGTAAACAAGCATAGAAATCAGCCCTCTGGGAGCAGCCAAGAGTGGGTATCAGCACATCCAATCCTCTCTGCCAATTCTAGTACACCGCAAAGCAAGTAGCATGTGTCTCATTTACCTAATACGCCAAAAATAAACAGCCAGGCACCAAGACCAGCGCGTTTCTCTGCTGTCGACAAGGCCAATTTAGAATTGATGCTGTGTGCCAAATCTACCTAAATTCTTCATGCCTTCTGCACCCGTCATTCAGCGTTATTAGATGAGCAGGGCAATTGGCTGAGCTTCAGTCGGATGACTTCATCAGGTGTAGCAATGCTGTTAACTCGGCAGGTGACGAGTGTTAAAAATCGCACTAATGTCTTTTCACATAGGCAAGTGCCATGAAAGACCGACACATCTGTCGTGCACATACTGGGATAATCCACTCATGCCGTGTGGAGTCCGGGATGGGCTCCAGGTATGCACCACTTCCTTCCCTTACTACAAGTAACTGGTGGCATGCAGCCGCCGCAGCACCAGGCTTCAACAGGAATTTGCTAACTACACAAACTCTCACTGACTGGCACAACACAATTAATGACACCTAGCAGCATCCCAGCAGGACTTGCAGAGCAATGCTAGGCACACACCAGCCGACTAGTGCTGACTTGGGTTGCCAGTCAGCTCTAAACGCCAATTAGTTCCGCCGACCAGCGCTGACTTCTGCCCATACACACCAACTGACTCGCGCTGACAGTCGGTGCTTGGCGTGATCCTGATCCACTATAAATATGCGTGTTTACTATGGATTTAACAATGTGTTTTGATACGCCTAAAATAAACATATGTAAAAAGTAGGCCAAAACGGCTATCAGAAAAAAAAAACTTGCTACATAGTAAGTCGAAGCTTCGCCGTCAGCCTTCACGACGATGTGGCTTGAGCATTTAGTATATCCTCCAGCAAAGAAACGCATCCCAACGAATTCCTCAAAACGTTTTCCACCGCTAGCGCCGCTTTGCAGATTTTTAAGGCTTAATATATATACACCCGGTAGCATCGCCACCAGAGGTAGCGTTTTTCACAAGACAAATGGTGATTCCTGTCGGAAGGGGAAGCAAAGTCAGGTGGAAATTAGGTTTATTTGTGACGCCTGTTTTAAGAACAAGTGATAAAAAAACGATGATGGTCGATAGGATAAAATAATAATCTACCACTTTCTGAAACGTTGGTTACCCGCCAGCCCGCCAGGTCAGTAAAATATGTCAGTAAAAAATGGGCCAAGTGGCCCTGAAGTCCTTTGGACTAATACGTCTATATGTGACCCCGGCTGACCAAATGAGTGATAAGTCGGAAAAATTGTAACATTGTTTTCTTACAACCTTGTAAAGGTTTGGTAGGGTGCTTTACACGGTTTCAAAAATTATGACATCTACAAAAATTGACGAAGTTATGGAGCATTGAACATGGTAGGGGTCAAAAAGTGAAAATGAAGAAAACGGCTGTTGAAGTTTTACATTATATATGCAAATGGATTGCATGGAAATATTACATGCACGACATTCAAATGTGGCACACAGTATGTAATATGTATGTTATGTTGCAATGATACACTGGAAGTACAAATGTGGTGTACAAAGACTAATCAAGTTATGCCAGATTATGTCTTTATGTGTAAAACTAAGAGGACAGATCATTTGAGAGCAAAAGGTAGACTCACTGTTTGACACAGTTTAAAACCTACAGGCAACTGTCCAGTTTAACAGGGGTCTAGTGGCTTAATGCTGTCAGTTGACACAAGCTACTGTCAGTGACCAATTACAGATTAGTCACAGTTTCCATCAAACAATAGCAGGCAGAGAATCTTAGCTCTACAGCTGGGTGTAATACACAACCAGAGCCACCACTGATTCATGGTCAAGTAGATTAGCTCAATGCACCAACTAAGACAATACACAACACTGTGAGTGACAGTGTCCATAGTGAGGCCTAGGCAGTGTCCTCAGTGAGGCCTAAGCAGTGTCCTCATTGCTGAATAGATAAATTAAACCTGCCAAATGGGTGACATTCTGCACAAGTGTTCATTAATCCTTAGTGATTGTTCAGAACACCAGACTGACCACATACCTAAACAAAGTGAATGTAATAGGTGAAGAACAGGCAGTGTTCAGATAGGGGTATTGGTTGAATTGTATTTGTGTCGACGCAAAAGGCTTTATTGTGCCTTCATCGATTATATTTGATTCAGTAGACCAGTCCTCACTGTGGTCTAAGATAATTTCATGCGGTATTAATGGTAATGTGTTGAAAGTTGTATACAACATGTACAAAAATGCTAAATCATGTATAAATGAGGGCCAGGCTGTGTCAGCCTTCTTCTCATGTGTAGAGGTATGGCAAGGAGAAAACTTGTGTCCTTTGTTATTTGCTATTTACCTGAATAATTTTGAACACTGTTAGTCACAACTATAACGGACTTGACATGGCAGTTGGTGAAATTTACAACAACAACCTTAGTGATGACGATGTAGAAAATGTATGTTCTACTATATGCTGATGACACTAGAATGATTCAATCAAATACAGATTTCTTACTTGTGTATAGCGGAACTATGTCAACTTTTCTAATGGTTGACATTTGGTTGTTTCAGGTGTCAACTATATTGTGAATCTGTAATTATTAGTCTATATTGATACAATTGATTTACACAGTACCATGTCTACACAAGGCATGGCAAGCGTAAACAGAACAGTAGAATGCATTTGATATAAATAAAGTGTAGGATATTTCACTCTATAGTTGTCCAGAATATTAATTTTCTATGTTTGTCACCTACAGGTTTCTACAGACAACACATCTTTAACCAATAGACACCACAGTCACATCATTTTATAATAATTAAATGAACATCAAAATAAACACAACTTGCAATTATAGAAAATCAATAGTTTTGAAGATACAGTTTAAAAGTTTTAGGCAACTGTTCAGTCTAACAGGGGTGAAGTGTGTCTACTCTGCCTGGGCCGTGACCAATTAAAGATTAGTTAATGTCTCAATGGAAGAATAGTACTAGGCTGCAGAGTTTAGTCATGCTGCTGGCTTTCTGGCACATTAAACAAAATCTACTGTTGGGGGTGGTCTCAAGGGCCCTTCTTAAAAAAAACCACATCACTAGATAATGTAAAATGTTTGCACTTTGGGGACCCCTTAGGTGTCCTTAGAATGATTCAATCAAATACAGATTTCTTGTATATAGTGACAGCACCCTAAGATACATATATGCAAAATTAGAAAAAAAAGTTGCTGAACAGTTTTTGAAAAAATAGGCCTAATGTTACATTTTTACCAGTTTTGGGGTCCTTGGAGGCCCTAGGGAGCCCTTAAAATGATTCAATCAAATACAGATTTCTCGTGCATAGTGGCAGTGCCCTAAGATATGTCTATGCAAAATTAGAGAAAAAGTTACTGAACGGTTTCTGAGATACGGCAGCTAACAGCGGACGGCACACGGCGGACACAGAGTGATGGCAATAGTCCCTTGGACCTTCGGCCAAAGGACTAAAAATTAAAACTTCTGGCCCAAATTAGCTTGAAAACTCAAAAAAGACATCGGGCTTAGCCTTATATCGAGGCCTATCACATGATCGCGCTATGATTTTTTATTGGCCAAGTTACTGCCAACCGTCATGTTATGACAAAAAACCTGCACACACCAGCCGACTCATCATCGTATATATGCGCCGACTTTTCACCGGATACCTCCTTATCTAATGCCGACTGCCGATTAATGTCGACCGCCGATTCAACATAGAAATCTGCGTTAGTCGGTGCTATAAGGCCGACCGTCGGGCTTAAATTCGGCACACACCAACCGACTACTGTTTTTACGCCGACTAGTCGATTGTTGTATGCCGAAAATCGGCTGCAGATGCAGACTCATAGCAACTACTGACATCAACCATAGTAGGGACTAATATCGCTAATTGTAGGTTAAAAGCAAAAACAGTCATGCAAAGCATTAAATAATTTTTGTGTGTGCAAAATAAAATGGTACAATCTTTTTTCAGCCAGGGCCTAGAATATAACAAACATCAGAGATGCTTCTTTAACTAGCCTTCTTACACAACCATGGATGTTGGTATTTGAAATAGCAGCTAAGTCCCTGGAAAGAACATCAAATTGAGTAGTAATGACTAAGGCATGCACTCGTAGAGATGACATCCATTGTTAGTTTATAAAAGAATATGTTGCAGTATGGTAGCAACTACACTCTTAGTTGGGTGGTTGACTATTTGGTCCTGACAACCTGCTACTTTGTCTTGTTAGCTGACTACATTGTCCTGATAATAGCTGTCCTGTCAGGTGATTAACTTGTCCTGTCTACTGACCACCTTGTCCTGTCTTCTGACCACCTTGTCTTGTCTACTGACCACCCTGTCCTGTCAGCTGACCACACTGTCCTGGCTACTCTACTGACCACCCTGTCCTGTCAGCTGACCACCCTGTCCTGTCTAGTGGAGTAAGACCACAGGCGGCCACTATAACATTTCCTTAATTTCCTGCAAAGTTTGTCTAACAATCTTTTTCAAAATTTCACAGCATATTTATCCTCCATTGACACAAATGCTGTGGAAAATTTGTGAAATTCTCATACCTCGGTTTCAGAAAAATCCAACCAAACCTTATACCCCTCAATTTCGCCCCAATCTGGTAACAAATTTTGAAATATTGGTGCATTCTGCAAAATAGCCACCGTGTGAATATGCGAGCGACTATCACATATTTATAGCTACTTTGTGAGAGATCAAATGCAGTAGTACATTCAGTATTCACTGGACCAACATGTCCCATGTAAAAGTGCTCGAAAAAAATCCACACTACGCACCAAAATGCTATCTTTCAAGGGCACTCTTTAGCTGGGTAATGGCAGACGAATCCTTAATGTGGTCTTACCCGTACTGATCACCCTGTCCTGTCTACTGACCACGCTGTACTGTCTACTGACCACATTTTTCTGTCTACTGATCACCCTGTCCTGTCTACTGATCACCCTGTACTGTCCACTGAGAACCCTATCGTATCTACTGACCACCATGTCCTGTCTACTGAATACCTTGTCCTGTCTACTGACCATCCTGTACTGTCTACTAATCACCAAGTTCTGTCTACTGACCACCCTGTACTGTTTACTGAGAACCCTGTCCTGTGTACTGACCACCCTGTCCTGTCTTCTGACCACCCTGTCTAGTCTACTGACCACCCTGTCCAGTCTACTGACCACGCTGTCCTGTCTACAGACTACACTGTCCTGTCTATTGACTATGTTGTCCTATCTTCTGACCACCTTATCCTGTCTACTGACCACCTTGTTCTGTCTTCTGACCACCTTGTCTTGTCTACTGACTACCCTGTCCTGTCTACTGACTACTTTGTCCTATCTTCTGACCACCTTGTCCTGTCTACTTACCACTTTTTCCTATGTACTGACCACTGGCTACCTATTTACCGGCTACCTGGTCCTGTCAGGTAGCTGCAATGGAGAACTGAGGGTTGCAGTGACTGTGCTATTCACGCAGTGGCCCCCCCAAGTGCTAAGAATGTTAGAAGTGACATCAGCTGGCTTTTTCCTGCTCATTGCGGCTGTAACGCCACACCGCTGCATGAGACGCGTGCCTCACAGGGTTGATGCCGCCACACCACACCAGTTGCACGTGTCTCAAACAGTTCATTGCACGGCATTTAAAACACATTTTCAATTTGTAGGTCAAATCGAGAAGATTACAGACTGCCACTGCGGTGATAAGGGAGCGGTGTGTGTCGCACTTTGTAGGCCGGGCGAAATGGCATGTCTGCCTCAGCCTAAACGACCTCGCTAACCAGACCGGGCTAAAGTCATGTCTGCCTCGGCCTAAACGAACTCGCTAACCGGAACGCAGTCATCAGTGCATCACAGCAATGTTGGGTACTGAATGCCCGACTATAAAAAATGACATATCCACATAGACAGAGTCACTCTGCTACATGGTATTTAATCAGCTAGCTCTAGTGCCCATTACTAATACAACAGAAAGCTATCCAATTTATTAGACAGTGTTGGTAACTACTTTGTTTCCAACCCTTCCAAACTGAGACTACTCCTCATTTTATAATAATATTACGATTATCTTAATATTAATACAAGAATAAATATGTTGAATGTACGCTGCACTATGTACCTAGGCATATGTATGTATTATGAGTTATATATGTTTATGTTGTGTGTGTATGTATATATACATATATATACATATATATATATGTATACAGAAGACACAATGGTTACATAGAAGTTTATTTCACCTCGTACATAATTATTTTGTGTTACATTAGTCTTGATTTAAACATCTAGACATATACCGATAAACATTGTATATATATATAATTATATATGTATATCTATATATATATAATTATGTCTATATATATATATATATATACACATATATATATATAATTATATATGTATATACATATATATAATTGTATTGTGTATATATATATATATAAATATATACAGAAAACCTCGCTTAAGTCAGATTCGCCTAAGTCGGATCTTCGCTCAACTCGGACAGAATTCTGAGGAACGGTTGATATGTAATGTATTTCCCATAAAAATCTTCGTCTAACTCGGATTATGTAAGTCGGATATTCGCCTAACTCGTACCAACTGAGTCAGTCCATTTGATTCGAGATAATGTGTTTTTCCTCGCCTGAGTCGCATTGCAATATTCGACAAAAATTATTTGGTTGCTTGGAGTACATGTACCACCTGAACTAAAAAGTGAAATGGCTATTCCAATAAAATGATCCAGACAGCCACAACAACAGCCAATGGAATCTGGTATTACCAAGAACATGACGTTCCATTGCCAGTACATCCTTTTACTGAGCAATTATGAAGGCGTTGAAGTTTTGATGTCTGAAAATAAAATATCAAAACTGAGTGACACTCGACGCTCGGCAACAGTGAGATCGAAGAGTTGACTGACAAGGCGGAGGACATTCCCATGAGACAGTCGCAACAAAGACTTACGTAGAGCAAAATGACTGACGCAATCAATAATAATTATTAATTCTATAACGATAGAGATTCGTGCCAAAATGAAGCACAGAACTGTTGTAATAGTGCGTAATGTTGTGTGTTGCTTGTGGACATCAACACATTGTGTATACTTACTACAGTATCCAGTCACCTTTCAGGTGTTATTCACATGTATCTAAAGGCTTTTAGAAAGCGGCCTTTGGTGTTAGTGCTGGGATATATCATCTTCGGCTAAGTCGGATTTTCGCATAACTCAGACTAAATCACTCGGTCTGATTGAATCCGACTTAGGCAAGGTTTACTATATATATACATATATATATACACTGTATATCGGTATGTCTAGATGTTTAAATCAAGACTAATGTAACACAAAATAATTATGTACGAGGTGAAATAAACTTCTTTTATGTAACCATCGTGTCTTCAATGTGAGCTAATCATGCCAAGGAAACAGGTGACACTGTCACGACACCGCCACATCACCATCAACCCAGACACACTCCTGATATCTTCTCACATTGCTCCACCAGACGGTGTTTTGTCAGGCGCAACCTTCGAATGAGTTAGTTAGTTCATGTGATCGCATGATGACGATAGTTATGCAGTTACTAGGTATTGCCGCCGCGAAGCTCGACTGACATATGCAGTGCGCAGCGGCACATGGCTGTTTGATTGTTTTCTCTGGAAATTACCTCCATGTGCGTTTCAATATCAATACTTGAGATCTCGCGAATCCAATTACAACTCATCGTAGTTGCATCTTTGCCAGTGAACGTGTATTGCGCGGTGTGACACTTGCCTGTTATGGGATTAATCGACACGGCAACCCTCCATCATGGCTGTTGCTGTAACAGCTAGTGCTACAACGTAGGCACATGAGAAGATGGCCATTAACCGACATCCCGGCATGATGTGGGGCCGCACTCACTGCATTGATTAGTTCTCAACCAAACCAACTGATACTCAGAATTGTTGCTGGAAAACGGTTATGTCATAACTGACTATAATTCTCTAATTTTAATCCTACATATACCGGTAGTTGCTCACAGTGATGATTAAGCTTTTAGCCACGTGTTTCAAATAGAATAAGACTCCGTTGAACTTACTGACAAAACTGAAACAGCAGCATATGCACACCCTGTACTATAGCAGATTAATAACAATATTGTTAACTTAAAACAACTTAATTATTTATATAATAATCATAACACTAGAGTAAATAAGTTGACTGTATACTGCCCACAAATTACTTTTAATACACCCTATGCATTTTTCACAATGAGAATGTTTCATCTACGAAACGTTAAAATTGTGTATGAAACATTCAAATAGTAAAAACCAGCTATATAACAGAGGCAGGCTGGGCTAAGCCAAAGTTCCTGGAATTGCTCTTTGATGTTGAGCATGCACGGCTGATTCCCACAATAAAAACAGCAAATGGGACAAAGTACAACTGTTTCAGCGATCTTCCTGCTAATACTATTACCACCCCCGCTTGATGTGATTCTGGATAATGGAACAGACAAGGTTGGTTTACAAAAAAAGTAATGCCATTTAATAACAGCACTGTTGGCCCTCCATTTACAAGGTTACATTATTTTATAGTTTTCGATCACTTCCCGAAATTAGTCACTATTACGTAAAAGCACAATATATAATGTAAATGTATGCATTTGGCTGCTGCCAGCCGGTTGATACGTTACAAGGTTGATGCAAGCCATTGTGGTATCTGCACCAGGATCAATAATGCAATGAACTAGGCATGTAATGATTACCTTATCCGACTTGAAGCTTCTACAGCTTTGTACATGGTTGGTGCTGCTTTATCACAACTGTACATGCACGTACAGACATATGTTCATGATAGCTCACCAAAAATCCCTGAAAATCTAACAAAATGTTAAGTATTTGTTTTGTGTTTTGAAGATGAACTACATATTTTTAATCAAATTATGTTACTCAATTAAACAAGTCATTCAGCCCAAGAATTGAATAATGCAAAATTCAAATGAATTAACAGGAAGTACACATGAAAAATGACGTACAAAGTAATTACGGAAAGGTCAGTGTAATATCTGAATTTTGACAGATCTATTTTGAGTGCACCTTAGACACAGCAACAATTTAACAGCGTATTGATTACTTATTTTTAACTCTTTGCTGCCGTACACAAGTTCTCCCAACCCCGCATTTACCGACGCTTTTCTTGCGTTAACATTGTGATTTTCCAACACAAAATCAGATAAATCCTTCACCGCACAGTGAGACTTCATTCAGTTTCACGCTATTCCTACAGATGTTTTCTGCCAACGTAAATGACTTATCAAAAAGTCTGCGCCTTACGTTGCCGCAGTGCAATAAGCACCCACAGGGCTTTTTCGTCTTAATGCTGTTGAATCAATCTTTGTGCAAGTTACTGTAGCATGAAATTGGACAAGTCTATTTCTTGGACTCTCTCCAAGGCAGCAATCGCCGGCGAGAGGGTTCCACTTCATTGAATCCTCCAGTTCCATCCCACTCGTGTACTGGTGCACAGGCGTAATCGGTCAATTTTCCATGTGCGATACCGATGTAGTTTTTGCGCGCTTGTTGTGCGTGTTGCCACATAATGACTTAGTGGCTGATACGAGGTCGTTAAGCTCAAACTCGTCGGAGAGCTGCTCAAACTGACACTATAAGTTAACGGCTCAATACAACAGATACCTTTACTAAGCGGATGTAGGAGTACGAGGCACTGTTAACAAACTTGGTGTATGTAATACACGTTCTGCTTTGAGGGATCTTTTTTTTTCCTCCACAGATCAATGTTTTGGGTTTATAACTGCACAACCACAGTGTTTTATACGAATAAATATTAATAATAAATGTGTACTGTTCTTTTTATAATCATAAAATTAATGTCAAATCCATTTACAAAATCCACATTCCTCTGGAGTGGATGAAAGATTGAAAAGTTGAACATTCCTAAAACAAACATTATGTTTGGATAATTGAAATGTGTTAAAGTGTAAAATCTGTATATTGTACTATTACAATCTGCAGAGTTTCCAGAACAGGTAAAAATCAATATTTCTTTTGACTGCACGAAAAACAGACAGAAAACATTTCTTAATGCAAACGTATCTTTGGATAATAGAAATTTATTTTACGCCTACAATTTGTATACTGTACACCGTAATCTGCCGGATTTCCTGTGTAAATAATGTGTTGCGCCAGTTATCGATGAAACGTAATGACGAAATGCGCTAACAGCGATACATAAAGCAGATGAATTATGACGACCGCCAATGGTCGCACTAGATTAATGCGAGGTGTGCAGCTACTGCTCCTCGCCAATCAGGCGATATTGATCGCAACTGCCACACCACCAGCATCATGCGCCTTCACACAGCATGTGCAACTATTGTTCCATTCTTGCCAGGTCATACTAATTATCCACTAATTAATACCATCTCATAACAATCCAGTGTGGAATAAGAGTGAGCGGATCTCTGCCAGTGCCCCTAATCTCGTAATGGCGGTGCAGCGCAACCATTCAATCAGAGAACCGAGGCCAACCACACGTGTCTCTCCTCCAGTCAATGCCTAGCAAGCTGCAACATCTTCGTCAGGAGGAAACATAGATCATTTCTGTTTGTCCAATAAACTGAATAACGTGTTCTTTATCTGGGGTGATTTTGAAAGACATTAGTCGAAATCTGAAGGAGTTAGAACATCACAGAACAATTACGACATTTAAATTAAAATAATAAAATAATAAATGACTAAATTGTGACTAAATTAAATTGTTCATTTCTATAAGACTTCCCTCAAGATTGCAGGGACTTCTGTTTAATATATATCTAATAACACATACTGTCATTTTAGTGTTGATGTCATAATAAATACATCATGGAACCATAAAATACAACTTAATTAAAAACAAATTACAAATATGTTTCCAACACGTGTTGCCATCTAGCGGTAGTCATCTGAAGAAGTTTGCTGACAGCGAATTAAATGTTAAAAAATTTACTGTGAAATACGTAAAAAATTAACCATGTTTCCAAAATAATTTCCTTTAAAATCACAATATAGTTTATATTAATTACACATTTGCAATAATTTATTTAATTCTTTAAGAGTCAAAGTTTATATCTTATTCACTGACATTGTTCCATTAGGCCACAATAAAATATAGCTGCGTTTCCAGTAACATTGATTTTTTAAATAAGGTAGGAAAAAAATTTTATTGCAAAAAAATAGGGTAGGCAGACCTATTGTAACATTTTATATATTATTTTTGTTCAATCATTTTAACTAGCGTCAAATAAGATGCCATCCAACGGAATTTGTTAGAACTACAAAACCCAAACTATATCACTTTGAGTCAGCGTAACCTAGGCTGTTGTTAATCTTTCGGGTTTTGTGTTCGAAACCGGAATCTGTACACTTATGCATTTTCTGACGAAGTATATTTAATTAACGATCACGAAACGGTTTATGTTAGCAGCTTCCGTCTCCGCGTCCCTGTTTACGTCGGTTGACACGAAGTACGTAGCAGGGGCGCCATGACACTTCGCAACGATTTACGCGGAAATCCATCCAATACTAGGGATGATCGCGGAATTTCCGTTCCGAAAGGTCAATTCTTGTTACTTTTCTGAACTTTTGCAATGATTATCTGTATTTTTTATCATGTTGAATGATCGTTGTAAGTCGGTTGCTGGAATATAATATAATGTTAAAAGAAACGTTTTTGGTCACAGGCAATGGTCAAGGGTTGGCACCATAACAAATGTCTTTTGTTTTTGAAAAAATGCATAATGTCGCACGGATATACTAGGGACGGTTGGGTTACTGGAAACACAGGTATTATTCTATTTGATTTTATAGTAAATTGATGTGTAGTCAACTGCTAATATCTGGAAGAAAAGGAGGATGAGAAACCAAACATTAACACTTTGGCCTAATCATGGTGGGCGACATGAGACATCAACAGGCAATGCTTGGCTGATGGCATAGCTACTGGTGCAAATTGTAGTCTTCTCCCAAGTCAATAAATACATTTATATCTGTGGAACAACTGTGGCGGCTTGCAAGGCCATACACTTACAGTTATCAGCCAATTGGTAAGAGAGGTGATTAAAGTGGACGCCAAGGATTAGAAAACGCTAAGAAACATTACTCCAGCAGCAAATCACATAATATGAGATGTTAATGTCTCCATTATTTGTGGATGATGAAACTATATGCGGCAGTAACAGTTATTTCTAACAGTGTGGGCGTATGTTTTGCATATGTTTTGTATTTTATGATGGCAGATTCCTAAATCTCACAACTCTTATATCTGTACATTAGTGTGCAAACCTATGTGTTCTATGTCAATCACTGTCTTTGTCTTTAGCCATGTCAAATTTGTGTTTAAAATAACCAGTTCACAAAAAGGTCAGAGGTTAATCTTGCATCTACACGTATAATTTTTACAAAATGTGTTAGATTTGCCTATTTGTGAATGGACTAGGTATTTGCTCTGCAGAGAAGCGTGATCATCGATGTTTACAGCATATGACTGTCATGGTTCCAAATAAAGCCATCAACATATGTTTGATGTCAGAACATACGTACAACGTACTGCCTACAGTCTGTTTCTATGTACAGCCATCAACATTCATAATACTATGTATTATAAGATATGTGTACTGCGTTCAACAACAGGACATAATTGATATGTTATTTTAAGAATTGGCTAAACTAATAAAAAATATTCTTCTCATATTGTTACTACCTGATTAGTGCCTGTTGATAAAAAATACAAAGGTCAATTCTTCTGTGTATAACTTACCAGACTGATTTGATCAAATACAAAATTTGTGTTGGTGTAAATTTGTGACATGTTTGGTAAGTAGCTTGACAAATAATCACCTACTCTAGTAACACACCTACGATTTCACTTTGTACTGATTCCATCTGTATTTGGGTGAATAAATTGTTGTTATTGTTATATTGTCATTATGGGTTTGAATGTAAGCAGCAGGGATTACACTGACAACAATGAAATACACTGACATAAGCGCCTCTGATACAACAGCGGACTAAGTAGTAAATGATACAGGCTTCATTAAAATCTGTTTGCAAATGGGCGAACCAGTCTGGCTTATCCAGCCACAGCAAACACCTACATCCTAGCGTACAAAACTCGCAAACCGCACCAATTAAACATTTATCAGCAAGACACAATAAATGTAAAAATATCTGCCATTTACTCATGCACAAGAAGGATACTGATTAACGGCCACAATTGAAAGCAGATTCATTAAAGGAATATCCCTGGAAAATTACTCTAACACTTCATACAAGCAGATTATGAATTACAGTAATTATATAATACAATAAAAAATTTAAATGTTGATGTGTAATCATAAAAAATGCTGTTTTATCTACAAAAGATTTGTTATATGATTCTTGAATGTGTACACCTTGATTTATGGTTTAAGAACAGGCCCAGTACCAGGTGAAATATGACATTGCCACTGTTAAGTTATTGCCAGATTATTTGTTACAACAGTGGCTTGTAGGCATGTGGTGGTGTTGCCAATGAGATCCATTCATGACATGTGGGAATCTACAGAACAGATGCCTCTCTCCATTAGTCTTAGCACAGGTGTCTAACTATCTTCTCTCTCCACTAGTCTTAGCACAACTGTCTAACTATCTTCTCTGTCGGTCTCAACACAGCTGTCTAACTATCTTCTCTCTCCACTAGTCTTAGCACAACTGTCTAACTATCTTCTCTGTCGGTCTCAACACAGCTGTCTAACTATCTTCTCTCTCCACTAGTCTTAGCACAACTGTCTAACTATCTTCTCTGTCGGTCTCAACACAGCTGTCTAACTATCTTCTCTCTCCACTAGTCTTAGCACAACTGTCTAACTATCTTCTCTGTCGGTCTCAACACAGCTGTCTAACTATCTTCTCTCTCCACTAGTCTTAGCACAACTGTCTAACTATCTTCTCTGTGTCTCAACACAGCTGTCTAACTATCTTCTCTGTCAGTCTCAACACAGCTGTCTAACTATCTTCACCAGTTCTTCTCTCAGTCTCAACACAGCTGTCTACAGTTCTTCTCTGTCAGTCTCAACACAGCTGTCTCCAGTTCTTCTCTGTCAGCCTCAACACAGCTGTCTCACTATCTTCTCTGTCAGTCTCAACCCAGCTGTCACCAGTTCTTCTCTCAGTCTCAACACAGCTGTCTACAGTTCTTCTCTGTCAGTCTCAACACAGCTGTCTCCAGTTCTTCTCTGTCAGCCTCAACACAGCTGTCTCACTATCTTCTCTGTCAGTCTCAACACAGCTGTCTAACTATCTTCTCTGTCAGCCTCAACACAGCTGTCTAACTATCTTCTCTGTCAGTCTCAACACAGCTGTCTAACTATCTTCTCTGTCAGTCTCAAGACAGATGTATATCTTCTCTGTCAGTCTCAACACATATGTATCTAGTTCTTCTCTGTCAGTCTCAACACAGCTGTCTCTAGTTCTTCTCTCTCAGTCTCAACACAGATGTGTCTAGTTCTTCTCTCTCATTCTCAACACAGATGTGTCTAGTTCTTCTCTCTCAGTCTCAGCACAGATGTGTCTAGTTCTTCTCTCTCATTCTCAACACAAATGTTTCTGGTTCTTCTCTCTCTCCATCTCAACACAACTACCTCTACTTCTTCTCTCTCAGTCTCAACACATATGTCTCTAGTTCTTCTCTCTCAGTCTCAACACAGATGTCTCTAGTTCTTCTCTCTCAGTATCAACACATATGTCTCTAGTTCTGCTATCTCAGTCTCAACACAGATCTCTCTAATACTTCTCTCTCAGTCTCATCACATATGTCTCCAGTTCTTCTCACTCAGTCTCAACACAGATGTCTCTAGTTCTTCTCTCTCAGTCTCATCACAGATGTCTCTAGTTATTCTCTCTCAGTCTCAACACAGATGTCTCTAGTTCTTCTCTCTCAATCTCAACACAGATGTCTCTAGTTCTTCTCTCTCAGTATCAACACAGATGTTTCTAGTTCTGCTATCTCAGTCTCAACACAGATGTCTCTAGTTCTTCTCTCTCAGTCTCAACACAGATGTCTCTAGTTCTTCTCTCTCAGTCTCAACACAGATGTCTCTAGTTCTTCTCTCTCAGTCTCAACACAGATGTCTCTAGTACTTCTCTCTCAGTCTCATCACATATGTCTCCAGTTCTTCTCACTCAGTCTCAACACAGATGTCTCTAGTTCTTCTCGCTCAGTCTCAACACAGCTCTCTGCAGTTCTTCTCTCTCAGTCTAAACATAGCTGTCTCTAGTTCTTCTCTCTCAGTCTCAATACAGCTGTCTCTAGTTCTTCTCTGTCAGTCTCAATACAGCTGTCACCAGTTCTTCTTTGTCAGTCTCAACACAGCTGTCACCAGTTCTTCTCTCAGTCTCAACACAGCTGTCTACAGTTCTTCTCTCTCAGTCTCAACACATGTCTCCAGTTCTTCTCACTCAGTCTCAACACAGCTGTCTCCAGTTCTTCTCTGTCAGTCTCAACACAGCTGTCTCCAGTTCTTCTCTGTCAGCCTCAACACAGCTGTCTAACTATCTTCTCTGCCAGTCTCAAGACAGATGTTTAACTATCTTTTCTGTCTGTCTCAACACTGATGTATATCTTCTCTGTCAGTCTCAACACAGATGTATCTAGTTCTTCTCTGTCAGTCTCAACACAGCTGTCTCTAGTTCTTCTCTCTCCGTCTCAACACAGATGTGTCTAGTTCTTCTCTCATTCTCAACACAGATGTGTCTAGTTCTTCTCTCTCAGTCTCAGCACAGATGTGTCTAGTTCTTCTCTCTCATTCTCAACACAAATGTTTCTGGTTCTTCTCTCTCTCCGTCTCAACACAACTATCTCTACTTCTTCTCTCTCAGTCTCAACACATATGTCTCTAGTTCTTCTCTCTCAGTCTCAACACAGATGTCTCTAGTTCTTCTCTCTCAGTATCAACACAGATGTCTCTAGTTCTGCTATCTCAGTCTCAACACAGATGTCTCTAGTTCTTCTCTCTCAGTATCAACACAGATGTCTCTAGTTATGCTACCTCAGTCTCAACACAGATCTCTCTAGTACTTCTCTCTCAGTCTCATCACATATGTCTCCAGTTCTTCTCACTCAGTCTCAACACAGATGTCTCCAGTTCTTCTCTCTCAGTCTCATCACATATGTCTCCAGTTCTTCTCACTCAGTCTCAACACAGATGTCTCCAGTTCTTCTCACTCAGTCTCATCACATATGTCTCCAGTTCTTCTCTCTCAGTCTCAACACATATGTCTCCAGTTCTTCTCACTCAGTCTCAACACAGATGTCTCCAGTTCTTCTCTCTCAGTCTCATCACATGTCTCCAGTTCTTCTCTCTCAGTCTCATCACATATGTCTCCAGTTCTTCTCTCTCAGTCTCAACACAGATGTCTCCAGTTCTTCTCTCTCAGTCTCTTCACATTTGTCTCCAGTTCTTCTCACTCAGTCTCAACACATGTCTCCAGTTCTTCTCGCTCAGTCTCATCACATATGTCTCCAGTTCTTCTCTCTCAGTCTCAATACAGATGTCTCCAGTTCTTCTCACTCAGTCTCAACAAATGTCTCCAGTTCTTCTCACTCAGTCTCATCACATATGTCTCCAGTTCTTCTCACTCAGTCTCAACACAGATGTCTCCAGTTCTTCTCTCTCAGTCTCAACACATATGTCTCCAGTTCTTCTCACTCAGTCTCAACACAGATGTCTCTAGTTCTTCTCTCTCAGTCTCATCACATATGTCTCCAGTTCTTCTCACTCAGTCTCAACACAGATGTCTCTAGTTCTTCTCACTCAGTCTTATCACAGATGTTCTAGTTCTTCTTACTCAGTCTCAACACAGATGTCTCTAGTTCTGCTATCTCAGTCTCAACACAGATGTCTCTAGTACTTCTCTCTCAGTCTCATCACATATGTCTCCAGTTCTTCTCACTCAGTCTCAACACAGATGTCTCTAGTTCTTCTCACTCAGTCTCATCACAGATGTCTCTAGTTCTGCTATCTCAGTCTCAACACAGATGTCTCTAGTACTTCTCTCTCAGTCTCATCACATATGTCTCCAGTTCTTCTCACTCAGTCTCAACACAGATGTCTCTAGTTCTTCTCTCTCAGTCTCATCACATATGTCTCCAGTTCTTCTCACTCAGTCTCAACACAGATGTCTCTAGTTCTTCTCTCTCAGTCTCATCACATGTCTCCAGTTCTTCTCACTCAGTCTCAACACAGATGTCTCTAGTTCTTATCGCTCAGTCTCAACACAGCCCTCTGCAGTTCTTCTCTCTCAGTCTAAACATAGCTGTCTCTAGTTCTTCTCTCTCAGTCTCAATACAGCTGTCTCTAGTTCTTCTCCGTCAGTCTCAACACAGCTGTCACCAGTTCTTCTCTCAGTCTCAACACAGCTGTCTACAGTTCTTCTCTCTCAGTCTCAACACAGCTGTCTACAGTTCTTCTCTGTCAGTCTTAACACACCTATCACCAGTTCTTCTCTTTGTCTCAACACAGCTCTCTCTAGTTCTTCTCTCTCAATCTCAACACAGCTCTTTCTAGTTCTTCTCATGCACACTTGCTCAACATGTGTCTTTTTGTGTACAATGTGTCAGTGCAGCAGAAGTTTCAATATCTTCCCATGCAGACATCCCAATGTATTCTCAAGGCTATAGTCTTAAGCACAGTTGTTGTCAGCACAGCTTCAGGTCTTGTATATTATGCTTATAGCTAAAAATCTTGTTCAGATGCAACAAAACATTTGCAATGAATCATGGACTAGTGTATGTTGAGATATAAAGTGGAAGTACATTTTTAATTTAAGTGGTCCAACAGTAATAATTTTATAATTTTTTATGGACTTGCCAGTGAGAAATATAGTAGTTGCATTACTTAGTTGGTGATTTACTGGATGGAATTCTATCATAAATCAGTGTCATCATTACACAATTATAAATAGTATCCTTTAAAATCTACATTTTGTATTTCTTAGTCAGACTAAAGACAAATCAACATCTGGAAGAAACCTGAATGGTGAAGCCAAGCCACACCATGACAGACTCTGCCATATTACTATAATTAATATCTGCATTTATTGTCAAATTATCACTGCAATATAGAATAGCTAGGAATTGCATTAATGACTAAAGTTTACTGCTTCTCTATTACGAGAGGCAAATAAATATGATTGATTTGATGGACCGACCCAAGTAATCTTAGTGAATGCCTGCGTTCCACTCTTCATCACACACTACATGGCGACATACAGCTGTGTATTGGACCAAATCATGGTAGTCATGGTGAAAAAAGGTTTATAACACCAAAAGCAGCAAAAACTGTCCTATTATCCAGTTGTAAATTACTGTTATCAATAAAAGAATGTTTTGCCTATATGTGTTTTGTTGTTTATGTGATTAAAAAACTCTCACGTGATCATGTGATTTATCCGAGACTGCATACAAAGATATTTTAGAGAAGCAACAGCTTTCTGAAACTTTCTGTCCGTTTGTTTCTGTTGTCAGAAAGTGGCAAAAACTAAGTAAGTCTATGACAGTTTCAGATGTCTGCAAAAACAAGATTATGCAGAAGACAAATGCACCCCTGTCAGTTCTATTACAACAATCCCCATATGTCTATTAACACATTTACTCTAGACAAAACAATACAAAAAGACATTCTAAGTGGTGCTGAAAAATCCTTGAAAGTTATGCTGCATGTTTTTTCTGAACGTCATCCTATCAAATTTATGTAATGAAAATTAAAAGTAACCGGTGCAAAAATGCACCTGCCATCTGAAGATCGTGTCAATCATCTTGACATCGATATCTTTTGAAAAGACACGCCAGAACAAATGATTCCTTTGCTGCAGCTAATTCTGGATTCTTTATAATGTCCACATGCATGGCAAGGTCGAATGAAAATCCGATACAATATCAGCTGTATTTCTGTGTGCACAAAATGCAGCTAACCCGGAGAGATTACTGAATCAGGGTTGACATGACTAGAATGCCTCAATGTAAAAAAGATGACAGACAGATTAGTTTACTTAAGTTACACCTTTACACAAAGTCCCAGCATGAAAAAAATCCACCTGTTGTCTCTGTAGTAGGCTTCCCTGTGTGGATATAATTACCCTGTCTCGCAACAGTTGAACAACTTCCACTGATAAAACCAAGTAAGCCATCGATGCAAATTAGCCCACACCTTCCAGATCCTGACAAGGAAGATAAGTTGCAAAAGGTGACATGATGACAAAGTGACCAAACTTCACCTGCCATGGCATCAAATGGCGCAGGCAGGCAGCATGCACTTTGACAAATGATAGAGTGATGAATGACAGGACAGAGAGTCAGAAGATAGTCATACTGACCTATCCGTTGCAGCAGCGGCAAGTGTCAGGCCTCAGCGACAGGCGGCAAGAGGTTGGTTAACTACTGCAATGCGAGCGAGCATGTGTGCAGCTTCTGATGTGAACCGGCGCGTATCAGTCGCTCTCAGCGGCTGCGCCACGGCGGCTGTGTCAATTACAAGCGTTGAGAAAGACGATGCATCATATTAAAACAACACGCCCGCATCTCTTGCCACGCCGCTCTGACACACAAGTGATAGCATACGCCGTCTACCACAGCAGTACAACCCAACCCGCCGCACACCCGCCACGGCAGTCGTTGCACCCGCCATCACCGCCGTTGTCGCTGCCGGATTATTATGCCCATTGATTGATGACGGCACAATTCATACTGGCCCACTTCCTGATTATCAGTGCCAGAAAAAGACGGCCATGTGCCGCAATCGGGCTTTGATTAATTATATCACGTTCCATCAATATGTCCTAATGGTACACTATTTTATGCATTCACAATAGCGATGCATGGAACGACGGCGTTTCGTTGCCACCATGAACACAGGAGTTCACTCGATCGGGGCAATAATATTTCGATGTGCGAATGCCGCAGTTGGGAAATCAATCAGTCATGTTGGAAAATTACAACGGGCACAACTGTATTGAGAATAAACACCACCCACATAATTCTGACAACTATTAATGCGTTGTCTTAAGGTTAAACCAGCAGAAATCCACAGCACTCGCTATCTGCCAGTGCAGCTATTAAAAATCCACAATGTTCCGGCGCCGACATCGATCTGCTCATTGGCTCAATGCCTTTTTGGCATTTGTTCGTTTGATGAGCAGGAAGGAACGAAAGTGGAAACGATGCGTTTCTGCCATTTTCATCGACTAACAAATATCATACATGATGGGTTTTGCATATGCGCTGTATATTACTATGGCATAATCATAACTGTCATTAACACCACCCACCAGTATCACTGTCACTAAAACTACCCATCAGCATCATTGTCACTAACACCACCTACCAGCATCAATGTCATTAACACCACCCACCAATATCGACATCATTGTCACAAACATCACCCACAAAATTCATTATTAAAACACTACCCACCAAAATCATTGTCACAATAAACCACCCACTAACAACATTGTCATAAACACCACCCACCAACAACACTGTCATTAGCACTACCTACTTAGAGGGGGAGCATCACTGTCAATAACACCACCCGCCAGTGTTACTGTCAACAACACCACCCACCAGTGTCAACAACACCACCCACGAGTGTCACTGTCAACAACACCACCTACGAGTATCATTGTCAACACCACCACCACCCACCAGTGTCATTGTCAACAACACCCACCAGTGTCATTGTCAACAACAACACCCACCAGTGTCATTGTCAACAACACCCACCAGTGTCATTGTCAACAACACCACCCACCAGTGTCATTGTCAATACCATCCACCAGTATTATTGTCAACACCACCCACCAATGTTATTGTCAACACCACCACCCACCAGTGTCATTCATTGTCAACACCACCACCCACCAGAGTCATTCATTGTCAACACCACCCACAAGTGTCATTCATTGTCAACACCACCCACCAGTGTTATTGTCAACAACACCACCCACCAGTGTCATTCATTTTCAACAACACCACCCATCAGTGTCATTGTCAACAACATCACACACCAGCATCAACTGAACTGCCAACAACACTATCCATAAGATTGATCACTGTCAATAACACCATAATAATAAGTTAATAATAATGCTGGTTGTGATGTAGTTCTTTTTAGTCAATAATTACACACTGTACTTCACACAAGTTATGCTAATAATAAAATATGTGTAGACTAAATTACTTGAATATTCAGTACAGTGAACAGATCAAATATGTAGTGTTAAAATACAGTGGTTCTTACTTAACCTGTTGTTCTCAACCGAAAATTGTGTCACCAAGTCATTTTGATTAGGTCGCCAAGACTCTCCACTGACAGTCTGAACTTTCTTTTATTATCCTGCTTGCCCGGGCCGCATGCACACGGGATGAATAATTTAAGCCAAATGTTGCATTCATTTGAAACGCCATGTGATATAATATCACAGAGCATTTCAAATTCATACAACACTAGCCTGAAATTGTTCATCTTATATTGGTATTGGCAAGTAATATTCTGTTTGATGCTGCCGAAAATGTGTCATGATCACACTGGTTGAAAATTGGTACTGTTTTTGATTCACTCCACATCGAAGCCTTTAAAGAATACTCACAGTCAAATATCAGTCACTTTAATCTAGGCACACTATATTATTTGCCTATACCATGGTAGTCAGATTGTTGGCACTGATTTTGTGATTCCTTTGTATACAGGAAGCATGTTTAATAAATGTTCTCATTTATAATTTATTCATGTTATGCCAATTTATTTTATCATAATTTATGTTATCAGTTAACAAAGTTTTACAATTTGAAGGCATGGGTCGCCTAGCAAACACTACGATCAGGAACATTGGTTTAAATAAATAAACAAATAAACACAAAACCACTAGCCAATATAGCAAAATAGAAAGTAATGTGACTTTAATTAAAAGAAAAAAGTATTTATATCACGGCAGGCAGTGATCGCAAAATAAGTATATTTTCAGTTGTTTTAGAAATATCATTACAAATACTGCCAAGTGAACTAATTTTGGCAGGTTCTTCCATATTCATGTGACATTACATTAAACACAGGCTCACAGCATAGCTTTAAACTGCCCAATTCTGCTCCTTTATGTGCCATTGACAGTATAAATGTCACTGACACGAGCCGCTGAGCATCATTGTTAGTGACAGGTCCACTGGTGTCACACCAGTGGTGTCACTGTCACCAACACCACCATCCATTAGCTGCATCACTATAAATACAACGGTTCCACTATCCTCGTCATAAATTCATAATAATCTTTATCACTGCACTGCCGTCTTTCCTTCCTGCCAGCACAGTCACCAAACAGGCAATTCCGAGTCATTACACACGGTGCACAGTCACTTGTCGACCCACACGCCTGATAACCTCCTGTGACATTTGTGTGGCCGCTCTAAAGACGTCGCGTCACATGACACAAGTCACATGACACAACTACTATCATCACGACGACGGTGACACCTTCGAAACACCCAACTTCTTTATGAATTTTACGTCAACGCCCACAAGTGGGTAACAACGTCAGACTAGCGTCATATTGACGCCGCTAAATGTGTTGACAAATGAACCACCTAGGTGGCAGCATCCGACGGCAGCGGCGACTCGTGATTTATCGCAGAATCAATATCGCCCATGTGGCATTTGAGGCATTACATGAAACAAAGCAGTGAGCCTGAGACGTGAACCCCGGCAGGACACATCTGTGCACATCTTTTTTAATAAGTGACTCACTACGTGGCCTTGCGACCGGCTGGCCGCGACCAAACAGGTGTCTCGGCCTGGCCACTGATTGCTCGTCGTCAATGCATCGCACACGACTTCAAAGCAAGGCTGCCACAATGTGTGCACACAAAGCGATTCGCCAGTCAATGTAATTACGTTACAAGAAAGGATTTGGCTAAACTCACTGCAGTGAATCTGTACGTCTAATAATGTGTGGAAGCCAAGAGGGACAGGGACGGAGCGGCGAGACAAACATCATTATTAATGTTGCACTTGTTCTCTCTGATAAAGATGGATTGGGTTTCTCGCATCATCAGTGTTACTTAGAATTACCCGTTTGACTGCGCTGCCGATATTTAAACTCCCTCCTCAATTGATTGGTGGTCTCGGTGTCTCTAGGTTTTGTCTAGAGAAAGTTTTAAAGTGGGTTTTGTCTAGAAGGTTTGTTTGTCTAGATGGGGTTTTGTTTATATAATAAGAGTTATTTCCTGGTACCCTGTCTCTAACCCATTGACCTTGTAAGAGCACCTAACTCGACAAAACTCAACCCAAGTTAAATTTTATACAAGAGTACAGGTTATAAAGGCATGGTCTGTAAAAAGGTGTAATGGAAACAGAAGACAAAATCTTAGGTCGGCAGTGCTGTAGATGGACAAAGATGGATTGGAAGCTGGCAAATAGCTTAATCGGATGGTGTGATAAATAGCTGATCAGGTCTCGCACATGGCCAAAAAGCAGCAACACAGCAAATGGTTGATTAATGCGAGAGGTGTGATAAATTGTGAAGTGTTACAGCATGATAAATAAATAAATCAGTTTCATCACAACAAATGTCAGTCTGAAAGAGACAGTAGGGCAACTGCAGGAGTGTTATTAATTGTAAGGTGTTGCATAAATAAATGTCTGTTTATGGCTTTTAGACAAAATGATTGGCGGGCGAAACAGGCCAACATGGGAAATGATTGATTAGGATTTGTACTGCCGTAAACTGCCAGGTAAATTACAGTGCAGATAAATATTTCAGCCATCTCGCATGACGGATGAGACGGTCAAACGAGGCAGTACGTTAAATGGTCGATTAAGGTTTGTCTGTAAATTGGTGAATGTCACACCGTTATAATTATTTGACTAAGACTTCGATCTCCTGAAACATTTTGCTGATTATGTACTGCTCAGGAGCAAATGGAATGGCACTTGATCTTGCAGTACTTACAGTAGCTGACCAGATGAACAATTCAATATCGTACTACAGCAGCTGACCATAATATGGACAATTCAATACTGCAGTCTGGTAGCTGGCCATATAGTAAAGTGCATTTAATGTAATATTTCTCTCATAACATAGCAAATTACTAATATGACAGAATTTGCCATTTTTGTTTGTAGATGCTTGCATTTAATTGCTTACTTAAATGACAATTTCTACTAATTAAAAAATCTGCTAATGGACACGTCTTAGAGAAATTGGCCCAGCAAAAACTTAAATGCCACAAGAAGCATGCTAACTCACCTCACTGCCTATTCGTTCTTGTGTGTGGAACTCAGCTCAGAAGCTCAACGATTGGTCCACTACATCACATGGTCTAAAAAGAGGAGAAGAATTTTTGTAACATTCGTGCTGTATTTGCTACTTTTAGGCATTCTACAAAATATATGATCACAATTATCGCTGTATCTGAAGCACGCTTCAAGCTCACATGTTTGCACGCACACATGCAAGCTTGCTTGAACGCACGTTTGCATGCACACAAGTCCACTGGCCTGCCCGTATGCCCATCTGCACATATGACTGCACATCCGCATAGATACAACACAGTACGCAACCACAAGATTAAAATATGATGTATTATGCCCGGTGCCATACATTTCTGCAGGGAAAGCCCATCCATCTAAATCCTGACACAAACTCTTGAATGAATCCGTGTTGCCACATGTCAGACAGCCCTCGAACAGTGTAATACCATGGGGGCGACTATAACAAAATATGCAGCAGTATTTTATCTCTCACAGGCGAAGCGCATTAGTTCCAACACTACATAACAGATGTCTTATTCAGCAGGCGATCGGCAGCGTTCTACGGGCGGTGAGTGATTGCCATGGAAAAAGCTCATCTCTGCACACAGATCAATGCTATGCTTTTCACACAATCGCAAGTAATCAGCTCATAATCCCTGCGCATACAAAACCGGGCAACTAGATGTTCTTGCGTCAACCATTTTCATTTTACGTCAAGTCTAATGCCACTGGCACGAAGATGTGACCTTTGACCTTCATGTCACGGTGATCATAGTTTATTAATTCAATCCAGCGGGCGGGCTTTGTGCATGCAGAAATGCAATCGGCGTTCAGACGTCAGATGCGATAGTGTTTCGGTAAAAGAAATTGGCCCTTCAATATGCGGTTAGTCTCTTTTAACAAGACAAGTCAGTGCAGGGATCAACTTACTGATGAGATGATGCATCAAATGAAGATGCCTATAAATGTCTACAAACAAGTGCTGCAGAGTACTGCAAACAACTGCTGATAACATGGAATAATTGCTGTCAACCAGGATTAACTGCTGTCAACTAGGAATAACTGTTGACAACCAGGAATATGTATTGCCAGCAAGGAATAATAGTTGTCAACCTATTGTCAAGATATGAAGTAGTAACTGCCGTCAATGAGGAATATCTGCTTTAAACCAGGAATAACTGGTGTCAAGTATCAACCATGGATAACAGATATCAAACCAGAAACAACTAGTGTTAACCATGGAAAATATAATGTCAACCTGGAAAAATAGTTACTAATGTCAACCAGACAACCAGAAACAACTAATGTCAACCATGAATAACTACTGTCCAGGGGGAGGAACAACTGCTGTCAACCAGCAATAACTAATGTTGACATGGATCAACTGCTGTCAACCAAGAACAACTTCTGTAAACAAGGAACTGGTAGAGTAGTGTTAGCGCATCTGTCTTGCAGGCCTGAGTTCTGGGTTCAAGACCTACACCAGGCAGAGCATGGTATGTATGGTATAAAAACATGGTTCTCAACACTGGTGTCTTTGTAACCCTTGTGACTCCACAGTCATGTTAATGTTGATCCCGCAGATTCCCATCTTGTTAGAAACAGAGGACAACATACACCCTGTAAGTGCCAGCCAGCATACAAAGGTCGACTTCACCATAACTTTCTGAAAAAGGGTGATGGAAGACCTCATAACACCAATTAGATTCTAGCAATCACAACATATAATTATATACAGAGGGTAAATAACAGTGTTGCTTAGTGCCAGAAATAACAAGGAAACTAGGCTGTCAACAAGGAAGAACTCTTGTAAATGAGGAAGAACTTCCGTAAGCAGCACCGGAACAACTGCTGTCAACTGGAAACAACTGCTGTCAACGTGTGGAAACTGCTGTCAATAACACGGACTGTGACACGTGAACATCTGTATTGGGTTGTCCTTCAAATAGTACCCTGCCATGTTGCACAAATTAGTGCTACCAGTCACTGTTTCAAGATGAAGACATTCCACCTTTCACACACCTCTCAACAGTACAGGTTGAGAACACTGACGTTGTACTTAAAACTATGTATGTACACTGGACTCTGCTTTGGGCAAGAGCAATGTCTGCTTCTCCTTATTTTCTGGCCAGGTTCTAAATAATACTGTATTTATTCAGCACTAAATCTCAATATGACTTTGTTAAGTGGCTGATTCACTTATTGTTAAGTGGCATGTTTTAATACTGCAGCATGCAGGGAATTATTCCATCCCAAACAACATATTTGATCCAACTAAATTGCTATCTTTGATTACGCTAATTGGTGGTGACTGGATTGTGGATAAAATAACGTGCACAGAAAGATTTTACTGGTACTGTTGTTGTGTGAAATACCGACTTTCAGACATCAAAAAAGTAAATGTAACATGTTTACCATTTCTCTTTCTTCTTCCCTAACCTATCCTACCGCGCCACACCCTACCCTACCCTACCCTACCCTACCCCCCTGTGTCTGCATTCTTTGCAGAAATGCAACAAGTAAACACTACCAACGTAATCCACATGCAACATCATAGATCAAACAACAGATAGTACAAATTGTGAAAGTCGTAAGAAGCAGTTACACATCACTACATGATGCTATATCCACAATTACCCATTAACTATGTATTAGACATTCTGCAAACTGCGCTGCTAAATGTCGAGCGAGGGAAAGACGTCATTATTCATGTCCGGCTGCAGACGTGCCTCGCACGTGCCTTACGTGCATGGCAGGATTCAGCACTGGCCCGCTCTGGCAGCTAGATCGAATGGAGACTCCTCGCACGCGCTCAGACGAACTGGAGTCAGAGAGCACATACTTATTAACATGACGATATTCGTTAATTCCATTATGACAGATGGCTATAGCCGGGCGACAGTGCGTCATCTTACACACAGCCGGCCTGCGTGGGAAGGCAGCTTGACGTCAATCGGCTGTCATTAACGCAACCCGTCTTAGTGGTAAGCGGATCGCTGTGACGACAGTAGCGCCACTGTGCGGTGTCGGCAAACGATCACAATGCTGATACACGACTTATTGACGACTGTTTACAATCGGTGCGAGAAATATTGATTTCCTGCTAGAGCATACTGCCTGGGCGGCTGAGCCGTGCCGCAAGCGCTTCACTGAGGCAGCTTCAGCAGCAGGGGAATTAATTACTGTATTTTCGACAGCACCTCGATTGTTGGCTACATTAGGTAATTGAGTGGTGCTGTAATTCACCCATGGACATGATCCGAGAAATAAAGCACATCATTGCATGACTTCTCATCAGATTACCCCAATGACCATGAGGCTATCATTTAAAATATAGTCATTTTTTATCGCAAATCTGAACACGTCATTTAAGACACTTATAAAAAAGGACGCATAATTTGCTCTGATGACATGATGATCGAAGATAAAGGCAGTGCTGTAAATAACGTTACATGGTAATCAGCAGTGGAAGGAATGCATACAAGCGTGGCTGTAATAGATCAATACAGGCATTATGTGAACACAGACAATGCAAAATGTGTTAATGCATTTAGGAGCCATATTTAGACAGTTGCACATCAAATCATGCATGCTGTCAGTGATGTGATCCGAAGTGAATTCCCCAAACAAATCAATCAGCAGCAACTAACGACAAAACTGCAACAACTGGTTTTAGCAGTTGTCTATTATTAGGGGCCCCTTCATCGGGGAGCCAGGGAATTGGCTGTAGTGATGGTGTCGCACACCCGTATTTGTCAATCATGGGATCTGATGGAGATTAAAGTTATAGCGGCCGCAGCGGCCGCGGTGGTGCAAGCAGCAGTGGAGGCCACAACCATTGGACAGTGCTACCAACAAGCGAGCCAACTATTGATTAACTTACACAGGCGTGCGCAGTAAATGCAATATGGCTCTCGGTTGGCACGCTTAATGGGCAAAGTGGCACAGATTGAGATGAACGCGATAGCTTTCGTCGGAGAACAGCGGGCGAGACTCTAAACATACAACATCCTGGCCGTCTTCAAAAATCATTATCAAATAAGCGCGCAGGCGCACAATGTGCATAATGGGTTTCCATGGCAATCGCGGCAACCGCCCATGCTAACCTGCATTACACACAATTAAGAGGAGGATGCGGAATTCTCAATGGACGCCATAACGACATTTACAAGTATCTGAATGGCGAAACAGACTGATTTGACAACAATTTTAATTGCACCATGAGGGATCGTGCACGGCCGTGATGCAATAATCGTTGCTCTAAGTAAACAGATACAAGAGATTTAAGCAAATGCTTAACAGTGAAAGCCAATAACAGCCACTCAGTGTGCACACACCAGTGTCATTATTGACCAGACACATTAATAACTCGAGGCTAATCCTAATCCACTGCTAAAATATGCTAGAATTGATAAACAAACACTTTAAGACATACTGTGTGTCATAAAAGACTTATGTGGCCTAGATAATCAAATCAGCATCATGCAGAATATAAGCGCCCTTGTCATAGTGCCATCCATATTATTACAAGATGAAATAACAGAAAGTGTATTTGCCTGGGTGACCATTATTGTCTAATGTGTGCAAGACACTTGTGTGTATTGCCTGCATCATTACAGCTTGAACACAGGGTCATGGACATGTAGTAACAACACTACAGTATTTAATGCTAACAGCAACTGAAAATACCTTTCAAATGGTTAGCTTTACCGACAAATGATTGTAACTGAACCAGAATTCATAGCGGGTGTTAAACACTGATGCCTACAACCCAGCTAATGGTACTACCAAACAGAAGAAAACATTAACCTGTCAGCATACCAGATTATCTCAGGTATTAACTGTTTGACATAACTGCGTGGAACGGGGTGGCGCAGTGTAGCAAAGCTTTGGACTGTCAAACGAGAGATTCTGGATTCCAACCATCCTGCTACTGTTTCGAACCTTTAGTTAAGTTCATTCACTCCATGTTGATCCAGTTCACTCAGCTGTATGAATGAGTACCTGACAGTAACGATATTTTTAAACGAATAGTCTTCGTTTGGAAATTGGGCAACATATTTCTGGTTTTTCCATTACGATCTTTGGGATTTTATTCAGTTGTACAATGTAGGTACTGACCATCTGTCAATGAATTCATCAACAGATATATTAAAGACTACTTTTCCTTTTGATGCACGATATGTGGGTGTATTAAGTGAATGTTTTATGCACACTTTTCAAGTATGACTTGTTTACATATTTACAGACTGTCTGTATATATATATTTATATACAAACATATATATATACATATACATTCATATATACATTCATATCACATATATGTGAAACTGCACAAAGGGATGCAGGTGTGTATATCAGAAAAGTTTGTGTGTGAATAATAAGCAGTAGATGGTTGGTGGCCAGGCAAGCTATGGCAATGTTCCTGCTGGCTATCTCAACTGTCAGACCCTGGATAACTAGCACCACACACTTCATCCATTTACCACACAACTAGGCCTTGGTGCTGCCGCATGCTGGCCACCACAGAGACTAGCAACACAGGACACCCAGTGAATGTTTGTTATGCCTGCAGTCGCCTGCAGTCTCGTGTTGTTTATGTTCAGTACACTAACAAAGTTTTCAACAACACTAACAATAGTGACAGTGGTAGCTGTAGTGGGGTAGCAGCACTCTGGGGTTTTAATGTAGTTGTAGTAGTAGTAGTCATAGTAGTAGTAGTTGTAATAGCAGCAGTAGTAGTACTTGTTAACACTCCTCACACTTTGCACTGTTTTTTTAGAATAACTAAACACCACAACTTCATAAAAGCAACACAAATCCAGTCACTCGACTGTTTGCCCAAAATTGACACATTTAAAAAAACGAACATTTAACCAGTGTATAGTATTAGCAGTAAGACATGTACAACATGTACTATATGTACTATATGTATTTCATTAATCACACACACACCATTTGAGATTCATTTGCTTAAGAAACTTTCTCCACTTGCAGATCTGTATACAGACATGACTGGTGATCAATTTGTCTGTAAAAACATATGCAATGTACCTCCCTTGTGTCAGGTCAGGCATGCCAGCCCACAGCCACAGCTAAGACAGTGGTTAACATTCCTGCTGTCTGGGCAGTGGCGGTGCAAGGGTTAATGGTGGAAGCGTGGTGTAGGGGGTGCGAGGTGCATAAGATACACTGGCACTTATACCACTACTAAGAGACTGTAAAAGGATCATTTACCAATATGTGCGTGCATGCCAACCTTTCGGGCAAGTCAGCAGCTTCTGCCTACTGCATCAACACAACACACCAGCTCTGATGTAGCCAACAACCCCCTCCCCCACCACAACCCAAGCCTGCCCAGGGCCAAGGCCTCCACTACTGACCCTGGCCATAGGGTTGCTGTAAACAAGCTTCACTTACTAGGCTGCCACCAGACACTCATATAGGTGTTGTTGTTATTGAATCCCATGTTCACTCATGAGGCCGGTGGGGAGGTCACTCCCATATAAATATCAGGTAGACATGAGGGTTAATAGAAAAAGGTGCTACATCACTGCATGGTTTACGTGCAGGTAATGCAGCATACACTGTATCGGTTTTGGTTTATATATTACATTATTACTACAGCACATAGCATGTTATATTATGAACATTACACATTTTGCATAGAATTCTTTATAATTCTATAGCTTCATTGTACTCATGTCATCTGTTTTGATCTTAATATCTCCATCAAAAATCAATCATACAACAAATAAATTAATGCTATGATGTAATGAAGACTCAGTACTATGAATTCCACACTAACCACAGCACGGCAACACAAACTGAACATCTTGTAGTAGACACTTTGCTTGGACACCTTGACATCACTTACTGATACTCACCTCACTTGCCCTCCAAATCCATGATTGCTCTCATGTGTAAACACAATCTGATTAGCATCAGGCTTACCTGATATACCAGTAAACATTGTCACCCAGCCTGCTAACTCTTGCTTTCTAATGAGCTACGACAACAAGATATGGAACTGTATGACAACTTGGCTTCCTGGGCTGGTCTGTGGTATTGCACCCAGCCTGCGTGGTGGCCTGAAGGAGGCTATTAATTCTGATTTCAACAAAGAGATGCACGAATGGACACATGATGAACCAATGTGGAGAATCAGTGAGAAAGAAAAAGCGGTCACTTAATAATTTATCACGATGTGTTTGTTGACGTAAAAACATCACACTGCCTGTAAGCATCAGTTTCACACTAGCCCAGACTAAATTTATGTGTGGTTTGCTAGTTCCTAATGAGTGAAGGTCAGAAGCAATCAGGTTTGATATTGACATCAGGTAGGTATGGGTAACCCGACAATAAAAAGACATGCTTGATCATAACTGTAACTTGCAATTATATATCTTTGTTAGTCATGTTGCAATTTCCGATGTATATATGTTTATTAGTTACTCACATTACTAATGAATATACTATTTTTGATAACAGTATGAAGATGGATGGCATTTGATCTAGTTGTGTTTTTGACTGGAGGATTGATTTTTTCTAAATAAGCCAATGTTCAAGATAGGTTGCATCATATTACCGTTGCATCATAACTACCTAGGTATTATACGCATAGTTTATTGAGCATTTCATAAAGAATAGGCAGGGGAAACAATTCTAGATAAATGAGTGATAAGACATCGTGTTCTATTTTCAAAGTCACAACCATGACGAAGAACATATTAACCAGACAATTCTGTGCTATGCAATGTGTTAACAATGAGGAACTTGTCTACAATTCATTAATGGTCCTCAAACACTCTCCTACTGACCAATTATAAATCGAATATAAATTTATCAATTAGTCTGAAGATTATGACAATATTGTGTCAACATAATGCAGCTGATCGGTACAAATGAAACATGGCACAATGATGTAACTTTGATAAGAGAATAACAACTCTGACTGATGTATCATTACCTACCCCATGACAGATGCAAAATATCAATAACATTTTAGTGACTTATCATTGACATGCTGCATGTGACGGTGCAATACATGCATCAATGCATGCATGTATGTGTGCACACCGGGCAGAAAATTCACATCGGCACACTGGCCTAACAGATGCAGTATGTTGTAATTACACAAGTTGACAAGCCATCACCTTGTGCGATCAGTGATTAAAGGATGCACTCAATTGATGGTACTGAACAAAACCATTACACGTTTGGCATCTTGTGAACCAATAACCACACGGTATCATGTCACGTGTGCACATGCAAGTGCACCCACCTTGCACTTTGGGACACATTTTATCACGGGGATAAATGCACTCACAGAAGTCCAGAGCCCTTTATATGAAAAAAGATCAATTTTATCCTGTTAGTCTTGCATTACACGGTAAAGTATCTCTCATGACGACCATAGGTTGAGTGATATTTATTGTTACCTACACGTTTACGTAAGCTGTCTGGATGTTTAATAATTAAATCGCTCCACTAAGCTTTATGGAGAGACTAAAATGACAGCCTGTGAGGTGATACATTGGAGATGGCTCACAATGTTTTGCACGGTTATGCAAGATTTGGTAATGTTTACCACACCTGTGCACATATATTACTGCAATGAGATTTAATGAAACAAACATGTTTACCTAACTGTGGAAAGGGCTATTGGGTGTAACATGCCTGACACATCCTGACACAAGACTACCACTTGATATTATTACTAGCACAATGTCATTGCATGTCCGAGTCAAACACATTTTACTGCAATGCACTCAATATTTAAACGCCCGTCTGTAAACCACAAATAAATGTTTCTGGGATTTTGATAAAATCCAGCTGGGCAAGTGTGCCCTGCTAACGGCAGCAGGAGCGAAATGATCCTGGGCCAAAAAAAAGAGTGCAGACAGAATCTAGCTGGCTGAGAAACAAGATAAATGTTGCCAGACATGCAGCAGAGGTAAGACCACATTAGGTTTTACATAGGCGGCCATTATAACATTTCCTACAAAGTTTGCTTAAAAATCTTCTTGAAAATTTCACAGCATATTTAACCTCCATTAACACAAGTGCTGTGAAAAATTCGTGAAATTCTCTGATGCCTGATACCCCTAAATTTTGCCCCAATCTGGTGATAGATTTTGAAATACTGACGAGTTTTACAAAATACACTGTGCGAATACATGAGCGACTAGCGCATATTTATTGCTACTTTGTGACAGATCTAATGCAGTAGTACATTCAGTATTCACTGGACCAACACGTCCCATGTAAAAGTGCTCGAAAAAAATCCATATATCGCACCAAAACGCTATTTTTCAAGGGCACTCTTAACTGGGTAATGGCGGATGAATCCTTAATGTGGTCTTAGACCTTAAACCACAATTTGGCCAGTCATTTTGCGATGAACAGAATAAATTTGCAGCAAAGTGAAGTAAGAGTTTACAGACATATGAAGTATGGTAAATGTTTTATACAACAACAACACAATATCCTTAAACAAGTAACACAGTACCTAAATACCACCTAGTATTACTAGTACCACGCCAACTGTCATAACTGTGATTTTCAACCTGGCCTGCACTAATACAATCTCAATGCACTACTACCAACATCACTTACATCACCTAATACTATCTCCATCACCCTGCAACACCTCCATCACCCTGCACCGCCTCCATCACCCTGCACCGCCTCCATCACCCTGCACCACCTCCATCATCCTGCACTGTCTCCATCACCCTGCTCTACTTTCATCACCCTGCACCACCTCCATCACCATGCACCATTTCCATCACCCTGCACTACCTCCATTACCCTGCACCACCTCCATCACCCTATGCCATCCCTCTGTACCACCTCCATCACCCTGTACCACCTCCATCATCCTGCACCATCTCCATCACCCTATGCCATCTCTCTGTACCACCTCCATCACCCTGTACCACCTCCATCATCTTGCACCATCTCCATCACCCTGCACCACCTCCATCACCCTGTACCACGCATCACCACGATGACACCACACCAATACAACTAAAGCAGCAATTGTCATCCCACATCAGCATCATCCATCGCTTTGCCACGGGCATGAATTCTTTATGAGTGTGTACTCAATAACAATAAGCTATATTTACAGCTTAATCGACTGCGTGCGAGCTTGAGGTGCCATAGGCCTGCCCTGCCGCAATGAAGCTGCATAGCTGCATCACCATCAAATAATGGCTTTATCCAATTTGCCGCAATAGCTTCGAATCCGTGAACGCGGTGGCGTAAACACCACTGATAATAATTAAGACCGACAAGGCAATATTACTTAGACTTGGCGGCGAACAGAGGCTGGGGGAAATGATGCAACGCTGATGTAATATCATTATAACTTGTCTGTGCAGAGGATCTGATGGGAGTAATCTAACTCCTATTCATTGCTACCATGATGCCACCAATTTGGGTTTACGATTCAGATGATTCAATTCTAACAAGCAACATTAGCACATATTTTATCAGGGGTAAATCATTAAATGTAATTGTAACATGTTGCAATGGTTCAGAAAGTATATTTTGGCAGTAGGGAGATATGAGCATATTGCAAAAGGGCAATATTCCAATGTTACAATTATATCAGTTTCATCCGTGTAAGTCAATCTGCTGCAACTTTATTGGTGGTTGAATTGACCCACACAAAGAATTAAAATTTTGACATACAACATCAAAATATGGTATTTATGTTTAAAATCACATACCATTCAATGCAAAACACAAATAAAAAACATTTCTCCAGGAGAATAATTCCAAGTTGCATTATTCAAACTGGTAGTAAATTGTTTGTGATTTCTGAAAATGCACAAAAAACTAACACTGATACTTTCAAATGTATTTTGGCTTTTCCTCAAATTTTTAATGTACCACACAATTTGAAACATTGTGACCTGTCACAATTTTATAGTAAAAAACAGTTTCAATATCTGATTATGTCTGGCAGTTTGCCCCAACAATGGGCCGACATTCAATTTGTGTAGGTTCACAGTGTTAGGCTTTAAACTGTCTTGTTTCATTGATTTATTTACTAATCAGTAACCAAAGATTCTAAATATTGGTAACTGATTAGTAAAAAAAAAAATTGCAATGTAGATCTGAGAATTGAATGAATTAAATTTTATGTATTTTAACCATTAATGGAACGTCAAGATAAAGAATAAAACAGTGTAACAAGAAATGCCATTCATTGGATTATTTCCAAACTTGACAGGCACTTTCACCAGTATGACAGTGGATGTTTTGTGGCCAAAAGTGGTTGGTTTATGGCTACATGAAAGAGTATAAACTCACTTCCAGTTAGCTGGGTACATAGTACGCAATAGTTGGGCAAACATCCTGGGTCTTGACTCTTAATAAATTTCACATCTGCATAGCAGTAAATAAGGTAAGAACTGCATTGTTTGTTCGCTGACAACTATAATGTTACAAGCTGAATGTGTGAAGCAAGTGATATATTTTTTAGCCTACAGTTACATAGCTGACGAACACTGTATAGACAGTGGCAGTGACTTTCTAAGAACTGTTTAATGACATAGACATGGTATTTTTTTATTAACAGGTAGCAACATTTTACATTTTAAAAGTAATTCTGAGGGACTCTGAAAGACACATTGTGACATACACATTATAACAGATTAACTGTGACACAATAGCTACAGGCCACAGAATGTATTAATTAATATTATGACATTATTTTTAACATTGAAATATCTAGTTTGTTAATTACTTGTGGTGTGATTCACATAGTAATGGAATATGCGTGAAACCCTCTCTCCACATCATGTCTGTAATATGAAACTGTTCTTTAAGTTTCTATATCACCATATACGATAGATATTGTTTTTTGACATTTGACAAACCAATTGCCTCTGTCTGATCAAACAGTTGGCTGGATTTGTTTATTTTCAATTTGGGAGACAATCCTGCTATGGTAAATATTATAACATTACAAAATTATTACTGTCGACATGAACAATTGATTTATGTTTGTCTAATGTCCAGTATAAACCGTAATCCCTGACAGATGCAAACTCAGTACGAGACAAACATTGCTCACTCGATTATAGTTAGATTATTACCTAGTCCTCAAAGTGATATTTTTTCATTCATTCTCCATGTGTACTTATAAATAACAACAAATTTAAGCACCCACATAGATGTGTTTGCCTCTAAATCGCCTGCCTCGCCACGACAAACACAACAATCACTCCACAACAACATCCACGATCTCGTATATTCGATTCTCGAAATATTGCATTGTGATAACAAAGCCTACGCAAGACGGGGACAACAGTGCGTCTGAACCACCTTTCACGTCGCTTTTTATATCACCAACAGCTGGTTATTCATTTAAAACCAGCAACCGAGTGTCGCACACACCATCTGCTGAAGAAATCTCGCCAGCAACGCTTTGTGTTCTGGGTGGCAATTCACAAGAGACTGACGTCTGTGAAGAGGGGTGAATCCATTGTCCCCACAGCAGAGGCAACAGCCGACAATAATGGAACAGAGACACTCCATCGCTTCCCGAGATTCCCATCAGTGTAAAAACTCCTGTGTTCCCTCCAATTAAGATAAGGCAGCAGCAGCTACATAGATTTATTGTACCCCTCTGTTTTGCCATGCGGTGCTTTACTCGTGATTATTGAAAATTTCAAAAGGATAGGCGGGCTACTGCTGTTATCGGCGTAAATGTTATGTCCTGGTAATTTTCTGGGTCAAAATGGAATCAGAGCCGGCCACAAAAACGTTACGTGCCGTTAGTGGTGAGTTTTGGGTACTCAATTATTTTATGTAAAAGTGTGTTTGATGTTTCCTATTGTAGCTACCTGAATGGCTTTGTGGGGGCTGTTATCTGATGATGTTGCTTTCGTGGGTCGTAGCATCATCATAACTGAAGCAACCCATGTGAACTACATGGGGCTCTATGCTGTACTTTCCATCAAATACCCTGTTTTCATACCCCTCAACCTTTCAGAACCAGTAGATCAGTAGATACCCCCTCTGATAACATGATGTACAAAGATTTCAACTTGCTGTTATATAACCTGCTCTATGATCCAAGGATGCCGATCTAAGGAAAAATCTGTTTTACACTGAATTTTGACAGTTATTTCTATCTACAAACAAATATTTTTAATCGAATCTACAGAATGTTTTTAATCACGTGAAATAATTGTTGTAGCGGCCGTGTTATCGGTTAGTGTTTATGCAATGGTTGCTGGCATAACACGTTTGAGCCGTTATATGCGACATTAATTATAAGGCCTAGGTTATCAAATTTTTTAAGCCAATATGTTCCTAACATCTCACTACCTCAGTTAAGATATACGCATATGGATATTATGATGAAATAGTGCGTTTAATGGTACTGTTGGCTGCCGGAATAATGCTCAGAACGGCATCAATGTGTGCGTGTTTTCAAAATTAACTTATTATCGCTAAAAACGCCACTACATAGTGCAATTTTGACCACTAAAAATGTCCCAAATTAAACTGTTTCATCATAATAATTAATATCAATACTATTTGTATCTTAAATGATGTTTGGAACACAAAGGCATTGAACAAATTAGATACGAATGTCATTTTAGTGACTTGTCTTTAATTTGCAAGACTTACTTTTAGACCTTACTAATGCTAGGCACACACCAGCCGATTTTCGGCATACACCAACCGACTAGTCGGCGTAAAAACAGTTGGCCGACGGCAGTTGGTTGGTGGGTGCCGAATTTAAGCCCGACGGTCGGCCTTATAGCGCTGACTAATAGTGGTCGGCATTAATTGGCAGTCGGCGTTAATCGGCAGTCGTCATTAGATAAGGAGGTATCCGGTGACAAGTCGGGGCATATCCGATGATGAGTCGGCTGGTGTGTGCAGGTTTGTTGTCATAACACAACGGTCGGATGTAACTCGGCCAATAAGAAATCATAGCACGATCATGTGATAGGCCTCGATACACGGCTAAGCCCAGCGTCTTTTTTAAGTTTTTAAGCCAATTCGGGCCACAAGTTTTCATTTTTTACTTTCATATTTTCCTGACCTGGCGGGTAACCAACGTTTCAGAAAGTGGTAGATTATTTTTTATCCTATTGCCATTGATCACCATCGTTTTTTATCACTTGTTCTTAAAACAGGCACCACAAATAAACCTAATTTCCACCTGACTTTGTTTCCCGCTTCCGATAGGAATCGCCATTTGTATTGTGAAAAACGCTACCTCTGGTGGCGCCGCTACCGGGTGCATATATATTAAGCCATAAAAATCTGCAAAGAGGCACTAACGGTGGAAAACGTTTTTGAGGGATTCGTCGGGTGCGACTGATTGCACTTCAACATAACTGTTAACTGAAACGGCTAAATATAATGTTCTGCGTACTGATTGATATAAAACATAGCTCGACGCTATTCGTTTCTTTGCTGGAGGATATGCTAAATGCTCAAGCCATATCGTCGTGAAGGCTGACGGCAAAGCTCCGACTTACTATGTAACAAGTTTCGTTTTTCTGATAGCCGTTTTGGCCTACATTTTAGAAATGTTTCATGTGTTTATTGTAGGCGTATCGCCATCTCGAGTAAACACCAAAGGGTATTTATACAGGATTTGTTTTCCACAAGGATCATGCCGAGCGCCGACGGTCGGCGCGAGTTGGTTGGTGTGTGCTGGCTGGTATGTGCGAGCAGAAGTCGGTGTTAGTCGGCGGAACTAATTGGCGTTTAGCGTCGACTGCTTTTTGCGCTGACTGGCAACCCAAGTCGGCGTTAGTCGGCTAGTGTGTGCCTAGCATTAGTTACTTCATTAGTTCTTGTCTAGGCATTGTCATTGATGAAAAATATATGTACTGAATAATATCACATGTTCAATCATTCCTAGATTTCTAGTTTGAATTAATTGATAGGCATCGGTAGCGGAGGTGGATAATGGATACGCGCTGTAAATTGACATAAAGTTTTACCTTAGCCTAGTTATTGTATGTAACATTGCCTAATTATTGTATGTAACAAAGTGTTTATAGCAAGCCATTCGATACATATACAATCGTGTAATTTATCTGTCACGACATGGTTTAATATATAATATTAGTTTGCAAACATATATATTATATAAATATTACTATTTCGCACGTTGCGTTGTACATTGAATTTTACAAAATCTCAGGATATTTTTTAACATCAATTGGGCATCCTTGATGATCAAATCAATGTCAATATCTTTTCTTTCATAAGAAGAAGACTTCTAATTAAGCGAGATTAAACAATCCATCGTATTATCACAATTAAGTTTGCGAAATGAATTCGCAATATTCCAAGTATTTTCCAACTACCCGGCATGCTCTAGTGTGCATGATCAACAATAATTTTGCAAATTAGGAAGCCGGAAAACCCCACTGACAAAGCACTGGTGATTCTTGGTGATTGCCGACAGAAGCCACAGCATAGGGCAAAAGTTTCTTTCATGAATCGACTGTGTTGAAAGTGAAAAAACCCAAATTGACTGATTCTATGAGTGAACATTGTGTTGTAGACCTACTGAGCACTACAATAATTATAAAAGCCAGTTGAAGAGCCTGACTCCAGTCGTGTCATGCCTTAGACCTCAGCAGGTGTGAAGTTCAAACATTTTGTTCTAAATAAATCCATCACGCTTGTGCAGTACAGCTGTACATTAGTATCATTGAAAGTCAAATCAATATCTGTCTGCTTAGCACATTTTGGACTGGTAGTGAGTCTTTAAACCTTAAAAAAAGTAAAGGTAAGTTCTTATATAGCACAATATCCAATCCTCAGATCTGCTAAGAGCGCTTTACATTTTACTCCCTGGCAGACCTGTTCAATCGAACACCTTCTTTGGGAAGCATCCAGCCATGCTGTAATTAAATGAATGAATGAATGAAAGTTTATTCAACAACAACAACATAATACAAGCACAATATTAAAAAACAATATAATACATGCACAACATACAATACACAAAAATGCCAAGTATACAATTGTAAGTCACAGTTTTGAAGTCTAAAAGGGCAAGAAGAAGTGTGTCACTTATAACACTTGCCCAAATTACAATGGATATAATTACAATGGATATAATTACAATGGATATAATTACAATGGATATAATTACAATGGATATAATTACAATGGATATAATTACAATGGATATAATTACAATGGATATAATTACAATGGATATAATTACAATGTATATAATTACAATGGATATAATTACAATGGATATAATTACAATGGATATAATTACAATGGATATAATTACAATGGATATAATTACAATGGATATAATTACAATGGATATAATTACAATGGATATAATTACAATGGATATAATTACAATGGATATAATTACAATCAAGAATATTTTACAATATGCAACATGCAAGATTACAACATACAATTGATATTTTTAAAAGAATGAAATATATATACATCACCAATACCACTTGTGCTAAAGAATAACAATTTGTGAAGTCCAATATAGACAATACATTTTTAGTAAGTAAGCAAAATATTATCAGTGCATTTGTTTTGAAGCAATGGACGTTTCTAGAACATATTAAAGAATTGTCTGGAGAATTCCACAGTGTTACACCTTTAAACGAAAGACACATTCTCTTTAAATTGGTGTGAGCAAAATGTTGTTTAAAAGTTGGGCTTTGTCTAGTTGCATATACAGGACTGTACATAGTAAACAACTTTTGTATGTTCACTGGGAGCAAATTGCTATTTGCCTTGTACATAATAAGTGCAGTTCGTAAATCAAGAATATCTGACACTTTCAAGATACGTAATTCAGAGAATATAGAAGAAGTGTGATCTAACCTCTTAGCTCTACAAATTAAGCACACCACTCTCTTTTGTAACAATACTAAACAATTTAAGGTAGTAGCCTACGTATTGCCCCATACTTCAATGCAATAAATAATGTATGGGAGAAAAAGGGAATGGTATAAAGTAAGCAATCCCCGTTTGTCAATGACAAAGCTGGCTCTATACATTAAGGCACAACTCTTTGAGAGTTTAGACTTTATTACAGGAATGTGTTTTTTCCATGTTAATTTATTATCTATCAAAACTCCTAAAAATTTGGTGAATTCAACCTTATTTATTTCTTCCTTACTTATATATAGAGACACGTGTCTTTATAATACGTTTGCCAAATAACATATAATTTGTTTTTGATATATTGAGAGAGAACCTGTTTACTACAAACCATACATGTAACTTTTTTTTAATTCAATATTTGTCAACCTGACAAGTTCACCTATATCACTATTACTGTAGAACATGTTGGTATCATCAGCAAATAAGATGAACTTAAAGATGCTTGAAACATTACAAATATCGTTTATGTACAAAATAAACAACTTTGGTCCTAAAACAGATCCTTGTGGTACACCACAAGATATTTTGAGTATTTCTGAATCACAATTATCATAGTGAACAAACTTACTTATGTTTTTCAAGTAACTCATAATCCACTGATGTGCAACACCACGAATACCATAAAAATATATTTTTTTGGCCAATATATCATGGTTAACCGTATCAAATATTTTCTTAAGGTCAACAAATATGCCAATGGGATATTTATTATTATCAAGAGAATTAGTAATTTCTTCAACCAATTCTATTAAGGCATGAGATGTTGACATGTTTGATCTAAATCCATATTGACTAGAACTGAGTATATTATACTTATCTAGAAAACTATTCAATCTCTCACAGTATAATTTCTCCAGTATTTTTGAGAACGGGGGCAACAAAGAAATAGGTCTTTAATTTGTAAATACACCCTTATCACCAGACTTAAATATTGCACAACAATTAATGCTTGAAGACTATTTGTACACAAATATCCACCCCTATAATAATAATTTGAAGTGCACACATACACACACGCATGCACACGCACACACCTATATTCCCACACAGTATTAAACAGTGTCTGACTGAAGACATCTAAAAATGGGCCAAGTGGCCCTGAAGTCCTTTGGACTAATACGTCTATATGTGACCCTGTCTGACCAAATGAGTGATAAGTCGGAAAAATTGTAACATTCTTTTCTTACATCCTTGTAAAGGTTTGGTAGGGTGCCTTACACGGTTTCAAAAAATATGACTGCTACAAAAATTGGCAAAGTTATGGAGCATTGAACACGGTAGGGATCAAAAAGTGAAAATGAAGAAAATGGCTGTTGAAGTTTTACATTATATATGCAAATGGATTGCATGGAAATATTACATGCACAACATTCAAATGTGGCACACAGTATGTAATATGTATGTTATGTTGCAATGATACACTGAAAGTACAAATGTGCTGCTACAAAGACTTATCGAATTATGCCAGATTATGTCTTCATGTGTAAAACTAAGAGGACAGATTATCTGAGAGCAAAAGGTAGACTCACTGTTTGACACAGTTTAAAACCTACAGGCAACTGTCCAGTTTAACAGGGGTCTAGTGGCTTAATGCTTGACACAAGCTACTGCCAGTGACCAATTACAGATTAGTCACAGTTTCCATCAAACAATAGCAGGCAGAGAATCTTAGCTCCACAGCTGGGTGAAGGTTTCAGAGCAGTGTGGAATTGCAGCTTCAAAGGGAAATCAAATCCTTGGATTGATTAGGCGAAATATAGCATATAAAGAAAAAGAACTAATAATACCACTGCACAAAACAATAGTTAGGCCTCATTTAGAATATTGTATACAAGCGTGGAGGCCATACCGCAAGAAGGACATAGATATGCTAGAAAGAGTACAGAGGAGAGCAACTAAAATGATACCAAAACTGAGGGATCTTAGTTACGAAATACGCCTAAAAAATGCGGTTTAACAACACTAGAGACCAGGAGATTGAGAGGAGATCAGATAGAAGTGTTTAAAATATTGAATGGTTATAAAAATATTGATAGAAATATATATTTTTTCAATTAAGAAAGATAGAAGGACTTGAGGACATGAAGTTACATTAGCAAAGGAGCAGAGTAGATTAGATATAAGAAAGTTTTCATTTTCACAAAGGACTGTAAATGAGTGGAACAGATTATCTGCTGATTGTGTGGGTGCTAGTAGCGTGAATATGTTTAAAAATAAAATAGACACATACCTCAGACGGGCGGGATACACTTAGATAAAAGGGTCGGACTCTCGATAAGCCAAAGGGCTTCCTTGTCCACCTGCCACCTAGAGTTAATTCTCTGGGTGGCAATCTTGTTAAATCTTGTTAAATCCCTGTAGTCTAAGATAATTTCATGCGGTATTAATGGTATTGTGTTGAAAGTTGTATACAACATGTAAAAAATGCTAAATCATGTATAAATGAGGGCCAGACTGTGTCAGCCTTCTTCTCATGTGTAGAGGTATGGCAAGGAGAAAACTTGTGTCCTTTGTTATTTGCTATTTACCTGAATAATTTTGAACACTTAGTCACAATTATAATGGACTTGACATGGCAGTTGGTTAAATTTACAACAACCTTAGTGATGATGATGTAGAAAATGTATGTTCTACTATATGCTGATGACACTAGAATGATTCAATCAAATACAGATTTCTTGCTTGTGTATAGCGGAACTATGTCAACTCTTCTAATGGTTGACATTTGGTTGTTTCAGGTGTCAACTATATTGTGAATCTGTAATTATTAGTCTATATTGATACAATTGATTTACACATTACCATGTCTACACAAGGCATGGCAAGCATAAACAGAACAGTAAAATGCATTTGATATAAATAAAGTGTAGGATATTTCACTCTATAGTTGTCCAGAATATTAATTTTCTATGTTTGTCACCTACAGGTGACAGAATATTAATTTTCTATGTTTGTCACCTACAGGTTTCTACAGACAATACATCTTGAACCAATAGACAACACAGTCACACCATTTTATAATAATTAAATGAACATCAAAATAAACACAACTTGCAATTATAGAAAATCAATAGTTTTGAAGATACAGTTTAAAAATGTTAGGCAACTGTTCATTCTAACAGGGGTCAAGTGTGTCTACTCTGCCAGGGTGCTGTGACCAATTAAAGATTAGTCAAGGTCTCAATGGACTGGGCTGTAGAGATTAGTCACAGCTGTTGACTTTGTGGCACAATACACAACATCTACTGTTGGGGGTGGTCTCAAGGGCCCTTATCAAAACCACATCACTAGATAATGTAAACCTTTTGCACTTTGGGGGCCCCTTAGGTGCCCTTAGAATGATTCAATCAAATACAGATTTCTTGTATATAGTGGCAGCACCCTAAGATACATCTATGCAAAATTTGAAAAAAAGTTGCTGAACAGTTTTTGAAAAAATAGGCCAAATGTTACATTTTTACCAGTTTTGGGGTGCTTGTAGGCCCTAGGGAGCCCTTAAAATGATTAAATCAAATACAGATTTCTCTTGCATAGTGGCAGTGCCCCAAGATGTCTATGTAAAATTTGAAAAAAAGTTGCTGAAAGGTTTCTGAGATACGGCAGCTAACGGCGGACAGCGGACGCAGAGTGATGGCAATAGTCCCTTGGACCTTCGGCGAAAGGACTAAAAATGGATCACGAAACTGCCATCAATCAGCTAGTTCAGCTGCTAAGCATCCGAGATGATTTAGTTCATGGCAATAATGGCAGGTGGCACCACCATCCAGCAACTTGCTGGTCACTTGTTGACGAGTGAAGTCCTGATGTGAACTACTTGTCTACTACCCAAACAATCAATACCGCCGGTTCTTAGGATTTCCTTACAGCACAACACAGGCGGTTGAATGGTTTAGTAGCGTAGCTTTACAAACTCTAGTCACATCGGTTTCTATTAATTCCTTCACTAGCTGCAAATGTATTAAGTTTCCGTCATGAAAGTGTTAATAGAAATAGGAACTGAAAATGGTAATTAATCTAGACAGCTTTACCCATTCATCATTTTAGTCGGGAATGGCTGTCAAGATCAATTTTAAATTGACTCTTATCAAAATATGATTATATCTGTATTTTTTGTAATGTGAGCACTAATGAATCATTATGAGGCTGTGAAATAAGGCCGGTCCGATTGTCCCGGACGAGTAGTTTCAGTGGTCGGATTAGTCCATGTTTAGTGGAGAAGTCCCATCGGACTAGCTGTGATTATCTGAATTAAATTACGCTGTCTGTGTAACTGCTAGTTTTAAGCTAGAATTAACATCTTCACGTTGAAAGTGTGATCTCTTGTTCCTTTTCCGGACTGGAAGAGGAACAAGAGATCAAATTTTCAACCTGAAGATGTTAATTCAGAACTGCAGAGAATTCAACCATGACCTTAAGATCTGTTTCATAGATTATTCAAAAGCTTTTGATAATGTTAGTCATCAACAACTCTGGAAAACCTTGATACATGGGATTTGACCAGAAAATTACATCATTTATCCAAAATTTATATGTTGGACAGCAGTCTGCAGTGAGATTAGAGGTACCACAGATTGGTTCCCAGTCGGCAAGGGAGTGAGACAGGGGTGCATTTTGTCCCCCCCCCCCGACTATTCAGTCTATACACAGAGAATATCATGAGAGAAATCGAGACTGACACGAGAAGCAAGTTTTTTAATGGACTGAAAGTGAATGGACAGGAGATATATGAATTGAGATATGCCGATGACACAGCGTTAATATCTGATACAAAAGAAGGATTGGATAAACTGATAACTACTGTTAAAGAGCACAGCGAGATGAAAGGATTGAAACTAGACGTAAAGAAGACTAAGATCATGGATGTGAAGGGATGTTGAGAACCATCAGAAGTCACAGTAGATGGCGAGGAAATAGAACGAGTAGAAAGTTTTGAATATCTGGGGTCACTGATAGAAGCGGATGGAGATGGGACGAAAGAGATCAAGCGGAGGTTGGCAATGGCGAGTAAAAAGTTGACGGAGATGAAGAATTGTGGAAAGCAACGAACAAAGATATAATACTACGAATTATCCGAGTCTGCATATTTCCAACGGCTACGTATGGATGCGAAAGCTGGACTCTTAATAAGAACATTACTAAACGTATAAATGCATTTGAAAACAAGTGTTATAGAAAGATGTTACGAGTTTCGTGGACTGAACGTAGAACTAACGCATCCATCACAGATGAGCTTGGTGTTATACCCGGGACTTTATTGAACTTTGTAAAGAAACAGAAACTAAGTTATTTCGGCCATGTGAAACGGCATCAGTCTCTAGAGAGATTAATAATGGAAGGAAAAGTGAAAGGCAGCAGAAGCAGAGGAAGATCTAGGAGACAATGGGGGAAGGACATAGAGGAATGGATGGGAGCAGATGTCTGGCGAATGGGGAGACTGGCAAATGAAAGAGCTGTCTATAGACAATCCATCAAGGCTGCAACATCCGGAAATGGATAAGCAAACCCAAGAAGATATGCTAGTTGGGTGTTGTGATGGAATACAACAAAATAAGATAATAAGGTAGCATTTTATCACACGCAGCTAAATATTTCGTACGACTGTCGATTGGGAAACTTGTTGAATGTGGTGAATGTAAATGGCGACAGCTTACATCCAGTTAGCAGTGCCGCCTAACGATCATGAGTGATGAGTGACATGGACGTATGTGCGAGTTACAGACATCTTTATGTGCTATCCCATTGTGATTGTAGTTGCATTATTCCGGCATTGGGTGATTATTTTAGCAAGCTACCAAATGCCAGCAATGTTAGTGATTCTTTAGTTGGCTTCGGGAAAGGAACCGTTTAGTTCGACAATGTTGGTCCTTCATCGCCATCAGGCTTCAAATTCTGCTGGCAGCGCCTTGTCTATCACTGCTGTTTGCTGCCCCTGATTAAACTAGTCATTTGTTCTGGTGACTTTGCAGTTGGATCTACGGAATAACATGTATTTGTTTCTATTAATGACGCATTTAGTTTCTATTAATGACACATATAGTTGAACACTGAAATGTGAAACGGCTTGTTTTCTTTATGAAATAAAAACCATTTTTACTATGTGCCATAACTGTCACATACATGATGCAACAGTATGATTAATAGTACCTGGCACATTTATTTTAAGGACTAGTAAAATAATAGCAGGACTAGTTGTTTTTGAGACAGCTAGTCGGATGGACTACCTGTCAGCTAAAGCCATCGTGCACCCTGAATCATTATATTTCTGTTTCTGTTGTTTCTTTCTGCATTTTGATGAACAAAATGTTACCATATTGGTATGCACAATGAAATCTAGAACAGACAGGTAAGTGGTGTCAACAAAATGAACTTCCTCAACTGATTAGCTAACCATAGAAGATTATCAAAACAATACCTATGACACTTCATATGAATGATGTTTTATCACATTTCAAGTACTTTACTTACATGAGATTCATAAAGAGATACCTTGCACAGCCAGTCAGCCATCCTCCACATCCAAACACCAGCTTCCACACTATCCTCAGTAACCCAGCAGATCAGGGGCTCCCAGTGGGCCTACTGACTATTTACCCCTTTCATCCAGTGGGTCAGAAGTGGCCATCTTGAACATATCAGGGCAACATCTATGAAGATGTCTGGAGACAGGCCAGGCTGGCTGGCCAAAGAGGCCTGGGTGGTGGTGTGGGGTAACAAGGGCAGCAGCCTTCAAAGAATGTCAACTGCCACAAAGGCACCCAAAGCCATTAATTAGGTGGAGCAGGGCAACTTGTCAGAATTCACACTGATGTGGAACACCAGCTCTCTGTCAGCAGGCTCTTTATGTGGCCCTTGTTGGGCAGTCTGCAAGTGGATTACAGCCAGCTGCACTATGGCCGCCAGTTGAACTACCAGGACAAGCTCCCTGATCTCTCCATGCACCTTCACAAAGGATATAACTCGAATATCCTCTCACTGTACAAGTCATGTGTATTCCTGTTGCTCACATGTCACCATTATCACACCCATCACAGTCTAAACTGTGTTGTTTTCAGCATCCTCATTACCATTTCCAAGCATGACGAATGCAGTGATTGCTACACATAGAACCACTACCACCACCACCAGTAAATACATCATTACGTCATCTCACTTATATATCACAAGTAATTCCTGCAGAAAACAGAAGAAGGTGGCAGGTAGGAGGAGGATGTCTGTCCCAACTCCGCCAATGACAAATCATAAATTACTGACACTAACAAACAATACAATTTATACAGAAACATTTGATTATACAACTATCGAAGCACTAAAAAATCAGCAAAATAATACATTTAGCTGTAAACATGAAGAGGAAGACCAAATTAAGATGGATAGTGTTGATACTGTTACGCGAGATCTGGAAAGGGTAAGGGGAACAGACTGAGAAGATTGTGACTAAAGACAACTCATGATGTGCCCCCCCAGGGATCAAAGGGATGATGAAATTGACTACACAAGTAGTGTCTTCAAAGCATTTAGCTGTGATACAGCAGCATGATTTGATGGAGATATATATATATATATATGTCAGTAAAGTGATGTATGACCGAGGTAACTGTAGCATCACAGAATAACAGTCGTATGAAACTATCAAACATGTAGGGGACAAGCCAGTTTCTCTACAGACAGACCTATTGACAGAAAATAAAACAACTTACGAGTTGGCTCAATGCCCAGCTAGAAGTCCTTGGAGACCCACCTGGAATAAAACAAACATAACTTTTAACACATTTTATATTAACACAAAAGCAGTGAATTTGTTAACCATGCACAATGCCAGGCACACCATCTTGTCACAGTCACAAATAAAACAGAAATGTAACATCACATTATCTTAGTATCAATTTGATATATCTATATTTTTAGAACTGACATATATGTCAACACAGCAGATGAAGCTTACAAGTGAGACTGCATATGTACTGTGAACAGTAGATCATTATGATCCCCTGCAGAGCACGGTCCACATTCTAACCCCACAATTAACCCTAGGCATTAATTATACCCCAAACATAATCAATCAACGATTGTTTCTGCACCGAGACAGAGTCCACATTTTTGTGAAATCCGATCCCCTTAGTTTTAAGAATTTTTATCTAGTGCATTTGCTCTGTGACATATTTTTTACAGCAGAGGTTCAGTGTACTGTTTTCAGCACACTACCCAAAGGTTCAATGACCAACACCCCATGTACTATCAGGAAGCCCAGACAACCAAATCCATTTTCATTTGTTGGGTGGTTTGCACTGGCTCATGCAGAATGAGTAATGATTGGCTAATAAAAAAACTATCATGTGGTAAGTGTCAAAATGAAGGGTAGGCTGCTGTGTCTTGATAAAGATGAAAGGAATGCAGTGACATAGAACAGTGTTTACTTGACAACTATGTCAGGCATTTCATTATATGCTACAGTGACACAGTCAACCTTTAGCTGGATTAAGTTAGCCAACTATTCAAAAAAGGGCCTTCAATTAAAAATACTTTGACTAATCCTTAGATGTTGGTTGAAGGATCCTCTTCAATTAAATGTATTTATTTTGCTTCTTTCAGACATATTTTTTTAATCTATAATCGACCACAACACGCTAGTCCATTAGTGATTTATCTATTCTGTTCTGGTGAAGACATTAGACAAACTATTACATTGGGGTAAATATTTGGATTTGGTCAAAATTAAATGAAAAGAACAATAACATAAGGCTATTCACAGTCACAAGTTACCCAACTAATAATCAAAATCAATTATTTTGATGACTGCAACAAAAGCATGCAGCATTTTATTAAACCAACAATGCCAACTACTTAAATCAATCACACACTACAGAGGTGAACTCAACAATCATGATTTGCGGTGAGCTAAACAGTTTTAAGGGGCACTTTTTAAGTGTCCTGTAATTATTCACACATTGCTGTGTGTAAATGTATAACTTGGTTTAGATGTGAAGCATGATAGCATACCATAAACACCCTTATTTACCGGTATTATTTACCATATGCTTCACAGCACCAGTTCAATATTGAAACGTTTACCACCGAGTTCAAACTTGTTAATTAGTGAGAGCGAAGACAGGCGCCTACAATAACTCAACAACAGGCATCAATTTAAGTCCACATGGCCAATAAACTTTCAGGCTGCAGTTTGTTTATTAGATGGCCTGCTAATAGAGTTACAACAGACCTTGCTCAGCTGCCCATCATTCAACCACCTATAAAAACAACATTTCAGTGTTACAAAGTGGCACCCAGATAGCTATTGGATGGGCCTCCACAAGTGGCCTTGTCCTCAACCACTATTTACAGACTGTGTGTGTGTGTGTGTGTGTGTGTGTGTGTGTGTGTGTGTGCGTGCGTGTGCGTGCGTGCGTGCGTGTGTGTACACTGACAAGTGAACTATCAAAGCAGACATATATTTTAAGGCATATACTGGTCATTCTGTTACACTCAGTTCACTGGCTGCCCAATGCAGTAGTCACTCACTCTCAGAAGTTGCTCAACCATATAGTGCCTTATTTACAAGATACAGGTCTTCTGTAAATGTCCCATTAGTGAAGGAGAAGAGAAATTGGCCACCAAAGAAATAACAAATACTTCAGAAAGTAATCAGAAGATCTGAGTTTGGCTGAGGCAACTATGAGGAACAGACAGAGCAACCAAAGAGTGTAGGCCTCATGTAAATATCTCAGACAGTCTGGTACTGTTAGTAATTTAAAACTACCTCTTCAATTGATTTAGCCCATCACGAGTCCAGTTTGGTTATGTTCAATTTTGACATGTGCCAATAGTGTAACTATTATACACAAGTTGAATTTTTTTTAATGTGTACTGTTGCTAAAATTTAGGAAAGTATTCACTTTAAAATCATTATATAAGGTAATTTGCAGAAGTGTGAGTAGCCTTGTGATACAGCAGAGCCACTTTTGCCATTTTGTTACAAAATGTTGACATCCTATCAGAAATAACTTCATAGGTTTATCTGAAGGTGTCACCAAAACTAAATTGTAAATTTGTACAAATGAGCTAGCATGTCATTCATGGTAGAATAAGGTAGATACTAGGTAGATCCACCGAATCAAAACGAGCTGGGCAAAACGAATGGAACCAAGGACAAATTAGTAACACACATGCACACATACCACCAGTGTCGCATATCTTCCACCTTCAATATCATGAATATATTGCAAGCAAATTGAAAGCATCCCCAGTTGCCTACTTGACACCGGCTTGACAAAGTAATATCGCACACAACCTTTGCAGGACAATACCATGGTGTGAGTAAATTCACCATTAGGATGCCACACACAAGCTTTGTCATCTTTATTACTGCCAGCTATCTTAGCATTGCTCATCTGCGGTTTCGTAGTCTAGTCAAGGTCTGGGTACACCATAAATCATAACTTGAACAGGTTGACAATGAAAGGGTTAAAGCGATGATACATGGAGATTGCTAGAGTTAACGACCATGCACTAACCGAGACACTTCGCTTCAGGGGAGGTGAGTGGAAAAAACCAGAGAATGAGCAGTAGCGCAGAGAGAGCAACAATGCGACCACGCGCTGTGGTCACACGTGGCTGAGCAGTGCTGTCAATCACAGGTGTTGTTCCTATTTCAAATCAGATGTGCTTCTCAGAACTTGTACGTCATCGTTACATGGCACAAAGAACAGACAGTGCTGTGGACTAATTTGACACCAACAAAAGTTCCTGCATTCAGTGAGGGTTAATTAACTAACTACTGGTTGGCAAGATCCACATTAACAATTACACAGACCATCATATTTTAAGTTAATTAAAAGTTTACAAATACCAAAATCTATCAAAAGCTAACTAAATAGACACAGCGCCTTCCTACCCAATCCCTGTGCCCCACTCCCACATGTCCCTTACCCCGTTGCCAACCTATCCAACTGCCCCCTCTAAATCCTTGTGCCCTCAATCCATAGGCCTTGAGCCCTCACTCAATCCATTTGTGGGCCCCCCACTCACCTCATTTATTAACATAGCCTAAAATATCACACTGCAGTCATGTGACACTTGGGCATGATCTGAACTGTATAATAAACACATACTTCAAAGCAACCTGTTATTTGGTTCTCATGAACCTTAGCATTTGAAAGACCAACAATGTTGTGTACCTGAGTCTACTTCATCTGTCTATTCTGTGTGAAATTTGATCCTGAAGCATCATAGAATCGGCGTGCAGCAGAGCGTGACAGCCGTGCGCCATGCATGACAAACAGAACATGTTTTTTACAGTAGAAAGCTACTCTTGTTTTTATCTTTCCTCCTCTGACGCAGGCCTGTATAACTGGGGCTTTCTATTGTAGTTGACTAACTTGTTTTGAAACAACCGTGCTCCAACACACAATCACACTTTAGATGGTATCTCGCTGATGGAGCAACCAGCCATTCCTGTTATAACAACTTGTACAGTGTTGCTGAAGCCTTCTGTGGAGACACAGACCATCCTTAAAAAATTACCTCATCTGTTCCTCATTTTTTTATATTATTAACAAAATGTTCTTAACACTAGAATAAATATTTTAATGTATACTGTCCGCCAAGCTGCATTTGGTATGCCTGAAGCAATGTTCACAATTTTAATGTTGCGCACATGAAATGTTCAAATAAATTGTTTACAAAATATTCAAATAGTAGACACCAGCTATAGCTCTGACAAGCAGTGCTAACTGCAAGTTTATGGAATTGCTTGGGAATGACAATCAAGAATGCAAGTGGGATGAACTACCACTGATTCTGCAAACTTCCTGCTAATACTTTTACCATCGCTGGCTTGAGCAGATGATTTCATGTAACAGAACAGACAAGGTAGTGTTAAAATGTCTCTTATTCTAACATACACAGCTCTACATACACCTTCTAACAGGTTTAAACTGGAAGATTAACTCACATTGTGCCCTATTACAGTAACATATAATACTAAAAAATAATACCAAAAACACAGAATTAAACCGAGGTAACAAAATTACCATCATACGAATTTAAGTTAATCTTTTTTTTAAATTGGTTTCTGTAAAATGGAAATAAAAATCTGCTCTAATAGCTGACCAGACATTAAATTTGAGTTTGAAGACTAATGTTCATTTATCAATATTTATAACTGTATCATCATAATCATGGGATTAAAACTACTACAAATGAAATAAACATATTTGTGGCTTGTGTCAAATGAAAAACTGCTGATATTTTACGTGCGAAATGCCACCAAGGTTGGGATGTAGCAACACTGAATATAATAATGTTTAATATATATGTAGACATACAGACTGTGTTATTGTTATCCTATGCGGTACAAAATCATTTTGATGATGGCATAAAAATACCAGTTTTACGGTATGTTCAGAGATCGCTGTACGGCTATAAAAGGCAGACCAGTAACTTGTAAAGGTGAAATGTAATGTTTTCATCGAATGATTCATTGGTCTAGCAAATCCTCGTTTTATTCAATTTCTGATGGTACATATACCACATAGCAATAAAGATTAAGAGTATGACATGATGTATAACTTTGCTAATTTTGATGAACTTTGAAATAGAAACCACAAGAATTGTAGTCTTCTGATAATATGAAACCCTCCATTAGTTAACCAGTGAAATTTGTTGAAAATTCCCTTTAAACTGAGGCTGTTGGTTCCTATTTTTAAACATAATATTCTTAATACCAGAATAAATATGTTGAAGACATTCTGCCTACCAATTTTTTAATAAGCATGAAATAGTGTTCGCAATTTTAATGTTGCATAGTCAAAATGCTTGTAAACAAAACATTCATTATAAGCAGCTGCTATTTGCACTTATATCTTTGAAGTTGGCTTGCTCCCACATGCCTGGCCAGATTGGGATAAAGTACAAGTGATGCAGTGAACATCCTGCTAATAATTACCAACCCTGGCTGATTGATGGTAGACAAGACGAATAGACAACCTCTTTCTAACAGCATCCCTGGTGGATAACAAATTTAATATTAAATGTCTGGTGGTTAGGTTACAGGTGGAATGTCAAAATGTGTAAATTCTCCCATTCATCATGCTCCACCGTGTTGTGCTGTGGCAACAGCAAGGTACTTATTGTACAGGTTTGTGCAGACAGTTACACCATGTAGACTGCGCACACAGACATGTTGTATAATGCCTCTGTCAATGGGGTGGTGGTACAGGTAGGATGATGCAGGCTGAGACACCTGCATGATCTGGACAGCTTGTTAAAAATGCCCTTCCCAAACCCCTTGGAGGACAAAGGTTGGGATCAGTCAGTGCTTTCTGCTTCTTCTCCTTCAATTACAGAGGAGTGTCTGTCACATAATCACTTGGGTTGAGTGCCTGATCGGTGGAACCAATCAGATGACAAGAATAAATGGTTAGTGTCAATATCATTATTTATTAGGATTAAGGTTCTTTTCATCTAATAATGACTCTTGTGCATCCCTGTTCATGATTTTGGTTCATGATTTTTGTATTTTGTGTCAGATTCCTGAGGACGTAGACATTATAGAAGTTTATTATTATCAGTATACCTCGCGCTGTGGATGGCCTGCGTTGAGGCGCGTCTCCCGGGTGGCGGATGGGGGAACCCTTCCTCGGAGGGGGTGCACCGGATAATACAGAAGAAGGTGTCGCGGACCAAACTATCCTAGGTGAAGGACAACACTGATTCCAAACCCGGGTAGACCCAGTTCGATAGCCTGGTAAGGCAGTGGGTCTAGGAGAAGGAACTCTGATTCCAAACCCGGGTAGACCGAACCCGTTAGCCTTGGAGGGCAGTCGGTCTAGGAGAAGGAAACTCTGATTACAGACCACCTGTTGCCTTACAGGTTGTGGTTCATCGGAACCAAAGGCTAGGCCCACCGCCTATAACTGTGGTTGGCGTCAGGAAGGGCATCCGGCCACAAAAATCATGCTAAATCCAAAAATGAAAATGATGATTCAGCGAGCCTCGGATGCAGTTAGGGCGTACCCTGTAAGCGACGGGCAGAGGACTCGCCTGACCTCTGTGAAAAGTGGACAAGGGCTACCGGGCCTTGGGCTGTCCCGGTTAAAGAGGTTAGTCCGGATGAGAGTGGGGACATTGAATGTGGGGACAATGACTGGACGAGGAAGGGAGTTGGCGGATCTGATGGAGAGGAGGAGGATGGGAGTGCTGTGTGTGCAGGAGACTCGGTGGAAGGGGAACAAAGCGAGAGAGTTGGGAGGAAACTGCAAGCTGCTATATAGTGGAACAGATGAGCGAGGGCGAAATGGGGTGGGGATAGTGCTACACAAAGAACTTAAAGATAGCCTAATGAGTGTGAGCAGAAGGAACGATCGATTGATGAGTGTCAAGCTGGGCTTAGGTGAGACGGTGGTTAACATCATATGCGCGTATGCCCCCCAAGCGGGCTGTGAAGAGGAGGAGAAGGAAACCTTCTGGAGACAGATGGATCAAGAGCTCAGGTCGATACCAGAGAGAGAAAGGGTGATTGTAGGCGGAGACCTAAACGGTCACGTGGGAATGAGTAGAGATGAGATTGAGAGGATACACGGTGGCTGGGGAGTGGGAGAGAGGAACGAGGAAGGCGAAAGGGTAGTAGGCTTTGCGATGGCATTTGATTTGGCGATAGGGAATACTTTCTTCGAGAAGAGAGCGAGCCAGTTGGTGACCTACAGGAGTGGAGGAAGAGAAAGTCAAATAGACTTCCTAATGTGTAGAAGATCCCATCTGAAAGAAGCTAAGAACTGCAAGGTCATAAACGGGGAAAGTGTGGCGGCACAACACAAAGTACTGGTGATGGACTGGGAGATTAAGTGTAGTAAGAAAAGAAGACCAGAGCAGGTGACACCGAAGATCAAGTGGTGGAGATTGAAAGAAGAGGGCCCAAAGAAGCAGTTTAGGGAGAAAGTGTTGGAGGAAAGGAGATTGTTGGACAACGTACAGGAATGGTGGGAGGAGAACAGCAAGGTGATATTGAGAGCGGGAAAGGAGGTGCTGGGCATGACAACAGGAAAGAGACCCCCTGGGGACAAGGAGACATGGTGGTGGAATGATGAGGTGAAGGATGCGATAAGAGCTAAGAAAGAGGCTAAGAAGAAGTGGGAAACCTCAGGAAAGCATGAAGACAGAGACAGCTATCGGCAGGCAAACAAAGAAGCAAAGAAAGAAGTAGCAAGATCAAAGACACAGGCAATGGATGAGGTGTACGGGGAGCTGGAAACATCGGAGGGAGAAAGAAAGATATATAGAATAGCAAAGGCTCGCGACAAATCGACCAAAGACTTCACACAGATAAGACAGATAAAGGATGGACAAGGAGTGGTTCTATGGGAACAGGATAAGATCAAGGATCGGTGGAAAGGATATTTCGATAATCTGCTAAACATAGAGAACCCGAGGGCAGTCTTTGACGATGGAGTGCCAAATGAAGGCTTAACACCAGGAATTATCAGGGAGGAAGTAGAGGTGGCACTGAAAAGAATGAAAACTGGGAAGGCGATGGGACCAGACGGAATTCCAGTGGAGGTCTGGAAGAGTTTGGGAGAAGAGGGGGTCGATATGCTGTGGGATCTGATGCAGAAGATATACGTACAAGAGAAAATGCCAGAGGAATGGAGAGACAGTGTCATCGTGCCTATTTTCAAGGAGAAGGGAGACATCCAGGAATGTGGCAATTACAGAGGCATCAAGTTGATGTCGCACACCATGAAGGTTTGGGAAAGGGTAATTGACAGAAGGCTGAGGGAGGAGACAAGCATAGGTGAGGAGCAGTTCGGTTTTATGCCGGGCAGAGGAACAACGGACGCCATATTTGCAGCAAGGCAGTTGATGGAGAAACACCGGGAGATGCAGAAGGAACTGCACATGGTCTTCATTGATTTAGAGAAGGCATACGATAGAGTGCCACGACAGGAGGTTTGGAGGTGTATGCGGGAGCAGGGTGTGCCTGAAAAGTATGTACGCCTTGTAAAAGACACATATGAAGACGCAAGTACGCAAGTCAAGAGCAGTGTAGGACTGACAGGCAAGATCACCGTTAGAGTGGGGCTGCACCAGGGGTCCTCACTGAGTCCTTACCTGTTTGACTTGATTATGGATATGTTGGGCCGGGGCATCAAAGAACAGCCCCCCTGGTGTATGCTGTTTGCAGACGACATCGTGCTGTGCAGTACCAGAAGAGAGGAGGTGGAAAGGAAGCTCGAGGAATGGAGAAGTGCAATGGAAGATCGAGGACTAAAGATTAGTAGAAAGAAGACGGAATACCTGAGGTGCAACGAAAACAATGACCTAGAGATCCGGTTACAGGGCGAGATAGTGAAGAGAGTGAAGACATTCAAATATCTAGGATCGACATTGGCGGATGATGGAGAATTGGATGCGGAAGTCAGTCATAGAGTGCAGAGCGGGTGGAAGAACTGGAAGAGAGTATCTGGAGTGCTGTGTGACAGAAGAATGAACGTGAAGATCAAGGGAAAAGTGTACAGGACAGTGGTAAGGCCAGCACTGATGTACGGGGCGGAGACATGGGCGGCAAAGAAGACACAGGAAAAGAAGTTGGATGTCGCAGAAATGCGAATGCTACGATGGATGTGTGGAGCCACAAAGATTGACAAGATAAGAAACGAAAGAATCAGAGGGACAACGAAAGTGGGGGAAATATCAAAGAAAGTCCAAGAAAGTAGGTTGAGATGGTATGGACACGTAATGAGAAGAGAGGAGGATTATGTAGGAAGGAGAGCGATGGGAATGAAAGTGCAAGGGAAGAGGAGGAGAGGAAGGCCGAAGAGGAGGTGGTTAGACAGTGTGAGGGCAGATCTCAGGGAGAAAGGACTGTCGGGGGAAGAAGTGCACGACCGAGCGATATGGAGGCGAATGACATCATCATACATCGACCCCACGTAAAAAGTGGGACAAAGATGAAGAGAAAGAAGAAGATTATTATCAGTATACATAGTTAATGTTGGGACTAGGGTCAATAGTACAAGGGGTAGTTATGATTCTAATGATTACGCAGTCGATCACATTCTAATAATATGAAAACAAATTGAAAAATACCTTAGAAGGGCTGTTTACAAATTTATACAAACAAATTTGCTTTCGATACTTCAAAGGCTTCCTTGTCCACTTGCTGTCTTGGGTTTTTTGCTCTGAATGGCAGTCTCATTAAAATATAAATCTATCTTAGTCTTCTCCAACCAAACACATAAGAGTGTTTCAATAATAGAAACAGTGTAACCAGATGAATCTCGGGGCCAGGATGTTCATCATAATATCCCAGAGACAGACATCCTGATGACCTGTTGTATTGATTTCTGTGGGTCTCATAGCATTGATCTAAGACTTGCTGATCGCTTGGAGACATTTCTCGCAGACAGACCTACTGTTGACGTCGCAAGGTTCATAACTCTTACATATCACCGGTAATCTAAAACTTAACTGAACTGCTTCAATCAAAATGCAGCAGCTTGGAAATTGAATTTTTAATGTAGTGAAATCTTAATTTTGTTCTACCATTAAAAATTCTTGTAATGTGCAATGGAATCACAATGGAAAGGTATGTTGCATTTCTAATAACATAAAAAGGTCATAAAAATTAAGCACAACTACATGTATTAAGCAGTCTTGGGTCAGACATCCGCTGATTTAGGTCCTGACACACCTTCGACTGAAAGCACTCCACTAACTACGGTACATTCTTTGTTATGTAGACAAATTGATGGGGGTTCTCAGTAGTGAAACACAATGATTTTATGATAACATCCCCTCCAGACAAATCTGAGGGCGTCCACAAGCTTGAACAATGGTCAACGCCTATTTACCAGACAAGCTCAACATTCAAAGTAGTCTTTCTTACACAGTTGCCTGTTTCTGGTTATCATAACGAATGTTTGAATGCAATCACATTTTTAGTTTATCATCCTCATCAGTTAGAAAAATAAATGATTCAATTCTACTAACCGCTGTCTCTTTACTGGGATGTCTTAAACAGTCAATCTATTTTTGCACAATTGCATGACTAACTGACATTAACAAACAGCAGGACCACTGGAGTGAGCTATTCTTAGCCTCAGGGCTAGTTCAAAAACACTGATGGCCTGAGTTGACATTCATGAACATTAACATTAAAAAATTATTTTGATATAAAATTGACAAAATAAATGGAGATCCAACATATTAAAAGTTTATTAAAAAGTGAATTTAAATTAAATATTTGCACAAAATAATCATTATTATACAGAAAGATTGTCTGGTTCATAATAATATTCATAATTTATATATCTTGCTAGTAGTCAGGTACATATTTTGATTATTAATGACCCACAAAAATAAAATAACATCCTTTGTTCAACCAATAGAAACTAGGAGACCAATAAAAGCTCCCATTCGTTCACTAAATAAAAGTGGAGGCCAAATACCATTTTAACCCATCAGACCATAGAAATGGTTCTGAACAGGGCCCTATTCCTGGCATTTCTACAAAGGTAACTAATGAAGACATCATGCAGCAGGTCAGTTGGTCAATTGTGGTCATCAGTTAAGACCACAGTGATCAGTTATGACCACAAGATCAGATTGGTATGATGACATTGTGATCAATCAGGTTGAATCAGCTACACACTAATAGTATCTGTAGGTAGATTGCACCACACATGTGTATGGAAATGTCCCTCTCTCATGTACAGATGCTGTTTGCATTCACATGGATGCTTTATGGGTGATCTAAAGGGTGACTCACCTGTAGATAGGCCATCAGCAGGCTTCAAAGTTCAAAGTTTACACCAAAGTTCACATACATCAGAGTAGAACATGGGGTTAGAATTCAACCATTTATACATTCCTTTCGTGTAGTTCAAGGTAGTGTTATTTGGGGGTTTGAAAAGTGCATGACAACTAGTGCAAATTGTACATGCATTGGGAGTACAGGGACTGGGACCGGAAAGCAGAATGGTGAAGAAAGCAAGAGCGGAATGGATGGATAAGATAGGAGAATGGACATGACCTAATCAGACAAGCAGAAGGTAGCATAGTGTGAACACAGTGAAACATCATGTGAGAATACAGACAGATAAGTTCCTTTAAGCTTAGCAGGTGGTCAGTCAGCAGGAAGCATATCATAATATATTATGTTTAGGGTGAAATTGTTACACTGACTTTGTAGCATAATTTTAGAACAGTAATGTCACCATTATAATAACCAGAAATCAGTCAAACATCAAAATGCATTTAAATATCCTACCAATTGTTAAAATAATATACTACGGGATACTGAAGTTGCACTTAAAAGCAATATGTCTGGTTGTCCCATTATAATTTTCTTTTGGCTATAGAGAATGTGCTCCTGGCAAACTATCTCTTATAATTTAATGTTCAATTAATACAATAAAATGTGTTCCCACTCACTTGGAAACCACAATTTATTTTATTTAGATCAGGAATTAGACAACACATGTCCAGAGATATACATTTTTGGCTGACTGCCTTTAACATTTTACAAATCTTCAACTTTCAAAAAATTGTAATCTGTGCATCTAATAAGGTCCTTATGATAATTAGGGCTGTGCATTTAAAACAAGTTTATTTTGCGTATTTTATGTATTCCTTTAAATTTATACACAAATATGAAAAAGTATTGTTTAAAAAATATTTGTTTTTGTTTAGTTGATTATAAGTAATTTTCATACAGATTTACAAAAACAGATTTATTAGTACTTGAATGAGGTGGTGAGGCAGGCTGAAATGCATGCACACACCAAACTGTAAAAAAAACAGAAAGAGTGATGACTCAGTAAATTACACTAAGAGAAAGAAACTCTTCTAATAGGGCAGTAACACAAGATAGTAGGATGCAGCTATTAATAATGATTAGGCCCAACACCAGTCACTGATGCAATGGTGTACTAACCACATTGCTACGCTCAAAGAGATTCCTTGCAGTCCTAGAATTCCTGGATGACCTAGGAGCAGTCACATGCTTAGTGAGGCTGGCTTGTGGTATGTGGCCATCAATAACAACTATGCCAACTGTGCATCAGGCTGCACTATGTATGCCACCAGCAACAATGTTATTGCACTACATGATGCTAAACCAAGACTATGCTGAATCCGATCAGTATGTCTGGACTTAATGTATGCAAGAATGTCATATTTTGACCTTGTAATGACTACTCTCTGCCAGTCATACTGAGGATTCTGACACGTGCCTTGCTGCTTTTGTTTTGACACACATACTTCAATGATAACAGGGATGTCACATTAGAATAACATCATCAAACAAGTAATGCTCTTCATCTTTGTAACACTTACTGTACGGTTTAAGTACACAAAACATTATCTACTATAGAAACAACAACATCAACAACACCTGGAATGATCATGCAAAAAAGACCCATATTTTTGTTGTTGTTATAACTACGCGTGTGTCTGTAGTAAAACTTTACTTCACGGATAGTTAACTATGGAGATTTACTTTGTCAAATTTAATATGGTATTGCAAATAAGTACATAGTTCCATAATTTATTCCTATACACCTGTACATCACAGCTTTCATTTTCTATCATAATGAGAAAGTATGATTTATAATAATGACCAACCTGTGCCCAATTAATTACATTGGTTCACCTTGCAACAAGACCAGTTACATGTGTCAAGAGGTCAACGCTGTGACGGTGATACATCTTACTTGGCAGTTAGCTATGCACACAATTGTCATGCAGCAGTGAGCAGATGAGGTAATATCTTGAATTGGTACACAGTCAACTTAGGGACACTGACTAATGACAGGTGGCTGTCAACCAATCATGTTATTGCTTCAGACCTTGCTCACTGTCAAAGTGTACAGTGTATGCTACAGACCTTGCTCACTATCAAAGTGTACAGTGTATGCTACAGACCTTGCTCACTGTCAAAGTGTACAGTGTATGCTACAGACCTTGCTCACTGTCAAAGTGTACAGTGTATGCTACAGACCTTGCTCACTGTCAAAGTGTACAGTGTATGCCACAGACCTTGCTCACTGTCAAAGTGTACAGTGTAAGCTACATACCTTGCTCACTGTCAAAGTGTACAGTGTATGCTACAGACCTTGCTCACTGTCAAAGTGTACAGTGTATGCTACAGACCTTGCTCACTGGCAAAGTGTACAGTGTATGCTACAGACCTTGCTCACTGTCAAAGTTTACAGTGTATGCTACAGACCTTGCTCACTGTCAAAGTGTACAGTGTAAGCTACATACCTTGCTCACTGTCAAAGTGTACAGTGTAAGCTACATACCTTGCTCACTGTCAAAGTGTACAGTGTATGCTACAGACCTTGCTCACTGTCAAAGTGTACAGTGTATGCTACAGACCTTGCTCACTGTCAAAGTGTACAGTGTAAGCTACATACCTTGCTCACTGTCAAAGTGTACAGTGTATGCTACAGACCTTGCTCACTGTCAAAGTGTACAGTGTATGCTTCAGACCTTGCTCACTGTCAAAGTGTACAGTGTATGCTACAGACTTTGCTCACTGTCAAAATGTACAGTGTATGCTACAGACTTTGCTCACTGTCAAAATGTACAGTGTATGCTACAGACCTTGCTCACTGTCAAAGTGTACAGTGTATGCTACAGACCTTGCTCACTGTCAAAGTGTACAGTGTAAGCTACAGACCTTGCTCACTGTCAAAGTGTACAGTGTATGCTACAGACCTTGCTCACTGTCAAAGTGTACAGTGTATGCTTCAGACCTTGCTCACTGTCAAAGTGTACAGTGTATGCTACAGACCTTGCTCACTGTCAAAATGTACAGTGTATGCTACAGACCTTGCTCACTGTCAAAGTGTACAGTGTATGCTACAGACCTTGCTCACTGTCAAAGTGTACAGTGTATGCTACAGACCTTGCTCACTGTCAAAATGTACAGTGTATGCCAGAGAGCAACAACTTTTGTGAGTACTATTAAAGCTACTTCAACTGGTTTGGCTCGTCAAAAAAGTGCATACATTTGTTTAAATTGTTGAAAGTATTTACTTTGGTTGTTACATCTTGTAACTTGCCAATACCACATTTACTTTGGTTGTTACATATTTGCCAATATCATATTTACTTTGGTTGTTACATCTTGTAATTTGCCAATATAATATTTACTTTGGTTGTTACATCTTGTAACTTGCCAATATCATATTTAATGTGGTTGTTACATCTTGTAACTTGCCAATATCACATTTACTTTGATTGTTACATCTTGTAACTTGCCAATATCACATTCTGGAAGATCGGAAGTAAATATTGAAGATGTTTCTATGTTTCCCACCTGACTCATTGACAGGTCACAATTTCAATGAAATTGACATTCTGGAAATGTACAGGAACCTTTTTTATAAATTGTTGTTTGGCTGTACCAGAATGTAGACAGAAATACTCCCTTTTACCCAATTATAAATTGTTGTTTGTAGGTTTCTGTAACTTACTCTTTACATTGGCAGACAAACGTTTTCTTTAACCAAGTCTATGCTCATAGATTATGTGAAGTTTCTATTAATGCATGAGGAAATTAAATAAAACAGATGTCTTTAAAACAATCACAGAAATGTTATAGTTTTGCTAATTTAAAACAGTTTCCCCGTGTGACAACCATGTTAAAAGCAATTCCTTTTTAACCTGACATCGTAAAAGCTAATCTGACATTTCAGTAAATGTTGTATTGTTAGAAAGCCTCCATGAAAGATTGTTTTTTATTCAAAATTTTGCCTGTATGTCTAAAACTAGCCTTAAAATAGCTACCCCAGTAGTGTGCATAAAGCTAACAGGTGCCATATTCACATGGAGTTTTAGTGCTGTAATTATGCACGAGCCTAGTAAACAGTCCAATTAAACAATCGCTGCCTGTTGTCTATATTGTCCACTAAATGGCTACAGATTACATAAATCAAGCCATACAACAGAGCCGAACAACAGAAGTGTGAGCTGGAGTGGTATATGTGGCCACCTCAATGTCATATTCAGGTCACCTGTCACTGTGCTCTCATCATTGCCTCTTCACAAGGGTCTTGTCATGACAAGCATTGTCAAAGCCACTTACACCCTTTTGCAGAGCACTGCACAATGCTATCAGGGCACTAATTTAATCGTGTAGCTAACATGTGGATGATGCCAGACACTGTTCCACACAAGGGGCATGACACTGCATTCTGCATAAGTGGAGTAAGATCAAGGACCAGTTTATCAACTGCACCAGGCCATGGGTTATTTGCACCCCTAGACCCCTTCTAATACAAGCAATTGTGTAACTATCTTGTAGGTGAACTGATATATTAGTGCACTGGCTTCTACGGTGAACTATTGTAATCAGTTTGCAGCTCTGTGTAAGTGTTTGCATCTAGATTAACAGCTTGATTAAAATGATGACAAGTTAATTACAATACAATTGAACACTGTTGGCAGAAACAATAAATCTTTTTGATAATTAGTTATACTGCTACATACATATATATATATATATATATATATTAATAAAGATATTCCATGTTAAACAATTATGATGTAATAAAACACATCCACAAATATAAGATTACAAATTAAGAATTTCTAAGTCTTTCAAGTTCCTTTGATGTTCTACAGTAGTTTTCAACACTAGTTAATTAATGAATGTGTACACACACATACACACCTACACACCTACAACACTTGTGCCTGTCATCTGCAGGTGGGAGGCAGGTATTATTAAGTTGGGGAACAGAGGGGTGGCGAAGACCCACTAGATTACACCGGCAACTGTCTGAACCATTACTACAGGCCACCAGAGGCCAGCGCACCGCACACTACTACGACTATTACTATGACTAGTAGTAGAGAAGACAACGTACCACTTGTGTGATGAAGCAATCCCACAATGTTTACTTACTTAGTGCAGGCAGCCATTTAGAAAAGTGGTTGTTAATAATGAGCGTGCGTGTGCAGGCGACTGAGTCAGCGTGAAGACTTCTTCGCTGTGACAGCCACCGCCACCGATGACAACAACAAGTGAAGTCAACTAAGCATGAAAACAGTTCATACCTGGTATGCTAATTTTGAGGTGTGCCGCAGCGGTGGTGGCGGCGGTGGTTAACATACCCCTTTCTGCCGTGGCGGCCGCCGCGGCGTAACTGCATTGCTCACTAGAAAAGAAATCGTGTCTATTGTGTCTGAATGGGCGGCGGACCTGGGGGCATGTGTAATGGGGACACAGTCGTCTCGCCAGGCAGTGTGTGTGTATGTTGTGTGTGTTGTGTGTGTTCCTGGCCAGCCATTCATGGGATCAGTGGCATGTCTCAGTAGCGGAAAACACAGAGACAACGGAGAAGGAAGAACAAGGCGCACAGACCAGTTCTGACAGGCCAAGGGAAGGGAGATTGTTGGAGACAACATTTTTTAAATTTGTGTTGGTTGATGAATAAAATGCCAGTGATTTTGAGATCATGGCTTTAAATGGTTAATAACAAACAATAATAACAAAAACATTCTTTAATTATATGTATATATATATATATATATATACATACTAATTTTGGATCATTGTAAGCATATTTTCTCTGAGGCTTCTTTCTTATGTTTATGAATTTATTTTCTTAGACCATTGGCCTCTGGCCCAACTGGTGATCTATTAAAATAAAACACGAAGGGAGTCATTTACTTTTTCAGTAGACAAATTAGTTGGTGAGACACCCTCCAGAGGGTACCATTCTTGCAATACGTTTGATTAACTGAGAAGCGATCACTACCCGGAAATTATTATTGGCTGCATACTATTTCCTACCTGGCGACACGAGAACTTAAATTGAATGGGTTTATGCCTGAAATACTGTAATGGTGATAACCGCTGGCCTTGGATTGTTGTCCCATGAGTGGCCGTTAGTTTGGATTATGAGTTCGGGACAGTAGGAAACCAACACATTACAAAGTAACAATACAACTACTAGCTACTGTCTTCTTCCCACTGCCTACAATGCTAGTCTACCACTACTTATTATGCACTAGTAGACTGGATTATAACACGCCTATTATGCCTGCCCAAAAAACCCATGCACAGGAAAAGCAATAGTAACACTTCAGATTGCAAAAGGTGCAAAGTGATCTGTGGTATCTCCGGAATAAGCCACCCAAACACAACAGGCATTTAGAGCAGTTCTGCGTAATCGGGATCTTGTCCTGATGTCTGTGATATCACCAAAAACATGTCAGAGGTGCAACTGGCCCATTCATCATCCCCTGCTCCCAAACACCTAGCAGCTGGAATCCAGACTACAATCACTCTGGAAGAAATGAGTGGGCCACAACAGACCTCCCAAGTTGGGTGCAGGAAACAAAAGAATTATATCTATAAGCCGCAGTTCAGACATAACTTTGTTGTAAGTCTAAATAACCTATGTCATAAGCATGATGTTGATGATTAATCTGTGGTTCACGGGTTCGGTATCAATGGCTATAGTAAATAAATATAATATATACACTGAACTAGGTCTACATCAGCAACATGAAGCTCAACTAGTGATCTAGTATGTACAGCAGAATTTAAAAAATCCTAAATTATATTTAGACAATGGTGTAATATGTAAGCAGTTATTTACTACAATATGATCTTTAAAAACCTGTCAGTTCAATAAATTTGACATGATTACCTCAGGAAAATTGTTGGTGTTATTATGTCAAATAATAAATTAATTGCTCTGTTAAGATTTCAAAATATCTTCAATCAGTTAATGTTATAAATAAACATGCCATCATAATCCCAATGTTGTCTAATGACTTGTATGATAATAACCAAGGCAGTGTTTTTTCTCGGCACGTTCATTCGCCTGGAAACTCGCATCATTTCTGCACTCTGAAACTACATATCAAATGCCTCGATGCCGTGAGATTACATTTCAGTAACAGTTTAAGATGACGTTTTGACGATGAACGATGCTGATTTGGTTTGTTAGGCAACACGATACTGTGTAACAGCCAAAGATCTACACCCCGCTGCACTCACGGTCTCATCGAGATCACAGACGAGCCATTGTCATGCTGATTCACCAAATCCTTTGTTAACAGGTGCTGCGTTTTTACAAACAAGGAGCATTTCTCCCTCGCGACGCCAGTTTGCTTTATGTTCTGCCCACCCCAGGTGACATGACTACCAGTGAACAATGTGTGACTGTCAGTGTGCCTCTCAACTTGTCTGTGACGATCACTGACATTGGCATGGCATTGTAGTTATCTTTAAAATATTTGTCAACTTGCTTAAAACTGCCAACAACATAAAATAAAAACAAGTGGGAGAAATGAATGATATTTTTACTTTTGTTCTCGTGACGTTTTGACTGCTTTCAGCAATCTTCTTCAGACGACTACCACTAGATAGCGACATGGTAGTCCTTCATTGCAGACATACTGACAGTGAAATGTGTAAAAATATCACTTATTTGAAACACCCAGTCTGATGAACCTCTTCACTCACAAATGGGAGAAACTGCATGATTTTTAAAGAGCCAGTTAAGATTGATCAATTTCAACTGAAATTTATTTAGATTTCATGGACCCAAATGACGATCCATAATGTGCAGCACATTTAGTTTCATAATCATAGATTATAAAGTCAATACATAACTGAAGCACTGTCCTATGTGGTTGTAATTAGAAACAAAACATCCAAGTTGGTGAGAATCGTCACAGTTATAACAATGAGCAAAAGAGCACAACATCACAAAAGCGCCAAGAGAACAGTACGCATGCAGACAGTGCCGCCACCTACTGGACACAACGGCAAACACAGCGACATCAGCCTGAATGGGCATACTCCCATATCAAATGGCAGAAGGTGCAGTAACTGTTATGCATTATCGACATATTTTCACCCGGTTTAAAAGGCACGCTGGCAAACACAGCCGCGCTTACGCATAAAAACCTACTTGTGTTCCGTTTGCAGCTACACCGTTGGCACCGTGGCTCCACTGCTGCAACGGACAGACCAGTCTACTTGTGAGTGACAGCTGACAGCTGCAGACAGCTAGGGACAGACAGACAGTCTATTTCTGTGACTGCCTTCTCAGTCTGTGGCTGCGGGTCTGCACTGTACAATGAACAAAATAAATCATGTTGTGCCAGCCAGCAAGCTAGTGGGTGGTGCTGACAAGGTGATCTGGTGTACAGTAGAGGCAGATCTGGACACCAGGTCTGACAGATGATATGAAGAAGACCACCAGAGCACCCACCGCATGCGGCATGCTGGGGCTGTCTTGAAAGAAAAACAAATGTCCCTGACTGCAGACAGGGAGAGGGGCTAGGCTACTGATAAGCTCTGGGCATCACACTTGATCAATGTCCACAGGAACCCAAGACAAAAGTGTGTGTGGGTGTGCTGGCATTAATGTGTACATGTGTGCATGACTGCATTTATGAATGGAAACGTTACAGTGATTAATCAGGGTACTTTAGTTTTGTTTTGTTTTATAAAACTATGGAAAACTGCATGACGTGCAAATGTGTAACCTATGATGAAAATTTATTATTGTATACCAAACTAATTAATCTACACTTGAAATGGCTAAAACACTTAGAACCGCGAATTAATTAATTCTTTTGAAATAGTAATGTTTATTGAGTGAAATGCTAATGTGTATGAATTAATTATTTGAATAATAGTGTTGTTTGTTGAGTGAAAGGCTACTGCGAATCAGTTGAGCAATAATGTGAATGCAAAAATAGAATCCTGATAATTGGATATGATGCAAGCTAAATTTAGCAGATGTATAGGGCCTACATGCCCAATTGAGGAAGAAAACAGTCTCATAGTTGGTGGAGTAACTGAGACTGATAATATTATGACAATGTATAATCTAATTACCCCCTGATAAGACATTGTACCACCAAATCCCCAGATTGTGGAACACCGATCTAATCTTGATGCACATTTCAGATTCCCCAACACCATGCAATATGACATTATATTTTTTGTATCTACCTCCGAAGTAGAATGTAACACTGAAGACAGGTGCTGCCTCTGCTAGCATGCCTGCGAGGCCCATCAGCTACAGTAGCTGAGGGAGCTGTGCCAAGGTGCCAAATTGACAAAGTGGGTGATTTATCCCCTGTGAAAACCAAAGCAGATGGCTGACATTAAATCATCTGTCACTGCCTCAGTCCTCACAATGCTACACTTGCACTGCTGTTGTGGGGGTGTGGTGGGTGCATGGGCAATTTCAACACCACCCAGCATAATGTAGTGGGCTTGCTAGGCTCATCAAAATGATCAATAAATCTCTATCTGAGACACCACACAGAGGCTGCTATGTGACACTCTGCAAGGCTGTCTAAGCTGCTGACACTGGAGTGCCAATTGCTCTGCTTGACTGCAATCTGCTCTCCCTGCACACTGCAAACACCTGACTTATTAACCGCAGTTTATAACACTGCTAACAGCTGACTTATTAACCAGGCAGTTTACAACACTGCTAACAGCCGACTTATTAACCGGGCAGTTTACAACATTGCTAACAGCCGACTTATTAACCAGGCAGTTTACAACACTACTAACAGCCGACTTATTAACCAGGCAGTTTACAACACTGCTAACAGCCGACTTATTAACCAGGCAGTTTACAACACTGCTAACAGCCGACTTATTAACGAGGCAGTTTACAACACTGTTAACAGCCGACTTATTAACCAGGCAGTTTACAACACTGCTAACAGCTGACTTATTAACCAGTCAGTTTACAACATTGCTAACAGCTCACTTATTAACCAGGCAGTTTACAACACTGCTAACAGCTGACTTATTAACCAGGCAGTTTACAACACTGCTAACAGCCAACTTATTAACAAGGCAGTTTACAATACTGCTAACAGCTGACTTATTAACCAGGCAGTTTACAACACTGCTAACAGCTGACTTATTAACCAGGCAGTTTACAACACTGCTAACAGCTGACTTATTAACCAGGCAGTTTACAACACTGCTAACAGCCGACTTATTAACCGGTGGGAGAGCCTCATAACATTAAACAAAATTCTCATGGACACCGCACCTGCTTACACAGCACCGATAAGCATAACGATTTGCTGGCAATATAATCCACTGCAATAGAAATCCAATAACTATGAATACACACACACAAACACATAATAAATAATGTTTGTCTAACAATCATGACTTAATAAAACTACTAATAGCTCCTCCACTTACAATGCTGTTCATTTTGTTGCGAATATGTTGCATTTATTTCTTCTTTCTTATACAGATTTCCATCATGAACGGAACAAATTATTTAACAGTCGTCTAATGGGCGACATCTTGTGACAAATGAAGCAATGAGAGATGATATCTGGGGGATTTGACAGGGAGACGTCTGCTGGTCGGACAGCACTTGATTACATGAATGAGCCCGTAGTACTGGCAGCAGAAGCATGGCCTTGTGATTTTCATCAGTTGACCGTGATCATGCGGGATAGTAATCAATATGAGCATAGACAGTATTTATTAATTGTCATCAGTAGTGTGCACTGTGTGAGCGCACGTCTCAGTTGTATCTCACACGTTATCGTCGCCGGTTTCAGGTCGCTAGTGACCAGCATCACAGGAATATTTTAACTGTTTTCCAGCTGGATGGCCGTGGGTAGTTAAGTGTGATATTTATGATGGTTCTGGACTGGTGGGGGCAGCATTTACATGTGTGCAACAAATCATCCCTGGCTGGCTGTGGGCTGGGCATGATGGTGTTTAATTGTGACAGTTTTATACCGTTTATAAGGCCATTGTGAGACTGCTGGAGTAGGGTCTGAGGCAGGCCAGGCCATTCATAGTCTCATTTGTTGCTGTGTTGTAGCTGGCTAGTTTCCAGCTCAGTAATGGAACTGTTACAACTACAGCAGTCTGAGGGGTGCTGGAGGGAGTGGTTGACATTTCATCAAGTGCACTGTTCTATGCCCATGAAAGGCATGTTTTTTTTTGTTCAGTCTGAACAAAAATTAATGCCAATGGTGAGCAGTTCATATCATTACTCTAAATGACGGCATGGGTCACACATTGATCTGTATTGCAAACTCGATATGTTTGACAATATATACAAGTTATTTTTATAACCTCAATGACACAGTCCTTTCTCATTCATGGACGACTATGCAGCTCGGTACACTGCGCTTTACTAATATTTGTCATTATTTTTATTTAGTAGTTTTTGTGTGAAATTTGTTTTAAACGCGACTAGTGAAAAAATAGAACTGAGGAGGAACCTTTACTTAGGTTTAAGATATTAGCATCTCTATCCAACAGAGTAGGCCTATTTTTGTACATAGTCTAATAAATCCTTATTGTAACAAGCATGTTTTCCTGCCCAGCTTACGATGTTGGGCGTGTTGTTGTGCAATATTTGTAGATCACACAGCTCTCCATTGATTGCACTTCGGTATCCGTCAACAGGCCAGAAAATCAATGTTAATTCGTGTCCACTATCTGTTGCCGCCTTGCCATTTAGCAATGCGATACACATCACAAGAATTATATCAGCATTTACTCAAATCGCCTATGACTAACACAACAAAGTGTGGTTGTCAACCGAGCACGCAACAGAAGACAAAAATATTTGTGATTACTTGGAAAAGATCTTGCAAGCTTTTATTTCATTTGCATTTAATAAAACATGAGCAACAGTCAAATCTGTTGCTACTGATATCATATGCACATGACATTATTTATGTTGTTTTTCATTTTTTATTATCTACAAATTGTTTGTTAAAATGTAGATGTCTGACATTGATTACAATTATTGAATCTCCACCGCATAAGATCATTGTAGCTTTCTTCACATCACTCAGTACACAGGCCCAAATGCAGTAAACTAAAATAAAATACTCGCATGAGAGCCAAGAAGCATCACTGGCAGATTATGGGATTAATCAACATTCATTGACATCCATTATTGCATTTATTGACTGTTCGTTAATGAAAAAGTGCTTGTGTGTTCTAAACTTTGACTCTTGTGAATAAAACATTGAATACAGTGATTTAGGGGCCCCAAACCAGTTTACATGAAAGGTGATCACGATTAATAAGACTGCTTAGTAGCCAGATTAAAGGGATCCTCCACAAATGCAGCAGCCTGGTATGCCAGGTGGTTCTAATCAACTCGCTGGGCAATGATTCTAGCAAGTCTGCTATTCATAGCAGATATAATTTTACACATCTACTGGCATGGGCTGCACTGGTGTTAGAATGCATCATTTCTCCTGTACAACACGTAATGCAAACAACGTTTAGATGCACTCACAAACTGTCATCAGATTAAAATTTTAAGTGAGAATATGTAACTTCACAACTAAATCATAGCTGTTCAATTGTCATATGTACATATCTTAGGTGGGCAGCATCTGGTGACATTTTGTTATGGTCACATAGAAACAACCAGTCATTCTGCCAAGTCTAAAAAAACACTTTTTAGAAACCAGCACAAATGTCGTGTGAATAAAATGATCAACCAAATCATCTAGTGTTAGAAAGTGTACTTCCGTTTACCAAATAAAACATAAACTACCGGTATACATTCTAAATGCAAGCAAGTGTTAACAACAAGAGATTGTCAACAAACACAATGGTAAGAGATGTTCAACAAATACAACAATTTCTCTATCAGTCTACAAGGACCTGACCTGGAATACCTTATTTCACACATATTAGTGTCCCCATCAACATGTTGTTTTGATGCTGCTGTAACGGCCATGTTACTAATAGCCAGACACCTGCACTTGCATGCCACCTTGGAACGTGCCTGACAGATGCCTTTTTTGCTCAAGGATGTGACCAACACTGGCAGTAGCATTGATCAGAAGATCAACCAAAGTGTTTTGTTACTAGTACTAGAACGTAAAATACACATTGGAGGATTGACCAAACAACTCACTGAGTAACAACAAATCTGAATAATGTATGTCCGTCATATAACAACTTAACAGAAATTATTCAGGATTTAGATAATGGTTTACAATAAAGTGGCATTTATATGACTGATTAGCAGGTGAATGAACAGATTGACCCTGGAATTTTAAGTGCAATTAACAAAAGTATATATATATATATATTAATATGGGGCATTTACATGAATCTCCTCCCAGGTACTGAAGTCCACTCACCTCTTTTTACGTTCAGTCACTTTTGAGATCATTGACCTCCGATTTACTACTTGGTGATGCATTAAAACACACAAAGGTATTTATTAAAAGCAATTTCTTTCTTTCAGTGAACAAACTGAGTGGCCAGCCATTCTCATTGTGGACTTATGTTCGATTTATCGTGAAATTATTATCTACTGAATGCAATGCCTTAAATTTTAATTGGCGACAGAAGAAATAAAATGGTAACGGAATGAGTTTAAGTTCAAAATACTCTAATGGCGATAACTGCTGCCCTTGGTTCGATGCTCCTCGGTGGGTGTAGTACTTAGCTAATTAGTAGCTAGCTAAACCAGTAATCTAATATTTGAATATCTTAAGAAGAAATATATTCACAAATCAATTAAAGAAGAGCTAAGATAAAGGACGGAAGAATAAACCAGTTCTTACTACAGTACTGCTACAGTTTTTGCCATGCTATTTGTAGCGGGCATTCAACTCTGACGAAGAATTCCAAGTGAGATATGAGGCCGGAAGATGGAAATGTGAGAGGGGGATGTGGAGGGAGGGGGGAGAGAGGAAATGACTTAATTCAAAGTGACAGGCACAGTGACAGCAGTGACAGGGTTCGTCACACAAACAAACAATGTCACAGGAGGAATGGTAAACAACATTCAGCGGGGCCACAGGGATGACAATTTCCATAATTGCCCATTATACTATTTGTTGATATACCTGGTACACACAGAAGTGTTCCTGGTGGCATTCACATAGTCAAGGGCATTTTATTAAGTTACAAGAAAGCTCTCATTGGCAAACATAAAGAAAATGTCCTTGAGGCATCCTGGAATTATCAACATGAAATATATTATATTTTCATTGATATTTTACATGCTACTATGAATAAGAATTTGCACTGTAATGTTGCATACTGTTCATCTGTTAATAAATGTATGTCAATTTATGTACAAAACAAATTTTCTATTTAACAAATTTCAGAATGCAACTTTAATAGTACTGGGGAAATCTTAAACGGTTATTTTTATTGCCAATGTATGTTCACGTAATAAATTGTGTAACAAGCTTGTCTAATACTAGTTAGAAATTTAGTGGTTAGGTGAAGTAATAAATAAAATAAGTAATGGAGAATGGGGAGTAACAAATTTAAAATATTTAAAAGATCTAGAAATTATGTGCCAACATCCTGCATGGGTTATTAATAGGAAAAGGAATAGAACAGATGGTGTCATCTATTTAAATGAAATTGTTATAACAAATGTCAGATGGGACAGGATGTTAACTTCCTGGGAACTTTTTTAATGGGAGACAATTCAGCCTATATATAATAATTAACTTCTGCAGTGCCAATATCCCCACGAATCTGAGGTGTGACATACAAGAATCATTGGGCAAAATTGTTAACAGGGACAAACAAGAGTCATTATTAGAGTAAGGGACTGCTGAAGGTTAGGGTCGGCTGGGTGATAGATTCTCAGGTCAATTTTTCCTCAAATTAATTAAGCATGTAAATGTAGCCAATTTGGCACTTTCAATTTCAGCAATGAATAAAATTACAGGAAGTTTTTTCATGTATTACATAATCCAATCAGCAACGAAACAATTCCTGAGAATCCAGGAACTTCCACTGAGGCCAACATTTACGGGTGATTATATTAACGTAGCACACATACCCACACACGCACTGTGATGCACGTCTGACTGATATCCACAAAAACAGTAATAGACAACTCAGTGATCAACACTGTGGTCCAGACTAATCATTTTGAACAATGTGTCACTTTTATGTATTCCCTCACAACAGGGCTATTTTAATAAGCAGGTCAATCTCATGAATAATCAGTCAGGCTACCTGTGCCACGTTATTGATGGATGAATGTGTCGATGCTATAAAGCAGGCGGCCTGTGAATTTGAGTCAAAAATTAAGTTTTGTTTGACATTCATGTACATTCTTTGTAACTAGTAGGGGAGAAACTGAGTCAAACTGGAGCATGACAAACAATTATGTTTCTGCATTTTTTAAATAGCTTGATCTGTGTCACACAAAATCATTGTGATTTATGTAAAAAGCGAAGCTGTCATAACTTCAAGATGGAGTCTATTCGGACACGTGCTCCGTATGCCACCCGATGCACCCGCTCAGCTAGCGATCGACAACTATTTCGCCATGGACACAGGTGTCATGTCATACATGGGTCGACCGCGAACGACTCTGCCGACAGCGCTGAGCGCGGACCTGCGGCGCATAGGCCGTACGCTACGTGCCGATGTCGACGCTCTGCGCGCACTCGACCGTGAACAGTGGCGACAATTGGGGCTGGCCATTTCAAAATAAGAAAGCATCATATGAATGGAATTGACCTTTTAAAATTATTCATTTACATTTTTATTACTTTTTAGTGCAATTTCTACTTACTTTTTAATGATTATTTTATATATATTTTTTTATCATATGGACATTTTAATTATACATGTATCTATTCATTTAAATATTTTAATTTATTTATATATCTATTTATTCCACTTCTACAAAGGATCTGTGATGGTACATTTTGTGCGGAATGGCACAAGCGAAACAGACGTGAACTACATCACGTCTGCCATGCGAAAGTGCACATAATAATAATAAATAATTTATGTAAAATTCAGTATACATGTACACAAATTTGTGTATGTATATGTATATATATATATGTATATATATATATATGTATATATATATATATATATACACACACAAACGAATGGTTATTTCAAACTGGAAAATGGGTTTCAAGAGACACAAAAAGAAAAAATGGGCCAAGAAGCCCTGAAGTCCTTTGGACTATATTGTGAGTTTATAATTATTAATGAAATGGTTTTAGGTGAATCATAGTTACAGATCATTAAGGGTTATGACGGAAGTAAAAAACTGACATGTTTAGTGGAGACTATATGCATGCCAGTGAAGATACACCTGGAAATAAAATATTTGAGTAGTCCGTTTCGTGAAGATTGTACATATTAGTTAATGTGTTATTAAAAATACTGTCGAATTTTATCCCAATATCCTGCTATTTAGGCCGATTTCCAGTGGTTGTAGAAACTTTGCAGGAGAGTTGGTGGGCTGCAATCTCGCATGTAGCACAGTTAAAGGTTGTTTAACAAAATGTGTACACATTTTCTGTTCTCATTTTGTCCCTACCCCCTCTCCCAGAATGGAGAGATGAACTACGATAAAACTTTATTTGTTCACCAGGTACATATACATAGCATGCATTTTGACTTAAAACAGTAGCAATTAATGACATAATACTGATTGAATTGGAGTGAAGTAATAGAGCTAATATGCAACATGTATAATAAAACATCTGAATAATATTCTTTATAATTTGGGCTAAATATGCTTTTAACATTTTCGAGTATACTTATGTTATTTTATTTTATATATTATTCTATACCTAAGTTATTTTAATCCTAGGTCATATCTTTATATCGCATTGATAATTATGTCTTCTGCTGTTTTAAAGTTCCTCAGGTTCTACCAGTGCAGTAGGGATTCCCATTACACATTACTTACAGCCCACTGTTTGACATAGCTTATTTTATTTGACACAGCTTATTTTATTTTACAGTTATTTTATACATTATTTTATACCTAAGTTATTTTATTTTAATCCTAGATCATATCGTTATACTGCATTGATAATTATGTCTATTGTGTTTTAATGTTTCTCAGGTTCTGCCAGTGCAGTAGGGATTCCTATTACACATTATAGTTACAGCCCACATGGAGGCATTCTGTTTGACACTGAGACAACGGCAGGCAGTGAGCCAAGGTTAGTCCAATACATAGGTTTACAGCTGGCCGCTCTACTCAGCTGCCCCAATGATCAGGGCAAAGTCAACTATCCAGTTATAAATAGAGATCAGTGACTGCAGGAGGCTTACAGCAGTAGGGAAATAGCAGGAAAACTTTGCATTTTGGGGGGCCCTGACATGCCCTTAGAATGTTTCAATCAAATACAGATTTCTTATGTAAAGTGGCACTACCACATGAAATGTCTATGCAAAATCAGAGAAAAAGTTAATGAAGGGTTTTTGAAAAAATAGGCAAAATGTGAAAATATACTAGTTTCGGGGGGTCTACGGGGCCCTTAAAATGATTAATTCAAATACAGATTTCGCATGCATAGTGGCAATATGTCTATGCAAAATTTGAGAAAAAGTTGTTGAACGGTTTCTGAGATATGGTAGCTAACGACGGATGGCGCACGGACTAAAAATTTTATTCTTCAGTTGTAAGCTTTTGTAGACGACAAACAGAAGCTGTCTACAACAGTTTGAAATGGACAAAAATAGGCAAGAGAGGATATCTGACTGAAAGAATTTATCATACAAAGAAAACATGTGTGGCTTCTCTGAAAATATAATGGTTAGTTAAAAGTGGCTATCCATCAAGCTATTACTTTTTAGGCAGTTTGTTACGTCTAAAAAGAAATGGAAGGAAAACTAGTCCACTTAAAAACACAATTATGTTGAAAACAGTTTCAGCAAGACAATAAATAAATTAGCTGAAATCTATATGAAATCCTTAACCATTTCAGTACGACAGGCCGGTTTTCCAGCCGCACTGTCTGTGATGCTTCAGTACGACAGGCCGGTTTTTCGGCATTGACGATGTCTGCTATTAAAATTGTTTTTATTCATAATAATCCACTATGTGGAGCCACTTGTTGTGTACGGTTGTCAAGGCGAATATATTAACTATTCAGCAGTGGTCATATTTTATTATCGCTCAGTAATAGTTTACGGTGATTTTCACGGTTTTTAATGATGGATTGTAAAAATCTTCGGTGGCCACAATGGTAGACGGCATTACTTCAACTAGCGATTTACCATCGTATGTTTTGGTCAGATTATTTGATAGTTTTATCGAAGAACCTTTGTTGGATGTTGACGATCGACATAATAACGATGTCGGCGAACTTAGTATACAACCGAGTTCAGCAACTGCAAAAACGTTGAAATCTTGGCGGCCATCTTTGATTGTTGGTTACCATGACGACGGAATGTAAAATGGTATGGCTCATTTTATTCACTGATTATCATACTTCCCGAAAATATATTACATTCCTATTCATAAAATGCATTTTTGTTGCTCAAATTTTGACTTAAAGTGATGTAGCATAGTCCATTATCTTGCATATTCACTGGGAATGCATTATTCAGTGGTCACAGCTGGTCAGGGCTGTAGTACTAAAATGGTTAACTCTGCAGAGGGTTTAGTTTCATAATAAACAAGGACAAAGATAAAAGCTTAAATTCCAAAATGTAATGACAACCTTGCCTGTCACTCTGCATACTTTCAAATGCTGATGGACTGCTAAATCATGTCATGTGTCACTGATAAGTTTATTTGACATACTAGTCACCATCTAACCAAACAAGTACAGAATCTGATATGGGATATTTACTCTTGAAAGTCTTTGTTGTTCCTGTAGAATAATAATTATTTGTAAACTGAAAATCTGGAAAAGGATGTGTTACATCAGAAAGCTGTCAACATTTGTTCACTATAAAAATTAATTTTGTTTTATTTTCATCAAATTAATTAATTAAGTAATATAACATAAGCGGTAAATCATGATGATGTGTCTAAATGTCAAATAGATTCAGACAAAATAAATATAAATAAATATCCGACAACTTCCTGATGTGAACAAAAGCCCTGCTGATCTGTAAATTAATCCTAAAAATAAGTAGTGTGAGGTTGCAAACAACAGGGTTATCCCAGCAGTGTGCTCGATAAAACTATCCAATACGGCTCACTACAGGGCTAATCTGTCATTAACATAACATTATCTTCCAAGCATCAACTACCAATGCAAATACACACAAGATTAATGTTATCATCAATGGGCATTGTGTGCAAACCACAGGCCTTGTCCAACAACCTGATGATAAGCCAAGCCTTACAATGCTGCAAGGCCAGTATAAATACTTGAAACAGACTTTACAACAGTTCAATAAACACAACATTAGTGGCGTTTTTTGTGGCGGTTTCTTACTATACGCTCAGTGAAAACTGGGGCACATCCGCATTATTGCACCTGCTATAACTCAACAATGATTCATCAATAATAAAGAAGTATATTTTTCCATAGGACGCAGACACAAATCAGGTGAAAATTGAGAAAACACTGGCTTACAATTCATGAACAAATTTCACAAAGAAAATATTCCAATATGCAATACCATTTAAAATATTCTTTAAAATTGTGAAACAAACACCGATATTAAATTTCATCTAGCTATAATAAAGTTAACTCATGGTAAGCTTTCCTCTTAGATGCTTTGCATCTCACGTGTCAAGCTTTCTGGGGTTTATCTACGATAAATCGTAAGAAAAGTAATTTTGTTAAAATTCACATTTGGTTACGTGTTTTTACCACTTATAAGGTTCGTACAGGATGTCAGATGGATGTTAATCGATTGTTTACTGTTTTACTCATCTTTTGGCCATATTCCACAAACTATTTCAACTACATAGCTCCAATTTCACATTTAAAGTTCCAGATATTGGGGGGAGGGGCAACATAAGCATACATCATTGGATGAACAGATACTGAATTAATTAAAGCCATAACATTGTGCTGCTGTCTTTAAGACGGTCAACTTACATGTCTGATGTCCGTCTTCCTCTTCTGTCTTCTCTGTGCGTAGACTGTGTTGTCAACTCTGACAAATGGAAGTGGATCTCTCACCAGCTCTGTAGGGAAAAGAAGACACATGTAGACTCAAGTAACAAGGATACCCATGCTTTATCTACACTGCCAGATTATTTGCTGATGTATGACTTCAAAATCAAAAATGTAATCTGAAAGAACAACAAATGTACAAGTTTTGTTGAACAGTAACTCTCAGTTAGTGTCAGTGCTTTGATAATATTTTGCCTCAGGTGGAAAAATCTTCTCTTGGTGGCTGCCATGATTTAGTGAATATTGATTAGTAACATAAGTTTGCATTTTAAGACCCTTGGCCAAACTGTTTCCTGTTAACATACAACAAAACTATTTTGCTGCTACTACTAGTACTAGTAGTAGTAATAGTAGTAAAAAGGTAAGTTCTTATATAGTGCAGAATCCAGTCCTCAGGACTGCTCAAACTTCAAAGCGCTTTCCACTTTATTCCCTCGCAGACCTGTTGAATCGAACACCATCTTGACTTCTTTGGTGGGTAGTAGTAATAGTGGTGGTGGTGGTGGTGGTAGTGGTAGTGGTAGTGGTAGTAGTAGTAGTAGTAATGGTGGTGGTGGTAGTGGTAGTGGTAGTAGTAGTAGTAGTAGTAGTAGTAGAAGTAGCAATAGCAGTTGCAGTAGTACAACTTCAAGCATTCAACCAGAAGTACAACGTTGGACCTACTTTTGTCATGGCCTCGTAGACATGCAACATCAATGACATACTATGATATCCTGCACTGACCACATGTCACATGACAGGGAAGAGAAGACGCGGAGAGCTGTGACAATGATGAGGGAATTGTCAGTTTCACTGAAATTTTGGTAGCAACATCGTGAATAGGTTTTGCAAATCAAAGAAGATAGCTTCTCAGTGGCTCTTAGCCCATCAGTTACACTGACTGTTTGAGTTCAAAGTTGAACTTATCTGAGTTATTGACAGTGCGAACCTATGTGCCGACTTATGTAAATATTAAGGTAGTAGTTGTCAAACAGACACACCACTATAGGATACAGACAAACTGATCACAATTTCTACACCGACATTTGGTACAAGCAATACTGATAAGTGCACCTCAGATATACAGCAATTACAGCTTAGTGTGGCAAATATCAACTGATCAACAACTAAAACAATATATTCATAAACCAACCCAAGCTTGCGGAATACTGTACGCAACAAACAAACACATGATAAATCGACAAAACCACATATGAATATGAACTAAATATACAGAAATTCCGTTGCGACCAATTACCAATCTAACGAGTACAACAAGAATGGTGAGTATGATATAATTACTTTACACCTAATGCTGGCAAGCAGGTATTGGCTACAGGTTGCCGGCGGGCTAACTCAGTGTAAGATAACGCATATTACACTTAGCGGCAGTGTTTGTCTTGCATATTAACTCAGAGAATGGGCCAAAGTTTACACTTATTGTCACAGACGCTAATAGCAACTGATCTACTTCTAAGTGTGCATTAATAATACGACGTCTCGCGTGTCGCGCACAAAGCCATAAAGCGGTGGGCAAACACACGCTCACCTGCACAATCACATATGCCGGTTAGACCGTTGCGAGAAAGAATCAAATTAACATAAGCATTGCGCAGCACCGCTCAGGCAGAACCGGCTCCATGCAAATGAATGGTGTTTACACAAATATGCACATTGTCAGCAAGTCGCCATTTCAATTTCTGCTTTCACAGAAAGTGTCTCATGCACTGTGGGTTGTAAGTGCGACCATGTTAGGCCACGCACGTTTGGGAGCGTTACGTTAAACCAATATTGATTGCTACCTTCTACTTGAGTTGTGTAGACAACACAGTTAGACACCACTGTCCATGTCCCTGGGGTGTTGTAATTGGAAGTTTCTGGTCTTGTTACAGCCTGTCACACCTCATACTCATAGCTAGACTACTGATTATTGATGGTCCTTTTTTCATGGTGAGCACTGGATCCCTCGCAGCCATAAAAGAAATCTTTGCCACTAAGCAATTTTGTACATTTAAGGAGGTTTGGAGTAGCATAACTAAAGTCTTGATGTTATTCCTTTGTTTTATAAGAAAACACTTCAAAATATTTCACAAAAATATCTAGATTGCGGCTGTTTTTTAATATTTATAAACCACCATTAGAATACATATTTTACTAGACTAGAATACTGATGTCAGTTACTGATACTACCGGTTTCAGTTACTGATACCGGTACTCTAGTCTAGTAAAATATGTAGTAGTAGTAGTAACTGAGTATGTACTTCTGACATGTTATTACAAAGACATGTCAGTAGTAAACCATATCATCAAGGTTCCCCAAATATATTTTCTTCTCCCAGTATTCGTCACCACAATAATACATCAGATATCTCAAATGAAGGCTTGTTCTACATTGTTGTCTTTTTTTCTGTCTTTCTGCAATCTGATATGGAGAACTCAGGGCATCGTAGATAATAATTGTTGGGTCATTGACATCCTTCAGTTTTTTCTCTTTCTTTCATATACAAATCTGACCACAATGGTCTTCGGCTTCTCCGGTATGCGATGGCATATGCTGATATCCTGTGTTGTGACATCCACAGTGATCTTATTTTTTTATTGCACATCTTTACAATGATGCGGAAAGTGTTCTTGGTTTCCTTAGGTGAGGGTTCATGGAACCTATAATCTTTACATGTCCTGACTGCCGTATTGATCGAATGCATCAATTTTTACCGCATCTTTCTTCTTGATGGTGCCAATGTCTTCTTTCACTTTCTGCACAAAACTGTCTGACTGGTCCCCTAATAGTTCTCTAGGTGGAGATTATAGACAGACTAGTGTGCAGTGGTGACAGCAGCAGTCACAGACTTGATAATGATAGGTTGAATGACTGGTAATGACTTAGGTCATGGTGTCTCACCACAGCAGCCAACCTGTCTATCACACAGTGTTCCTGTTTTCTTTTTTAATTTCCATTTAGGTATGGTAAAAAACAATCTAACATTTACGTAACTTGCAAGAAAACAATAGTTCTCTAGGAATACACATTAAATTTACAGCACGTATCACTGAAAATTATCACATTGTACAACAATGAAAAGCATGCTGTAACAAAATATCGAAGTAAATTTTGAATAAGCCATACCCAATACATGCATGCCAACCTTGAAAGACCAACACATAAAATGATCATCTACTTGACTACTTCCATTGTTTTATGGCTCCTGTTCAAAACTCTTGTTGTGTGTGAACTGGGACATATACTGACTCGATCTCATGGGACTTTGACACAAAGTCATGAGATCCACTCTTCAGACATATTATTAAATGACAATCACTTATTTGTATATCGTATAAACTTCAAAAAAATGGGCTGAATCCCATAAGACAGCATTGTTCAAGATGCATACAACTGCAAGGAATATTTCCTTCACCCGCAAGTAAGATAGTCAAATCTGAGAAAAACTGTAAGAATCATGGGGAAAAACAAGTGTTAGTGCATATGGTTCTAAAACTCTAAATCCATGTGTCTCTTTGAACAAAGAATTGGCCATGACCTCCTATTATCAATAAGATCATTGTGCTCAGTAAGCGTTAAAGTTTAACAAGTTTCTATTGACAAATACTTAACAATGACTACCGGTACTACAGGCCAGGTTGATCAGTGGAACTTTCTTGCCACTTACAGTAGAGGCTGCATGAAAACAAGTGAAGCTAGACAAAACTGTGTCTTCTAACAAGTGCATTTGTCATGTCAAAACCATGCCCAGGTAAAGCAGTAACAGCACTGGTTATTTCCATGACAAAGACATGTCTTCTTGCAATGTAATACAGGCCTGGATCATGTGATATGCCTGGCCTTGGATTGTTTCACCCTTTGGTAGGCACGTGGACATATCACCTATCAATTACATGGCATTCTCTGGTTAATGTAGAGTATACTGGGGGGACAACGATTTATCATTGCAATTAAAATATTTATAGAGAGCAAGATAAAAATGTATTTTAATCTATGAACTATCTTGGCATTAGAAATGTTATTCTAGTCAAAAACTAGCATATTTTATACTTTGTGTTATTTCAATACTACATAGTTCCATTATTTGCAGCAGTACAAGTCTTATTAAGTGGTTGACTTAATCAGGTGTAGAAAATCACAATGTTAACAGTCAAATCCTAATTACTAAAATTAAAATTCAAGTACTTTCATAAATTATGTGAAGGACATATTAAAAAAATCTTGGAATTTTACTAGCTAAGCATGTTTACTAATCTGATATCTGTGCTAAATAGTATTTTTAATATTACCTGACTCATAATCTGAGAACATCATAAATATTTATTTGTATTTATTTTTACCGAAAAAATACTGTTTACCAATTATTGTATTATATTTATATATATCTTTTAAAGTCAATTAGCAAGATTAAATACAAACAAACTGATAACATCAAGTGTAGGTGGTGGAACTAGTTAATCATTATTTGTGTCAATACTTAAGTTACTGAAAAGAGACCAAGTCTTTCTGGTGATATGTTTGTTGATGTCTCCATTCCCTTCTCAGTGACAACTTGTTGTTTTTGGAGCTGCTTTACAAGTCATTAATATCACTCTAGGTACTTTCCAAAGGAGAAAACCATGCCAACCATGGATCAAACAGGCTTGTCCAAACATGCTCAAGAACGTACTCAAATACCATAGACAGCAGCACGTGTAATATTATTCAGAACACTTATACTGTTAAGTGTAACCCCTAACCTTTCCTACATATTGTCGCATGTCTGTCACGTTGTCAACCACACAGAAAGCATTGATTTCAATCTGCCAGAGTTGTTTATGAATGCAGTATAAATTCCTGTAATGCTGTAATGCAGCCAATGCCAGGCTTTAACATCAGACTATGTGCCCTTGAGCTTTTAACTCAAACAGATCTAAATTACTACAATCGGCTAAGTCATCAACATTTTCCATTGAATTTCACTGGTGACAAACGATTACAAAGCATGTAGGGACCATACAAAATACACTAAGTTGAGATTATATCAGGGTTATACCTAACAGTTTTACTTAACCCATTGGTTACTAGGATATCATGGACAAATCCAACTGTAATCCTATTATCATTGGCAAATTCAAAGTGTATTTACCACCATGTGTTAAAAATCATGTAGAAAAAGTATTTACCTACATACATTATTGACAATTACAAGTTACACTTTTATTTTGAATACCGGGTAGTACTGTACAATAAAAACTTATCCTAGAATATTTATATAAACAGTACAATTTGCAACAAAGAACTAAAAACTGTTAAACAAATAATGTGACAACATCCTGTCACTGTAATGATATATTACTAGTATTACTATTAGCAATAGGTTAACAATGATATACCATGAGATTGTCAAGAGTCTTGAAGGCTAAGACAGGCCTGTGTAGGTAAATAAACATGTATCAGTACTTGCAATCCAACTGTCAGTAACACTAACGATTTTGCAACAACCTTAATTTTAGATAAAACTCATATTCTTATAACGTATGTAATTATTAATCTAGACATATAATATACATGGCATCTTAAGTAACACAAATAACAAATTTTAGCGCTTTATTTTTCTCAAACTGTTCACCACCTGATGACAAATTTAATCACTGTACCGAGATGCAAAGTATCAGATCAAAATGATAAATATTCTATTCCAACGTAATAATGAAAATTTATTTTTTCTTTGTATTAACAGCTTACCAAAATAAATAATACTGAAAAGGCATCCACTAACGCATTGCTAACACTATCAGTACAAGAAACACCTACACAAATGCGTATGCCCAATGAATGGTTGGCATGACCCCTGTGTTAACAACAAGCTATGAAACGCCACACACCCGAGTTGCACAAAACAGTGACGCCACCTAGTGGCACCAGACACCACCATTCAACTGCAGCCAGGCATGCACATCATATATATGCATACGTGCACACATGAGTGTACATGCGCACACACAGTAATCTGAACAGGTTTATACACATGCACTTAATAGCAGGCGAACGGTGAGTGTTTAGATGGCTCGCAGTTAGATGTAATGAATTTAGCAGCCGTGTGGCAGCCAGCAGCTTTGCAGGCGACATATTGATCGGAAACTCTCGAGGGGAGGAGACGATGTGAGCAAGAGCATGGATCCTGCTAAATTAGCAACAAACACTGCAACTAAAACTGCTAGTTCTGCACCGACAGGCCCACTTGCAGATATAGGCCAAAAATAAACAATTCACAAATAAGACGTCATTTATCCCAGAGCGCATCGAGTACATAACTGTGCAAAAAAAACTGGATAAATGACCCCAGGCACATAATTCAAGGTTTGTGTCTACAGACAAATTTATTCAAGTTTTAGCTGCTAGCTTATCCGGTATTGTTTCATTAATTAATCATCCGCAACAGATGTACTGATCTGACAAGCATTTAATTTATCAGTAACGTAAGGTGCAATTCCTGGCAATGCAGACAAACACAATTTATTTAAGACTCCCTCCTCAATTGATTTACCCAACCACAAATCAGGTTAGGTGATGTTCAAGTTTGTTGTACATGAATAGTCTTTATTAATATGCATAGACCATTTAATAAAATAGATGCATACTTCCAGTAAAATAATACAATTTTAATATTTGAACAGATACATTCCTAGTGTTAATTACCCTTAGCCTTAAAAATAACTTAATAGTTTCTCCGATGATTTCATCAAAATTAAATAATAACTCTATTTTTCTATAAAATGGAAACACATCTTTCACATCTAGTGAATAATTCACTTCCTCAAAAATCATTATATTTCAACTCACAAAATATCTACTCTCACAAATCTGTGGAAATTTCTACTCTCAAATATCTAGAACTAGTTCGGAAATCGATATAATTTGAACTCACCAAAATTCTATTCTCATATGTACACTTCAGTGACTCAACGATGGGACAAGCTGCTTCAGTGAAGTGGCAATTGCTAACAAGGTGTTGATCCAGAGCTGGCAACTAATCTTGAGCGCTAATGTTACGAGTGCCAGTAATAATAGTCTTATTGGGATCATTATTAATTTCGCTCACTGAACCGCATGCCGCTCTATTGAATACGACCCTGAAATCTATTCAGTGGGCACACCGTGCGTAGCACATACCAGACTCACCTATTATTCACACGGTGACATGATAACTATCATGTCTGACGGCGGTGTGGAAAAAACACTGAAAATACCTATTTAAAAGCTGCGCTGCCAGTGTATGAAATCAATGAGCAGTGTAATGTGTGTGCGGCACAGATTTACTACCTGTTATGCTACATGTCAATAATCAATTAAGACAGACATTAGGAGGCATATCAATCCATATTTTTCGTCTGGTCATCCACCTGGTGGGTTTATTACCGAGTACACATACTGTCACATCTCCCGGTAGTGAGACTCATGTTTACACTGACAGTGATCAAGCGTGGATCTAGCAGGTCTATTCTTGTGTACTTCTTGTACTCACGACATCATGAATACCCAATTTATGGTGATTCCATTGTACAGGCACCAGTGAGTTTCTTTACACTGAATAGCAGAAATATCACTTCAAAAAACGAATGACTACAAGCATCATGCAAATCTTTACTAAAAAAGGCTGAATAGTCTTACTGGGTGAACCTCAAACTAGTAACTGGTAAGTTTACTCAACTGAATGGACTATATTAGACTAGAAGAGGAATTAAATGCTCAAATACTGGGATTGTTTTACATGGAATTATTTTAGTACACCACGAAGGGCACTTATTTTTAGAACTGACATGCAGCATGAAATTAATTACAGTTATTTGAGTTAGTTAATTCAATAAATACAAAAAATCATTGCATTATCTTTGAATATGTTGCATCAGCTGTGCAAATTTATGCATTTTCTAAACCAAAGTGTATGTAAAAACTTTACATACATCGGATATATTGTAACAGATGACATATTATTATTTGTCAGCTTCAAAGTTGTTAGCTGCAAATCGTTACACTCTGGTCTGTCAATGAATCCATGTCAACTGAAGATGTTAACTGGTAGTCATGACGCAATAAAAGCTAACAGGGGACGGGGCTGGTGCTGCTACCTTGCAACTGTCACTCCAACAAGGTATATATAGGCACACACCTTCAGCATTTACAGTTCATTAGCAATAATGTCTGCTCTATATCACATTACTGCTGGAGGACTATCAGAGTGGGCCCATAGAGACCAGCCAAGAGAAGTATGTCAGCACATCCCATGTTTCAGATGTTTACAATGTGAGTAGTCAGTGCCTGGCTACTGTAGTGCGTAAATGTGCAGGCCACAGAATTTCCAGCCAAAGGTATACAACTGTGAGGGACTTCTCCAGCATTGCTTGAAGCATTTCTAAGACATACAAATAACAATTATATAATACTGGTAATAATATCCACAGGTAAAACAATGTGATGCCTATATATTAGTAGTACAAACAAATGTTCATCAAGTTGGAAGAATGATTTAAAATTAATTATTCTTAATTACACAACTATAAATTTGAAACACACCGAAACATTTCAATTACTAGTATCATCGGCAGTCTATATCAGGAATTGTTCTGCCTTACTTCAGAAAGAATAACAGTTCCTGATGAAGAATGTTGACAACTTGACAGTAGTCGAAATGTTGCACAAGTTTCAAATTTATAGCTGTGAAACTGTAAGTGGTAAGAAAGAACAGTTCCTGATGAAAACTACTGACAAGAGTCAAAAGAAACGTTGAAGTCAGTCTCAAATTTATTGTTATGTAATAAGAAAAATTGATTTTAAATGTGACTTTTTTATTTGTAAAATATACTGTAAGTAGTTTCAATGTTCTGATTTCGGCTTTCTACCACCAGAAAATGCTGATCAATTAAGATGCAAGATTTCATAATCAACATTATTACTTTTGATGGATTCATATATGTTCGGAAGAATAAAATTGTTCAGTCAGCTTTTTGTGAACATTTTATCTTGTCTAAATATTTATAGTGACCAATGCTCAGGGACCTTAGAAAGTATTTAATAAGTAAGGATGGCGTAATCACACTCAGTAGTTGTAAATGTGCGTAATATATGACAGTTATTGAATAATTCTACTCGCTGCTCTACCAACTGATCATCACCACCAGGGCACGGATCCGTGGTCTCACAAGACTGCAGGATGCCTACTACTACTACTTTATTACATTGTTCAGAAAGGCAAAGTAATTGTAAATACAACAATTACATTGTCAACATAATGTAATCATGTTTACAAATATTATTATAATTGTTGTGTATGTACACATTTACGCACATTTTATATATATTTTTTTATTAACCAACTATTTTTTTTATTCCATGTCTATATCTTTGTATTTTTACTTGTAAGTACATATGGACTTTTGTCTGAAATAAACATTATTATTACATTGGCCATGTCCCAACTATAAATGCAAGCAGGCAATTCCATTAAAAATAAGATTTGTTTGCGTAGATCTGTCCCAGGTGTCAGTATGTTCTTCTACGTCTAATAACAACCAGGAAGTTGTAAACATTGTACATAGTAAATACAAACAAATGCTAAGCCACTTTCTAATCATGATTCACTGTACTCATGATTATGTTGTACATAAAATAATTCTAATATACATTGAATGCATTAATTTTGTGATCATACCCGTAATCTTACTAAATGAACAATAATGGATGTGTTCTTAATTGTTTTCTGTTAGAAAGAACTGGGATTTACCTCTGGCACTAGTAACAACATTCAATCACAATGACATGTCAATCAAGTTGATTTTAGGTCCTAATGAGCCAACCACAATACAATTGTGGAGAATTCTTGAACAAGTCCTTATGTCTTATCACATATTTAACACTACCAATAATCACTTTACTGCACTAACTGGCTTGCAGCTTCGTGTAATTGGATACTCCTATACACAAAACATTGAGCTAATATCCTGTGGCTGTAGCAGACGACAAATCCGTGCCGCCATCTAGGGAGCAATGCATTCATTAATCGCTAACTTGTTTCACGTCAACGCTGCATTTGAATTTATGTTCGTAACTTTTTATGTAATGTAAACAACTAAGTAACAGGTGAAACATACTGTCTGCGATAGTTACTTTACGCCATATGTCTTTGGCTGGGAAGATCGCTTACGCTGCTACGGAAATCGCGATTGACAGGACCGTGACAAGGCAAGCGAGGGAGAAAGCGACTAGCCGTGGCGTAGCACTGCAACTGCAACAGTGCAAGTGTCCTTCGCCGTTGGCTCCAGTCGCCTTTCGTATATGCTTCGAGCAGCTGAAAAGAGTGACACGAATGTATATTTACATTGATACAGCTTTGCTTACCTCAGTGATTATGTCCTCCGTTGATCTTCATCGATATTATAAGAATCGCCTTTGAAGATCTTTGCAACGCCAAAACCTCTTTTGTGCTCGACAAGCTTCTAGCGCTGCACACAAATTGGCCAATCGAGTTCACTTTAACAAGCAGCCGTTGGCCATAAACGATTGGTGGTGATTGGTTGCCATTGACCTTATGACCAGCAGGCGTCGTTATCATCACATGGTTTTATGCGAGATAACAACAAAGTTGACAACTTATTTGAGGTCTTCAATATCATATTATACACCACCAGGTCAGTTCTTAGCACATATACGCCATGTCACGGGGTAGGGAATGTGACAATTGCTTGATGATTACATCAGGTACAGAGAAACACACGAATAATGAGAAACAGTAGTTTGTAGACTGAAAGCTGTCCACAAGTCAGTCACGACACATTTTACTTCCGAGTTCCGTCTCGAACGGATCCAATCCTCTAGAAGGGGTATGCTTTAACCCACTGACCAGTGTAGGATCTACTATTACTTGTGGCAATGTTGTACTTACTAGCTGGCCAAGATTATTAGAAGCGTCCGTGACTTCCCAAGGGAATTACGTCACACGCGTCAACATATCTTTTTTATTGGTTATAACCACTACGCCGGGCGCTAGCACGACATGCGCACCATCATCACCAGAAGACGCTTGGCCTGGAAGCGGATTGGCCATGTGTTACGGAAAGAAGCCAACTCGATCACCAGAACTGCAGTGCGCTGGACCCTTGAAGGGAAAAGGAAGAGAGGACGTTCAAAAACAATCTGGCCCAGGACCGTAGAAGCAGAGATGAAGGAGGCAGGACACAGCTGGGGCACCCTCGAGAGATTGGCAAGAGACAGACCTGCATGGAGGAATTTTTTCGCTGTCCTAAACGTCAATACACATAATAGTGAGTGAGTGTTAGCACGGTAAACGCTGTTACTAAACGTTTCGCGCTGCGCTGTGTTTTCGTATGGAAACTAAGTATTTCACTTATTTTTCTGATAATTTATTTGCATAACATGAGATAAATAAGCGATAAGGAGTGACAATATGAATATATTTTGCAAATGTTTCTTCAGATCAGAAAATTTGGTTTTGGTTAAATATTTACAGTTTCCGTATGAAAAAACAGTGCCGCGTGAAAAGTTTGGTAACAGCATTTACCGTGCTAGCGGTTATAACCAATGAAAAAGATATGTTGATGCACATGACGTAAAAGCGTAGGGAAGTCATGCTCAATTCTCGTTAGTCATACACAGAGATCAGCGGCTACATCTAATGAGATTTGATAGCACGCTTTCTGGAGTGGGTCGAACGATGACCCGGTAACTATAATATCAGTAGGTGGACAACTAAATTTAAAAATTTGGGCTGTACAACTTTAAAGCCATAAGTTATGCCATAAGGGAAACAAGTCAAAGATAAAGGGCATCTTTTTGGACTGCATCTAAGACTAACCATTATCAACTACAATCAAGAATATTATGCCAGCAGTTTTTATTTGACATCACCAATGCCTATCTTCCCAATTTGGCAGTGGCCAAATTGATAAATATTTTCCTCTATAGTTTGCCAAATTTTGTTTTGGTAAGTACTAAAAATGTTTAGTCTGGATGGTGCACTGTATGGCGTTATAACAGTTGGTACATGTGTAATTATAAATCACAGGGAATACGAGAAATCAACATATGAGCTGGCGTATTCATGCATATTGAAGAAACAGGGTCATTCGACATGTCATCGCAGTGTCAAAGACGCTCTAGTTGCTTATTAGTCAAGCATTAGGAGCATGTCTCATTATGTCGGCCATTGGCATGTGAGATTTCACTGGGATCTCCCACTTTGAATATAAATTCTGAATGATATTGTTGAATGTAGTTGCAAACAGTTAGATTGTATTCTTTTAGATGTATAGGCCCACACAATTGCCACTTGTTTCCCTTTAAATAAAATATTACCTGCCACCTGGTACCAAAACTGGTCCTTCCCTGGCCGTACCTAGGCTAGGTTAGGTTGGCTGAGCCTAAGGAGTGTCCAATATCCCATTTGGTCCATTATTATTGAAACATTTCCCCAAAACTTTGGTACGTGGTATGACAAAACTGGCACACCAGTACTCATAGGCATTTGATTAATTTCCTTTGTAACATAAAATCACATTTATTTATACACCACATATCTCTACAAAGTAGATTCAGGGGTGTTTACAAACTAAAACATGATGTAAGAATACATTACATTGTCGTTATAATATTACAATACATGGGTTACATATGCTAACACAACTACAGTACACATTTCTATTATTATGTAGGCCATATACAACATTAAGATGTATATGTATGTATTTAAAAAGACACTAAATTACGAGAAAGCCTGATTAAAGAGAAAGGTTTTCAGAGCTCTCCTAAAACGTCCAGAGTCATGTTGGCTACTTAGCTCTAGTGGAAGAGAGTTTCAGAGGGTGGGACCTGCACATGAAAATGCATGTCGGCCGAACAGTTCCAGTTTAACTCTAGGAACAACCATGAGAAACTGGTCGGCCGAGCGAAGAGTACAACAGTATTTACAATATACTATAGTTAGGGGAAATATCCCGATAGTAATGTCCCAATTAGATTATATTTGGACATTATAATGTAATTAGACAGTGTGAATTTTGTCTGGTTTATAAATTGAGGATGTGGCTCAGCCGGTGTGATTCTGAACCCATGCCCAAATTGTAACTGTGTTTGAATGCCTTGTCAGTAGATCATTTAGTTGTTGAATAGAAATCAGGTATGTGTACATACAACATGTCATGTTATGTAATACCTGGTGCTTGTGAAGAAGTTGCTAGAGCTAGTTCTGAAAGATGTGACTTATTATTTACTGGAATATTCTATAATCAATTAATTTTATACTAATTAATTACTTCCTGTTCCCCCTCCACGTACAAATGCCTGTAAACACCTGATGTCAATCTTGTCAAAAGTACCTTCAACCTAACCCTAACTACAACGTTCAACGTAAACTTAAACCTAACCCTTTTTGCACATTAGACCAACCAATAAAGGGCAATAAATGTTAGTAGGAAGCTCTCTCCTACATTCTTACTTAACCATTAACCGCACGTTGTTTCAATTGCCAGTTTAGTCCTGTACACCATATGTGAAATGACCCACAAAATGACATGTTGAGTGCAGCTATATTGAACATGTTTGTTGTTAAAACACTCCAACCGAGTTGACTTAATTGGTCTCTTCTGAGATGCGGCACAGACTACCTGAGGTGTAGACGGCAGAAAGGTCATTGCTACATTTAGTCCACTCATGCGGTGAGCTAAAAATGGAAAAGGCTGACATAATGTAATAATGTTACATAAACCTGTATATTTTATACAGTTTCAACATACCTTGTCTAACGTGGACTTTGTATCTTACAAAAAACTATAACTTTCTTGTTAGGACACATTTGTATAGTAGTGGTATCTATTAACTGAACATGAACAAGCTGGCATTTAATAAATAAAAATTAAGATAACTTATGTACAATTTCAAGTTAATGTACACCACAAATAAGTTATGTTGTAGAAGGTCTTAATTGATTTGCATAGTGCTTCCTGTATTAATGGCCTTGTGATGAACTGCAGTTTCTTAATGCTTTCATTCATTGACTATGGAATAGTAGGATGTAACCAAGTATTGTAGTATCCTGTATAGAACAAAATCCCACAAAATAACATTAAAATCAAAGACAAAATTAATGTTCAAAGTTGAGGAACATCTTCCTGCTCAGCTGAAGTATGTAACACAGCTTGGTGGAAACTTTAGAAGAACATTTAAAGAAATACTGGTATTCCTGTCAGTTATCTGTTTGACCTGAATACTCACCATTCAGGACTTAACACTTCAGGTATGACTTGTGTGCTTAGTCACTTATGATGTGGTTGTCTATATAATACTTGAAAAGAGAGGATTTGTTAACTCATTGTAAATGAAGATTCCAAGTCACCAATTTGTTACTGAAGTATAGCGTAGGAGAGGACATGAAAACATATATCGTGATTCAGATGTTAAAACTTACCTTTTTAAACAAGCTTTTCACAGATGAGACATTATAAGTGCATGCATTAGATAATGTAACATGTTTATTTTGTTAGCAATTCTGTTTTGGTGTTTAGCATTTGTGTAGACTATTCTGAGTATAAATTTTCTCGTAGCAATTTTAAAATGCTACTAAAACTACTAAAATACTTGTAAAATGTACTATGTATGCAAGCGCCTGCGAACAAACTTGATTGATCAGGCATAAGTACTTTTATTATTATTATTGTTGTCGACATTTCAGGGCAGCAAGATGACAATACAGTACAGTTTGATCGCCCGAGGGACGACCACACTTTGCAGTCACCAGATAGTAGAAGGAAACTTTGATGTGGTCGCTCAGTCGATGCTTCCAAACATTCCCACAAAAAGTGATGCCAAGACAACCTATACCTCCAACAAGTATGTCTAATTTTATTAACTGTAGAACGACGCAGTCTCTTTCTAGTTGTTCGTGTATTAATTAATATAACGTTCTTAAAGGAAATAAAAACAAGGCATTAGCTAAAATCCGTTTTCCACGTGTACACAAAGTTTAACATTGTATATAACATTCGAGAACATTAAAAAAATACAGAAAAAACATTTGTAGCATAAATTTGATTTTAAACCCGTCTGTGTAGCGATTCCCGCAGAAAATAAAAATTTAATGAGCTAGACGATCACGTGGTATCGTAATGTCACATATGACCCACACTCGCAGCAGGCCGACTCTTTCCATGTATTCAGAGCATGTTTACAAGGATAGTTTTTGGGTTGAAACGAACGTCAGAATGAGTTATTGTGCAATATTCCTATGTAATACAAACACCAGTCATCATAGAGGAAAAAGCTGTTATCTTACGGTTCCACATGAATCCAATTTTATTCAAAACAATGAATGCGAATGAGACTACAAGTCGACTAGGTATCGCCGAGCTTGGGCTCGTTTTCAGAATAATTATATCGAATGCAACCAACGGGAGATAATCTACACCAATATTTAGCAAAAATATATTGTATCCAGCTACAGAAAGTAAAATCAAATAATATGACTAGAATATCGATGTATGAAGGAGGAGTTGTACAATTTATCATAACAACTTAAATCAGTCGGTGTATTTCTGTCGGTCCTGCTAGCTCAGTTGGTAAATGCGTTGGTTCCTTGGCATTTATTTTGCAATCGGGCGACGCCGGTTCAATCCTGACATCAAACCATTGATTTTCTTTACACTTTTTTAGTCCTTTGGCCGAAGGTCCAAGGGACTATTGCCATCACTCCGCGTCTGCCGTTAGCTGCCGTATCTCAGAAACCGTTCAGCAACTTTTTCTCTAATTTTGCATAGACATATCTTAGGGCACTGCCACTATGCAAGAGAAATCTGTATTTGATTGAATCATTTTAAGGGCTCCCTAAGGCCTCCAAGGACCCCAAAACTGGTAAAAATGTAACATTTGGCCTATTATTTCAAAAACTGTTCAGCAACTTGTTTTCTAATTTTGCATAGACGTATCTTAGGGTGCTGCCACTATATACAAGAAATCTGTATTTGATTGAATCATTCTAAGGGCACCTAAGGGGCCCCCAAAGTGCAAAAGGTTTACATTATCTAGTGATGTGGTTTTGAGAAGGGCCCTTGAGACCACTCCCAACAGTAGATTTTGTTTAATGTGCCACAAAGTCAACACCATGACTAATCTCTGCAGCCTAGCGCTACTGTTCCATTGAGACCTTGATTAATCTTTAATTGGTCACAGAGCCCAGGCAGAGTAGACACCCCAACAGTAGATTTTGTTTAATGTGCCACAAAGTCAACACCATGACTAATCTCTGCAGCCTAATGCTACTGTTCCATTGAGACCTTGACTAATCTTTAATTGGTCACAGTGCCCAGGCAGAGTAGACACACTTGACCCCTGTTAGACTGAACAGTTGCCTAAAACTTTTAAACTGTATCTTCAAAACTATTGATTTTCTATAATTGCAAGTTGTGTTTATTTTGATGTTCATTTAATTATTATAAAATGGTGTGACTGTGGTGTATATTGGTTAAAGATGTATTGACTGTAGAAACCTGTAGGTGACAAACATAGAAAATTAATATTCTGTCACCTGTAGGTGACAAACATAGAAAATTAATATTCTGGACAACTATAGAGTGAAATATCCTACACTTTATTGATATCAAATGCATTCTACTGTTCTGTTTACACTTGCCATGCCTTGTGTAGACATGGTACTGTGTAAATCAATTGTATCAATATAGACTAATAATTACAGATTCACAATATAGTTGACACCTGAAACAACCAAATGTCAACCATTAGAAGAGTTGACATAGTTCCGCTATACACAAGCAAGAAATCTGTATTTGATTGAATCATTCTAGTGTCATCAGCATATAGTAGAACATACATTTTCTACATCATCATCCCTAAGGTTGTTGTAAATTTCACCAGCTGCCATGTCAAGTCCGTTATAATTGTGACTAACAGTGTTCAAAATGATTCAGGTAAATAGCAAATAACAATGGACAGAAGTTTTCTCCTTGCCATACCTATACATCACATGAGAAGGCTGACACAGCCTGGCCCTGATTTATACATGATTTAGCATTTTTGTATATGTTGTATACAACTTTCAACACAATACCATTAATACCGCATGAAATTATCTTAGACCACAGGAAGGACCGGTCTACTAAATCAAATGCATTCTTAGAATCGATGAAGGCACAATAAAGCTTTTTGCGTCGAGACAAATACAACTCAACCAATACCCCTATTTGAACACTGCCTGTTCTTCACCTATTACATTCGCTTTGTTTCGGTATGCGATCAGTCTGGTGTTCTGAACAATCAGTAAGGATTAATGAACACTTGTGCAGAATGTCACCCACTTGGCAGGTTTAATTGATCTATTCAGCAATGAGGACATTGCTTAGGCCTCACTCTGGACACTCTCACTCACAGTGTTGTGTATTGTCTTAGTTGGTGCATTGAGCTAATCTACTTGACCATGAATCAGTGGTGTCTCTGGTTGTGCATTACACCCAGCTAAGATTCTCTGCCTGCTATTGTTTGATGGAAACTGTGACTAATGTGTAATTAGTAGCTTGTGTCAACAGACAGCATTAAGCCACTAGACCTCTGTTAAACTGGACAGTTGCCTGTAGGTTTTAAACTGTGTCAAACAGTGAGTCTACCTTTTGCTCTCAAATAATCGGTCCTCTTAGTTTTACACATGAAGACATAATCTGGCATAACTTGATAACTCTTTGTAGCAGCACATTTGTACTTCCAGTGTATCATTGCAACATAACATACATATTACTTACTGTGTGCCACATTTGAATGTTGTGCATGTAATATTTCCATGCAATCCATTTGCATATATAATGTAAAACTTCAATAGCCGTTTTCTTCATTTTCACTTTTTGATCCCTATCTTGTTCAATGCTCCATAACTTTGCCAATTTTTGTAGCAGTCATATTTTTTGAAACCGTGTAAAGCACCCTACCAAACCTTTATAAGGATGTAAGAAAACAATGTTACAATTTTTCCGACTTTTCACTCATTTGGTCAGCCGGGGTCACATAGACGTATTAGTCCAAAGAATTTCAGAGCCACTTGGCCCATTTTTTGTTTATGTTTTCACGAAGTAATATAAACCAAATCATTTTGTATACTATGATGCACTGTTTGTAAATATTTTTGTAGTCATTTATTTGCCACAAAAATTTAAATATGGTAATTATATATAAGAATGTTTCTAAATTTTATTTACCCAGACAGATCACCATTTGTTTTCACATATATAATATATTACCGTACAATATATATATATATATACAATTAATAAATTATATATCCATTACATTATATTTGTTTGGATAAATAAAATTTAGAAACATCGTTATATAATTCCCATATTTTAATTTTTGTGGCGAATAAATAATTACTACAAAAATTTAAAAAATATTTACAAACAGTGCATCATAGTATACAAATGATTTGGTTTATATTACTTTGTGAAAATATAAACAAAAAAGTGTAAAGAAAATCAAAGGTTTGGTGTCGGGATTGAACCGGCGTCGTCCGATTGCAAAATAAATGCCAAGGAACCAACGTGCTTACCAACTGAGCTAGTAGGACCGACAGAAATTCGCTGACTGATTTAAGTTGTTATGATAAATTGTACAACTCCTCCTTCATACATCGATATTCTAGTGATATCATGAGATTATACACTTACTTTCTGTAGCTGGATACAATATATGTTTGCTATGTATGTTTATTGGTATAGATTATCTCCCGTTGGTTGCATCAGATATAATTATTCTAAAAACGAGCCCATGCTCGGCGAAACCTAGTCGACTTGTAGGCCTATTCGCATTAATTGTTTTGAATAAAACTGGATTCATTTGTATTACATCGGAATATCGCACAATAACTCATTTTAATGCTCGTTTCAACCCGAAAGCTATCCTTGTAAACATGCTCTGAATGAATGGGAAGGGTAAGCCTGATGCGAGTATGAGTCATATGTGACGTCACATCTCGGCATCCCGAAAAGCGCACCAAAAATATGCATATTCGAAAATGTCCGGCTGCACAGCATAAAATGTGGAATTTCTAATTCACTGAATTTTTAGTCCTTTGGCCGAAGGTCCAAGGGACTATTGCCATCACTCTGTGTCTGCCGTCCGCTGTTAGCTGCCGTATCTCAGAAACCGTTCAGCAACTTTTTCTCTAATTTTGCATAGACATATCTTGGGGCACTGCCACTATGCATGAGAAATCTGTATTTGATTGAATCATTTTAAGGGCTCTCTAGGGCCTCCAAGGACCCCAAAACTGGTAAAAATGTAACATTTGGCCTATTTTTTCAAAAACTGTTCAGCAACTTTTTTTCTAATTTTGCATAGATGTATCTTAGGGTGCTGCCACTATATACAAGAAATCTGTATTTGATTGAATCATTCTAAGGGCACCTAAGGGGCCCCCAAAGTGCAAAAGGTTTACATTATCTAGTGATGTGGTTTTGAGAAGGGCCCTTGAGATCACCCCCAACAGTAGATGTTGTGTAGTGTGCCAGAAAATCAAAAGCTGTGACTAATTTCTACAGCCTAGGCCATTGAGACCTTGACTAATATTTAATTGGTCACAGCACCCAGGCAGAGTAGACACACTTGACCCCTGTTAGACTGAACAGTTGCCTAACACTTTTAAACTGTATCTTCAAAACTATTGATTTTCTATAATTGCAAGTTGTGTTTATTTTGATGTTCATTTAATTATTATAAAATGGTGTGACTGTGGTGTCTATTGGTTAAAGATGTATTGTCTGTAGAAACCTGTAGGTGACAAACATAGAAAATTAATATTCTGTCACCTGTAGGTGACAAACATAGAAAATTAATATTCTGGACAACTATAAAGTGAAATATCCTACACTTTATTTATATCAAATGCATTCTACTGTTCTGTTTACGCTTGCCATGCCTTGTGTAGACATATAGACTAATAATTACAGATTCACAATATAGTTGACACCTGAAACAACCAAATGTCAACCATGAGAAGAGTTGACATATATGTAAATTTAACCAGCTGCCATGTCAAGTCCATTATAATTGTGACTAACTGTGTTAAAAATTATTCAGGTAAATAGCAAATAACAAAGGACACAAGTTTTCTCCTTGCCATACCTCTACACATGAGAAGAAGGCTGACATAGCCTGGCCCTCATTTATACATGATTTAGCATTTTTGTACATGTTGTATACAAATTTCAACACAATACCATTAATACCGCATGAAATTATGTTAGACCACAGGGAGGACTTGTTTATTAAATCAAATGCTTTCTTATAATCGATGAAGACACAATAAAGCCTTTTGAGTCGAGACAAATACAATTCAACCAATACCCCTATCTGAACACTGCCTGTTCTTCACCTATTACATTCGCTTTGTTTAGGTATGTGGTCAGTCTGGTGTTCTGAACAATCACTAAGGATTAATGAACACTTGTGCAGAATGTCACCCACTTGGCAGGTTTAATTTATCTATTCAGCAATGAGGACACTGCTTAGGCCTCACTCTGGACACTGTCACTCACAGTGTTGTGTATTGTCTTAGTTGGTGCATTGAGCTAATCTACTTAACCATGAATCAGTGGTGGATCTGGTTGTGTATTACACCCAGCTGTGGAGCTAAGATTCTCTGCCTGCTATTGTTTGATGTGACTAATCTGTAATTGGTCACTGGCAGTAGCTTGTGTCAACAAGCAGCATTAAGCCACTAGACCCCTGTTAAACTGGACAGTTGCCTGTAGGTTTTAAACTGTGTCAAACAGTGAGTCTAAGTTTGCTCTCAGATAATCTGTCCTCTTAGTTTTAGACATGAAGACATAATCTGGCATAACTTGATAAGTCTTTGTAGCAGCACATTTGTACATCCAGTGTATCATTGCAACATAACATACATATTACATATTGTGTGCCACATTTGAATGTTGTGCATGTAATATTTCCATGCAATCCATTTGTATATATAATGTAAAACTTCAACAGCCGTTTTCTTTATTTTCACTTTTTGATCCCTACCATGTTCAATGCTCCATAACTTTGCCAATTTTTGTAGCAGTCATATTTTTTGAAACCATGTAAAGCACCCTACCAAACCTTTACAAGGATGTAAGAAAACAATGTTACAATTTTTCCAACTTATCACTCATTTGGTCAGTCGGGGTCACATATAGACGTATTAGTCCAAAGGACTTCAGGGCCACTTGGCCCATTTTTTTTATTTTTTTGGCTTGGTGGACGTGGAAATAGATAGTAGGATGTAATATAATATGAATTCATGCAATAGATGTTTTTGTTCCCTTTAAGACTACACTAACTATGTTGAAGGAATACTGTCCACCAAGTTGTGTTTAGTAAGCCCATAACAACGGTTGCAATTTGAAGGCACGACTTTCTTCCAGTAAGAAATTACTGTACCTGCCAATTCTGGGTAGACGAACATACTACGCCCCTTTAATGCCCAGATACACTGAAGAATAGTCTGCTGTTTTCTGGTAGCCCATTGTTTTTTTGTTTTATTTCTGTTGTCAATGTACACGGGCACTGCAGCTACGACTCTAGTTAATCAGCTCAATAAAATGCAAATCAAGGGCATTTTATAATATTGAAAATTGAATGGGGCGCCCAGTGCACCTTCAGTGAATGTGTCCATAGTTCAGCAATGCAACTCCCTGTTGCAAGTGTGCAGGCTATTTATGATGCAACCAGAGTCTCAGAATGTGTGCGACAATAACAATGTGACCATGTTGCACGATCCTACGCTAACAATAAACCGAAAGCACCAACATCATGTCAGTATTTTAAAATGTTCTGTAAAAATATTGCAACTCATGTTTATTGCTAGGATTATGATTGACACATAATGTAATGTAAGTAATCGTTGCAACTGATTTACACTATTTCTGTGCTCAAAAACTGCACTGCTAGGTTTTTGTTGCTCTTTTCTTTGATCTTTCTCACTGATTATCCATGACGGCTGTATTGTTTTCAGTTACTTATTCCACGTAATGGTCGAAAATGGGTTGATATACCTTGCTACTACCGACACAGAGATCGGCCGCAGAAAGCCGTATGGCTTCCTTGGAGTGGTATGTCCTGCTTCCTAGTGTCTTGGAAATGTGTACACAACAAAATATCTTGGCCACAACTGATCTTGTTTTCATGTGTAGCAGTATTGAGTTAATTAGCCTACACTCACCCACGAGCAACGAAACAAGGGCAGTGGTCAATCACCAATACAGTATTTTGGACTTGTGGCGCCACCTGGGGAACACGACCAGTCGATTTGTCCACTGAAAAAGTAAATAACTCTAAATAACTAGTGGAACCTCCCTATGAAGGTCACCTATGGGAAGTGAGCAAAAGTGACGTGATTGGCAAGGTGGCTGTAATAGCAAGACTATTTGTTCTATTCTAGAAATAATTTGGGTCTCACCTAGGGTGACCTTAATTGTGAGGTGGCCATATTACAGAGGTGACCGTAAAGCAAGGTTCTGTTGTACCTTTATGTTTAAAAAAATGTATGACCGATTGGCAGATGAAGAGCAGTTGTTGAAGGGAGCGAATGAACATGCCAGTACCGGGTAGAAAGAGGTGCGCGAAACTCAGCACCTGGGAGGAGAGGCACGTACAGTGCCTCCGAGTTAGCACATTAATACAGATTTTAAAAGGGTAACATTCATATAAGGTTAAAAGTATAAATTCAAAACTGGCAAGTGGTTATGCATAAAAGATTCATGTCTTGATGGTGCACGTTTCTCCCAGCCACCAGATCTGTGCTGCTGCCAACAAAACGGAAAACTCCAATTTATACAATTTTATATACAGAAAATCCTTGTGTTCATATTATTATTATTATTAAATGCCACAATGCCATGAAGATTTGGAAATAATAGAACGTGATAAGTGATAAGCAAATCAATAAAATAATACGGGTAGAAAAATGCACTGTGTGATGTTTCATAAACACATATTTAGTCAGATTTTCAGAGGTCGCTCTACTTAAAAAAATTATTTTGATTGTGTTTCTACGGTCAGATCAAAGAGGAGTTTCGACGTAGGGGGTTGGCTTCAAGGGCACAGTTTGCAGAGACAAGAGAACTGCAGGATGAGTTCCAAGACGTCTTTGCCGAGCAGATGGTAAGTTCAAGAAGTGTTATTTAAAGGTAAGTTCTTATGTAGCACAGTATCCAATCTTTAGGACTGCTCAAAGCATTTTACATCCCAGCAGACCTGTTCAATTGAACACCATCTGTACTTATCTAGGAAGCATTCAACCACACTGCAATTAATGCACGGATACTATTCACACACAAATATCCAACACTGTCAAAAGCCAGATACTCATTTATACATCTGAGTGAACTGGAGCAACATAGAGTGAATGAACTTGCCCAAGGCAGCGAGAGGATTCATACCCAATTTCTCAGTTGAGAGTCCAATGCACTAGCCACTGTGCCACTGTGTTCCACTGCTCATTTTAACTGGGGCACAGTAACTTGGGCAGTTTTGTTCACTCCATGTTGCTCTAGTTCACTCAGTTGTATAAATGAGTACCGGGCTGTAGACAGTGGTGGATATATATAAGTGAACAAATAGTGTTCAGTAATTGCGGCGTGGCTGAATTCTTCCCAGAGAAGTCAAGATGGTATACAAATGAACAGGTCTGGGGGTGAAGTGTAATTTGAGCAGTCCTAAAGAAGACGGATAGTGTGCTATAAAAGAACTTGCTTATACCCTTTTTTCCTGTCACTTTATACAAGAAAGTAGGCTGGATTGAGTGTCATCTTGGCATGATGGATTAATAGAGAGGCCATTATCTGTTGGCATTATTTTTATGTTCTAGAACATGTTAGAATGAGTGATGGTTCAGATTATGAAAAGCGTAACTTCAAAATTACATGATCTAGTGGTTCTTCAACCCTTTGGTTTGCTTGAACAGGGGCTGGTGTTATACTGTATTCACTGGTGTATAACATATTTGCACACATTTGACAGCGATGTCTCACATATTACGATAGTATTCCGATGGTACTATGGAATTAGATAGTATCCTGGAAATGCAATCCCAAACCATAATTTATGGGTGGCACCATCATGTGACCTTGGGGGAAGTTAATTAAAAATGATGAAATTGAATGACACTGCTATGTTCGACGAATGTTGACATTAGATCAGTGAATAAGTAAAATTACAAGACAAAATTGAAATAAGCATGTTAATGAAGATTTGTTATTTTGTCACACAGGTAGCATCACTAATTTATTTTTCCAACTATCATTACTATTGCTAGTTCATTTTCAATGATAACTATCGATAATTAAATAATAGATAATTCAAAAGCAGTGCACTGCCATGTAAATAAACTGTTTTCCCTGAACACTTAAATTTCAGCAGCAACAACAACTTGTTTTTGCCTATTAAAACACGTTTGACCGTGTATGTTATAAGAGATAGAGTTTATACTGTATAACATGATTTTGCAATAAAAACAAATGAACAAATTCCGTATAGAACCACACTGATGTCATGACATGACTATGCTTCCTTCATGTTATACTTACATTGTCAACATTTCCGGTCGTCATTGGTTGTCATGGTTACAGGAGAAGTTCTCGCTGACTGATGACACGGGAGATCACCTGACCGTGCTGCAGTCACAGGTGAACGATGTGAAGGACGTGATGACCCAGAACATAGAGAAGGTGCTGGAGCGGGGAGAGAACCTGGAGGAACTGAGGGAGAAGACGACGGACCTCGAGGAACACGTGGGTGCTCCTCGCTTACTACAATCTTCTGGCACTTGTGTCGAATCTGGGCCCACCTCGATTTCGTTATTGTAACTACATTTTTGTCTAAATTTGATACCTCTGTGGGTTGATTCCATCATTCAGCATCATCCTAGGTATAATTTACATTTAAAATTATTGCATCTTAGTGCAGTTTTGAAGCGTTAATAGCAGAGCTGCCTACCATTACTGATTTTCCGTAATCATTATGGAAATTCACCTCAGATTACAGCATTATGGAAACTACCACCGTATTACGGAATACAAATATCCGACTACAGAAAATGATACACATTAAACCATAATTTTTTGCTAAATCTATAAATAATGCTGCCCTGAAGAAACTCATATTTTCACTTGTTACAATTTTATCAACACATATTTAGTCCACTACAAGTTCTACAAAGTCAGTACAGTGACGTCATCCAACGCTGTGCCTGTGTACAATGTTACAACTTTGACTGCCAGCAGCCTGCTGATGACTGCCGTGGCACATGGGCATATTATTTTATTATGTCTGCATCTGTCAGTCAACAGCAATTACAGCGGCCAAAAATATCAATGTCATTAATGCGCATCTAGACATTAATCAAATTTACAGGTGTAGAATTATATAATGAAATAAATCAATTAAGATGACGTTAGGTAGAACCATTAAATTATATTAAATAGTTATGGTTTATGAAAGTTATGAATATAATTTAAAAATGACTTAGAAAAATATAAAATGAGTATTAATATTTGTTGCAATTGCAATGTAAAACTATCATATTGTCACTGACTGTTAGTAATTGTTATGTAATGTTAATAATTATAATGTTTCCTGCTGTGTGTTGTAAATTGAGAAGCTCGTTGGATGATTATTGGCTATTTACTGGCGCTGTCTTTCCCACGGTGATGCTCTACAGACGTAGACACTTGGCCATACAGGCACTTTGACAGATGTAATTAGCACAATGTAACTTATTGGATATTGCTAAACAAGTATCCCTTTGAAGTGCTAACTGATGACCTTAACTGCTGACAGGAGTTACAGTGTAGCAACACAATATGTTGAAACAAAGTATATCTTCTTTTGATGATTAAATTGGTAACTTCCTGGATTCCCAGGCTGGGCTTGTCACTGTATCTACTTCAGTCTCAGGGAAAGGTTTCATTGGCAACCTTGTGGACTGGGGAGCGATGCGATGGGGTGCAATGGGGAGGGATCATTACGGAAATTGTTTTTGTCAGATAGGCAGCCCTGTAATAGCATCCAGGTTTGCATTATTCCATTAATATACACTGCTATATCACTCATTCAAAAGCATGGTACGGTAATGCACGGACGCAGTGGTGCAGACTAGCACAAACTGGATTGCTATTTGGGCTTCAAAAGTGTGCTAAGACGCAACATTTTTGTAACATAAATATACCTGGGATTATGTTCATTGATGTATTAATCCACCAATGTATCAAATTTAAGCAGTGCAGTTATAACGGCGAAATCGAGGTGGGTCCAGATTCGACACAAGTGCCAATATTCTTGTTCTCCTCTTGTTTCCCTGTCTGAGGGGTGAGGCTGGCCTCGATACTAATCCTTGATTTCTGTTTTCTTTTTCTTTATTTCCCTCCCTCACTGATCTTGCACTGCTGTCTCCACCAACTGTCTCCATTCCCCTCTATCTTTCGCTCTCATTCTCCACTCCTCTGTCAGTCCTTCCAAATCTCTCTACACAGTCCTCCCGTCACAGTCTAGGTCGTCCTCATCTTCTGTTCCCTTCCACTTTCTTTGCCAACCGTTCTCCCCACATGTCCAGCCCTTTTCTACTATAAAGCCAAGCATCGAGTTAGCACATGCCACCTGCCTCTTTCATAATACACCACTCCCAGTGTTTGCAAGGATTACACTGCTTTTATATTATAGTTTTATAAAACATAATTATAAAATATATTTATTATTACTATCTCTAGCAGTTCTACAGGGGTACTCCTTTTTAAGATGTTATTGTTCATACTTGATGTACCAGTTTAGGGGTCGTTAACAATTGTCGACATTTAATTATCCGCACATAGCATACTATTTTTCATACCCCTCCATCCCCCTGAATTAGTACTTTAAAAGGTGATAATTGTCCAGATTGATAGTCCTATATGTATGTGTCATGTACGATACACCACATACCAAGGATATATAACAACGTTCGTTAAAACGTTAAACTTTCTTATTATTACTACGATTATGGAATTCACACGTGACCGACTTTTTATAATTAATACGCATGCCTTGCTCTCTCTCCTTTCACATACTCCGCACGAATAGATAACTGTGAACTATCACAAACGGCCCCCAAGTATCACACTCGAACGCATACGTTTACATGCACGTATGTCTTGTTGCTTTCAGTCGGCGAGTTTCTGTAAGACGGCACGGAAGGTGAAACAGCGGATGTGGTGGCAGAACCTCAAGATGAAGATCATCCTTGCTCTCGTGGTCCTCTTTATACTATTTGTCCTCATCCTCATCATCCTATTCTCCACCGGGGTTCTTCCCCCAAAATCGTCGTCACATCACGACCCTGTCACAACACCGGCACCCCACAATTAGTTTTATCTAAGTCACAATGACATCAGCAGACCAGTGTTATCAGATCAGACCAAATCTGTTCCGCATTTGTAAATAATGTTCGTAAGACTAGAATAAATATATTATACATATTTACCGCTCAAGAAACTTGGTTTACCATCTGGATATTTCCAAGTTTCTCAAGATATTTTGAAAATTTCTTGAGAGTTAAATATGTCTAATATTAATAATCAACAAACCAGATCATCAATCCATTTAAGGATAAAATTAATATATTTTGATATACTTCCGATTTAACTTTGTTTAACAAGCCTGAAGCATTGTTCGCAATTTGAATATTGTACCCAGGAAACTTTTAAATTGAACATAAAACATTCAAATAGTAAAGACCTACTAATAGCAGAGCTAACAGCCTAAATGCACATTCCTCGAATGTCTCCTTGATGTCACCAGGGGCCGGTTTCATGAAGCGTTCTTAAAGTTATGCAATTACTTAGCGCCATGTGTGTGTGTAAACTCCTATGTTCGCCTATTTAAAAAGAACACACCATTTGCAGACAATCATCTTAATGTTAAGAATGTACATAACCATTTCATGAAACCAACCCCTGGCTCCCACAATCAAGACTGACAAAGACAGCATGTGGGACGAAGTACAGTTGATTCAGTGACCTGTATATTTCTATTGGCAATATTCTAGGGGTAATATAATACTATTTCCAACCCTGCCTTGGGAGAATGATTCCAAGTAACGGAACAGACAAAGTTGCTTTAGACAAACTTACCTGTTTGCTTTGTATGCTCTAATTTTGTTTGGCACTTTAAAAAAACTCCCAATAAAATAATGTTATTGAAGTCTTGTGAGAATTATCTGTGCAGTTGTACCAATTTGTGAATGTATTATGTAGATAAAAATTGAACATAGCGTGTGCAAATCTAACCAAATTTTAGATCCAAAATCTTAACAACTGCATTTATTACCTGGGTATTATGCGATTTCTATAAAATGATACTGTTGTGAAAATGTTGTGTACACTGTTGTGGGCAAACAGGAGTATATCTATTTGAAATTATAGTTATGTTTATGTAGAATGAAATATTTGTCATGTTTAACCAATATGCTTTGGTAATTCTGTGTGCATGGACCAGTATTGTTATCTGTGTTACGATTGGTTCACTGCATCAGCGGCATCTGTTTTGGTTGACATCAAAGCCATCTAGTTTCTTGCTTATTAACATGTAATGAGGGTACTCTGGCACCATTCTTATATCCATCACAAAGTGTAGGCGTAATGTGAATAGGAAAAAACTATTTCTGGGACATTGGAAACATATTTGATACATCATAATAATTTGCTAGTTGGATATAGTTTTGAGGTGTTATATATCTATATTCCAATTGGCAGTTTATTTTTATATTTCTATGAGTTAGTGTTGTAGTGGAAGGTCTATTTTGTTAAATATATGCACAAAGGAAAATTTTCCTGCTAAGTTGAGGTGTAAAAACTAGCATTTTACAGCTGCGGTATCTGCAGGGAATCATGGAGTTCATGTATACATCAAGTTTTGACAGGTCGTGGAGTCACTTTATTTTTGAGCTATTATTGTAAGAGCGTATTTGGATGCTTATGTCATGCACTTGAAGGTGACTCGCCAGAGTCCAACGTAACCTTGAATGGCTAATCATAGCAAAGGAAAACTGCAACGATCTACACATCAGAAGTGTCAAGTCTCATGTTATGCAAAGATTTTCTTTATTGCCAATTAATTCTGACATAATCTTGTCGCCTTCTTTTTCAGTAACCACTTTTTTTTTAAACTAATTCCACATTTTCTACACAAAGCGGCTACACAGTGCTTACCACGGAGACCTGGAGGCCTGCATTAAAAATTTTAAATTGGGCTTACTTTCCACCTACAGCTTTCTTTTATTGCTTCTCCAGCTGAAGAATACTTGTTCTTCTAGTTTTTTTAATTTGGCACGTCTAATAAATAATAGATATTATATATATATAAATACATTATTGATATATATATATACACATACAGTGACACCTCACTACTAAGTCACCCCCGGGACTACAAAAGTGACCTGAATAGAGAGGCATTTCCTATTCTTTACTGTTAGAGAAATAATTTGGGACTGTCCCAGGGTGACCTTAATTGCAAAGTGGCTGTATTATAGATGTGACCGTAAAGCAAGGTTCTACTGTACATGCACACATTGGAAACATGTTAGTGTACCGTTTTCAACATACACACCCCAAGCACACATGTGTACACGCTATAACTAATTCTGGAATATCTTTTTCGTTTGAGATGACAAAGTAACGTGATGACACCAGACGGCTATAGTGAAAGGGTATTTATTTAGAAGACAGGTGGAATGGTGGGAGGGTAACTGAGTAGAGGAAGTCAACAAATGATGCATGCAAGGTGCAATAAATTTGGTTTCATCATGGCTGCGAATATCGTTGTAAAGGATGCTTTTAAATGACTGATTAGTTTCTGCTGCATGATATATAACATCATGTGTAACGTTTTTGTATTTTGTTTTGTATCCAAGTTGACATATGCAGTGATGTATAACATTTAACACTTCATACCACTGATTATCGGACATTCCTATAACTAACAATAAACATTCCTGTAGGCGGAACAAATCAATTAATAAATAAAAATTGTTGAAACAATAGTGGTGTTTGAGTTCATTTCTAAAATATATGGAATTTTATTATGATTAACGAAATTAACACCAAATGTTTATTACTTTTTCACCAATGTAGATGCACGAATAACGGACACATTCTTGGTCAACTGGTACAATTTCCATTATAAAACAGCAGCAAATTGGTTACTTTTGTAAAATAATTTTTGGCGTTGATCATTTCACGAGTCAGATTTGTCTTTAATTTCCTGAGAATCTTGGTTAAATATATATTATTCATAATAATCTCACTAACATTTATATCAATGTTTGCATTACATTCGTCCAAAATCGGTTCTATTATGTATACTTTTCTTTCTTTTTAAAGTGAACATTTGTTTATGGCTCATCTCAAATGGCTGATAAAAAATTATTTTCGAGCATGGTTTAGCATTACAGTTACTAGCAAAACACCCATCCTATGGATGGTGCTACATACACAGAGATGAAGGGGATGGTTTCAGAAGTTTTCACCATATTTTTTATAAAAGATTATTATTTGAACAGTTTTTCAATTTTCACAATGCTGACTATTTTTCACAATTTTTGAAAGTTACATAAAACATCCCCAGCTGATCACTGGAGGGTTTATGTAGTTTGGAACAATCGTAGAAAACATGCAGTATTGCAAACAATTGTCTAATGTTAGATATGAACCCTTAACTAGTAATAATTCTGAAGTGATGGGTAATTTCCAAAAAATAGGAGGAAAAGTTTAACACATCTACATGTAGTTTTCCCAAAAAACGTTTATTTACCAATTTCAGTCGTCATTAACCTCATTGACCCTGGATAGAATAGATTTATGGCCTTAGCCTTAGTTAAACTAAGTTATGTACAATGTTATTTACAAGAAATAAACATGCAGTATATCCATCTATCATCATCCCACAACAACTTCACTCGGTGGTTGTCCCTGCCAATAACAGTTCGTTGTCTGTCAACTCAAAGTTGTTCTCCTTGGTTAGAAAACAATCGCTGCTCCCCTCAAGCTGCTCTGCGACTTTTAGTAATTCTTCATCATCAACCTCGTTGTCACTTCCTGTTTCTCCACAAGAGTCGGGAAGCAGATGCTTAGGCAGAGGATGATCTGAAAAATTGAATTCTGGGATAAATTGATATTAATTTAAAGGTCATTGATCAATTAATTTTGTTCACTCACTTCACTTATTTTGTGAACAAACCGAACGTATCTGGTATCAATGATTTCATGCTAACCTGTTTGTAATTTTTTATTTACATTTGGTGAAATTCTTCCAAAAATTATGAAATCTGATTTTTTATCACATCATAAGTCACCTGATCTAATGATAAAAGTAAAAAATGTTTTGACGATTTTAAGAAAAGTATTCTTTAAATCAACCCTTAAACTAGACAGATACTAGATTTAAATTTCAACTTAATCTGATTCTTAGTGCACTAAATCAGTGAAGGAGGAGGCTTTAAGTCAAATTCAATTAAATGGCATATTTAAATAATAGGACAATAAATGAACATGTTTGCTTTACAGCTTGCTAATTTTAGTCATACTGAACAATACAAAAATTGATACTAGCAACTTGCAGTGTTGGGCAAAATAATGAGGGTTAGAAGGGAAGGAAGAAACACCTGGCAATGAAGGAGTTGGGAGCAGAGAATGAAGATGGTGGTGGTGGTGTTTTATTTCAGAAGTGTATTCGGGTGGTAGAAGACGAAGAAATAAAGATGGCGATACAGTGTCATGAGAGGTATCTAGTTCCAGTTGTTTCCAGCGCTCAGCATCCTCGGTGGTTCTTTTACGTCCCAAATTGAGATGAGAACGACATTATCGTGACCTCCAAGTCACGAGAGATAAGCAGTCCCCAATGTTGAGCCAGGTTTTCAGGCTGAATATACATGCCTGCCTGGTCCGGGTTTTGAACTCGGAGCACTGGCATGCCAGGCGGATAATGTGCTAACCACTACACTCTCGCACTCTCTAAAGGGTTCACAGCTGAGAGTGGACGAGAATGGGAGAGGTGATGGCGCCTTGTCAAGAGGGTGGAACACACCAAGTGATATGGCACCCACCCACAAGTGACCAAGAAGGAAGAGGCGTGCAGCATGACAAGTTACAGCTATTAGACTGACCTGGGGACCTGAAGTTGGACGCTCTGCAGTCTGGATCATGACACTTCTGGTAGTAGACACCAGCACATAGATCAACCAGCAGCCTATGTACAAGACAGCCACACATTACAAGCGAAGACGTGTCTATAATAACAATGTTTTGAGTAAACAAAGCACCCATGGCATTCACTCGTCACCAGAGCAAGTGTCTTGGCAGCGGCTGTTGCAACATCCTTGTGGGTTTTGTGGATCGAGAGCACTGGCTCTGGGAGTACACAATAGGATTCTGCCATTTCCCCCAAGTGGGATCTTTAACTTCACCTAGCATAGAGACCAGGTAGAAGGCCAACAGTTTCAGGCATCTGTTCCTGCCACTCGGTCTCACAGCATTTCACGTTCTGGTTTGCATACAAATATAAAATGCACACGACAACCGTATTTAAGTCGAATCTTGTAAGAGCTACTCGTGTCTACAGAATACAGCAGAGGCTAAACGTTACTTTCACATGCAAACTTTACAAAAAGATAATCAAAGTATACAGAATGCTTCCTGCTTGTTGGGCCTTCTCACATAATTTTGCGTGGCTGAACACACTATTTTCAAAGTTGGCATGGATATGTAACTGCATATTTTTGTTGGACGCTTAAAGACGTTAATATACCACAGTCAATGTTACACATAATTTTGAATGCACTAACAAAAATGTTCATTTTAATTACTTTTTTAGGATTGGGATATTATTGAAACAAAACTATTATTAGTGGCAACAATAAATACTCGCATGATATTGTTGCTTTTGTGAGGTCGACTAATTCGTTCACACCACCGGTTCTTTGCGATGTCATAAACAAGTAGCGCTCCCTGGCTGAAGTATGACCATCGTCTGATGTACCCCTGTACCCCTCCTTGACCTATCGCACCCTCAATGAAGTGGTCCACTTGAGGATAGGGTGAATGGTTATAACCTTGAAGGGGTGTTTCTGCAAGAAATAACTACTTGTACAATAAACGACACAGGCATTTTCAGTGCCATTTTCTTTGCTAGGTGAAAGACATAAAAACTGTGGTGATATAACCCACAATTTTGATCCGGTGATTGCTATCAAGACAGTGAAATTGTGTATAATTGTTCAAAGTGGGTTTCCAAAGTTTGAAATTGCCCTAATGCTGATCAATTACCAATTAGCTTATTTCCCTTTGTAGCATACGCTGGAAGATGATGTTTTGAAGTACTATATTTGTAATAAATTTTATAATACAGTATTGCATTTTAGACAAATACATGCAAAGGTATTACAGAAACCGTTGCTCTATAATACCTTTTCTGCATTCTGACACTCACAGAAATATTATTTTGATAATCCAGACATGCACTTTTGTAAACAAATAATTCATAACATGCAAAATTATTATTTACGTTCGTTGTGGAAATATGTTATAACAAGCTTTAGTGACTGTTTCTCAATTCCACGTTAGCCAATTATGCTGAGATGGCAAATTTTTTACTTGGCTGATATCCATCCAATAGCTCAGCTATGTACAACATTTTAGAAGAACCAAACCAGACCAACCCTGGACATTGGAGAAACCAGGGCCATGGTTAACTACTTTGTTTCCAGTTGCATCGTCAGTGTCACAGGCTAGAATACGGAGGTTGTCGGTATATCTAAAGACAGAAACACATGGTCACGTAACTGCGGAATACACAGTTCACTTCAAACATCACTAGCAGTACAGGTCCTGCAGAATATGTACTATTGCAACCAAAAATTGTGCTAATTTTACATATTTAATAATGTGCATTTTACATTAAATAAATCCTAATGTTAAATATACATAATTATCTCAGTTTACGTTTTTCAGCAATAACACTTTCAAACTTCAACCATACACAATATTTGTACAACTTTTTAGAATGTAAATTGATGTTACCAAAAAATTACTGACTTGCCATACTATGCAGTCCCACTCTCTTTCTTGCCGATTATATTTTTCATAAATATTGTTGTTTAAAATATCATTGTAATAACTACTTACAAACAGATGACAGATCAAAGAGAACAACTTACTCGACAGCAGTGATCAACGAATCCATGAATAACTGCTGCTCCCTTGCATTAGTGTTGCCACTGGCAACTTTAGGTATGTACTGGTTGTCATCGGCAACCAAGAGAGGGTTGTTCTTTCCTAATTTGCAAGAAAGATACAGTCGAAAGTTTCTGTTCTTTGTGTAAACCGCTGGAAAGGAAGAATGATTCTAATGACAGAAACATGATCTGATAATAAGATATGTACCTGCAAAAGAGAAATGTTACAAAACAGTTTTGCCTTTTTTAATTAGGCAAATAATAATCAACGTTAAAGCAGTTCATTAAAATTATGGACAGTCCAGATGTGAGAAGAGTTGTGGCTTATATAACACTAGCAAAAATATCCATCCTCCAGATGACGCTATGTACACACAGATGCAGAAGACGGTTTCCCTGAGTATTCGTAGACATTTGTTGAGGTAAATTTCAAAAGTTTTTTGTATTAACATAAGTTACATAAAATATCCCCAACTAATCAGCGGCCCTTGGACCAACTGTAGAAAATATGCATAATGTTAGTAAAACAATTTTTTGTCTATCTAACCTACAGAATGAACCCTAAAACTAATAAGAACCCTTAGCCATAAGCAAATTTTGAAAAAAAGTGTAACTTTTCTTCCAGAGTCATAAATTAATCCCTAAAAGTCAAGTGCCCGATATGCAAACTATTTAGGAGGAAAACGTAACATACTCAATACACACATGCATATTTAGTTCGATTATAGTTAGATACCATGTTTTAATAAAAATGGTCAGACACTGTAAATCGTTATAAATTTAATATAGCAGACCGCTCTAGGTGTTCATTGTGATTGTAGTAATATATCTAGTAATTACCTGTATCGCAGAATGTTGTAGTTTGGCCATCCGTTGTCTTAACAAACAACATGTCTAAATCTTCCTCCTCTTCCCTTGGTCGTTTATCCACAATCACATCAGCCACGGATGCAGCCTGCTCTGCTTCAAGGCAAGTTGTGAATAAATGATGAAAATAGCAGCTATCATAATAATGAAATCAACTTCCAAGTTGGTGAAATGATAAGAATGGATACACATGTCAATATCACATGTCAAATTATTCATTCTCCGAGATTAAAAAACTAGTTCATTCCCTATTTATGAAAATATGATCTTATATATTATAAAATACAAAGATGGTAATCTGATATATAAATATATACAAAACGCCCACACGCACACACAGAAGAAAACACAACGATATTTTACAAAATCAGATGTTGCATTAATTATCTTATTATTCAATGTCTACCAAATCCAACTCTCACCATCCATGACAGACACATCCTGCGTTGCTGACGCGGAGTCGACACCACGTCTATCAATCAGTTTCTGTAGGATATGCCGCACAAAATAACCTGCATCAAGATTATTTTAATGAAATGTAAAAATTACGGCAAATGTTTTGACAAATTCACCAACAATTCTACATGAATTCAAAGTAACATTACTGAATGCAAATCTGTCACCTGAAATAAAACCCACCCCAAAGATGCTTTCTCATAATTAATATAATCCACAAAACTGTTCAATGTTCACTGCTGTTACAATGCAAAATTAAACTAGTAAAACTGCCCATCTACTGGCACTGCATACCCACAGATGCAGAAGACTGTTTCCTGGAGTATCGGTAAACGACATTTGCTACGACATAAATTTTAACTTTTTTGCATTTACACAAGTTATGTAAAACGACCCCAACTGTTCAGCAGTCCTCACGCCCTTGGAAAAATCACAGAAAATATGCGCAACATTATTATGAACAAGCGATTTATGGTCAACTAACGTATGGTACAAACCCTAAAACCGGAAAGAACCCTTAAACAGTGGGAAATTTTGAAAAAATAAAGCATTACTTTTCTTCTGAAGGGTTGTAAATTAATACCGAAAGTTTGTTGGCCAAGATGAAAACTGTCTTGGAGGAAAACATTAACATACCCTCCCAACATGTGCACACATATGCTACCTTGTTAATAGTTAGATTGCCAAGTAGACAAACCTGCGTGAATGTTGTCTTTGAATGCTGCACCAGGCAGGTGGAACACCAAGTGTCGACTGAACTTCACATCCGTGCTGTCAACAGAGATACACCAAAATAAAACTTACAGGAGCCACATGGGTGGACAGGACAATGAATGACTAAATGATGAGACTGATTCTTAATGGGAACAGTAATTGAGTAAGAAGCTGAATGGTGTGGACAGAACACTTGGTGTGGATTGAGACTGGTGAACTACAAAACAAAAAGACAGTAGAGATGGTGAAACAATGTCAATTACGCCACAGAAAAAAGACTGACAGCTGACAACTAAGTTGGGAAGACAACATTAAAAGTTGTAGAGTACGAGAATGCTTAATCCTTTGGTTTTGGTGCGCCACTGAGCTCGGACTGTCCGAGGATATTGGCGCGTAAGAAGTTATTTATTATTAAAGGTATGCAAGAGGAGGATGAAAAATGAAAGGGAAAGTTAGCAAGAGCTATGTGGGAAAGGATAACAATAGCAATACAGGTAACAAAATTACCTCAAATGGAACTTTGAAGACAAAAATATATTACCACATGTTTACAATTTTGTATCCAACTTATCAACCCTTTTTTTTAAAGAAAATCCCAGCGGACCAGAAATGTAGCACTGAGAATGCTCATTGTTAAACCCGTCATCCTTGTGTCATCTTCAACTAATGAAACAGGACAGCCATTTAACACAGTCGCCTGAATCACAAGGGAGGCACAATCCCAATGGTGAAATCCGGGTTTTTACCGCTCGCATTTTTTAGGCGCTCTCCATGAACTGACTGACATAAAAGTTCCGATTTATTATTCACTCCCCGTTAGATGTCATCGTTGGTGTCTCGTATCACAAGACACTCACCTAGCATCCAGCTGCAGAATGTTGTCAGAGCTGCAGTCTGTGTCATACTTCAGCTTCAGCTCTCGACAGACATACTGCAAAGCATCAGATAAAACTCTACCTTTCATAACTAAATAAATGGTAGGTGTAGGACGCCATTGGATACCAAAATGCAAAAGTAAATGTCTGAAAGATTTTGCTATTTACAGGGAGTTGAGCTTTTAGCTAGAGTTACCTGGAAAAGTTCATCATACAGGATGGAGTTTTAAGTACATCTTTTTAGTTTTCCAGTACTTTTTAAATTGTCAATCAGTTATGTACACAATCACAATTACCTACAGGAGCTATTGAGTATGTGATCATTTTCAGACTGTGTTCATTCGGTAAATAACGTTCAGATAAGTTGATTATTACCGAGTTATGACCAGTATATTCTCCAACACTCAATGTAAATACAACAGCCTTCATACCAAGGTCATTTGTTTGCCACATATTTTACTCCTCAGCAGAAATAAATTTAATATTCTGACCTTGATAAGAACTTGTGTCATGTGACTGCCATCGAGATTGGGATTGGACAGTCGATAGAACTCAAGATCGAAATACAAATGGCAAACTGCACCTAAGAGAATGGGAGAAAATGAATAAGGTAACGGATAATTAGCATACAACTACATGTCACACCATCTATATACACTAGCAATAGTTAAACAATTTTATAGTTGAAAATTCAAAATATTTCTGAGTGTAACTCACAAAGAAAACCATCATGTTAGCAGTCTTACAAGCGTAGGAGAATTTCTTATGATTTTGTGCATCTTGAACATGGCACTTTGTATTACGGTATACAACCAGTGTTTGTAAACGGCATACGAATAACCGATCATCAGTTCAAAACACATTCAAAGAGCGACCCACTCAGACTGTGCATGACTTTATAAACATCTGCACAAGGGATGCTTTCCCAAATTATTTTATAACGCCTCGTGTTTTTAGTTCATATCAGACCAAAGAAGGACAATTCTAAAATATGCATGCATATGCTTCAGTTGACCAATTATGAGAAAAAAATGCATAATAATATTTAATTAGACTAGCCTACCTTCTGATATAATCTCATAGTGGTGTCTCTGTCCTGTCTTCAACTGACTGAAAAATTTGCACATTTCTTTACAATAATAAAAATATCTCGGAATGTGTGCACGAACACATAGTTACCGATTCCTCTGCGATTCTATCAGGGCATGTTCATGAATAGTAGTAACACATATAGCAAAGGCAATAATTAGAAACAAAGGTGTGACGAAAAAGATAACATTTCTAAATATTGCCATTTTGGCTATTAGTATTTGACAATTCAAGTTCTTCAAGAAAATCAATATATGAACTTGATGCTACAGCATAACTATTGAACCCTAAGTAACCTGCAATCCTTGGTTGAATACTAAGTGTCTGCACTAGATGTGCCCCAAAAAGGTAGACCAAATAAAACAAATTGGCATTGAATATAAAAAATTGAACTTTTAAATAAAGTGACAACATATGAATGTAAATATTCTATGCTTTGAGTGATACTACAAAGAGAAGATGGATGGATGAAGGTGTAACTCACTTGTAGTAGTGCCAGAAGTGTTGGTGGGTGGTAACGAGGAAAACCCTCTGACCATGGTGATCAAAAAACATCTCACTCTCAAATGAAAACACCTGTAGGTCCTGCAGACAAACCAGTGTAGTTACATGATCATAACAGCAAGCTACAATCTCTACCAGGGAACCTACTGTTTGGACAAGACAATGCTACAATAAAAATATACAATTAAACATTTCAAATTCTTTAAAATATTTCAAAATGCGAATGTAATTTTGTATTTAATGAATATAAATATTCCGTGAAATATTTCAAAATATGATTACAAATAGTCTTTAAAATATTTCAAAATGTTAATGTAAATTCTTTTAAAAAATGAACAGAAAGATTCTTTTACATATTTCAAAATTTGAAGACTCCACAAACTCACATCAGACTTTGTTCTTGAAAACTTGAATGCATCCTCTTGTCGTCGAAATACCCTCCATTCGCCACACGGTCCATCAATTCTGTGTAAACAAAATATTATTAAGATAAAATTTGTGTGATTTATTTTTCTGACCAAAAGTCCAGGATATCCTAGTAATGGTTGGCTACATAAATACAATGGATAACTATTTGTGTGGCAAGTTACAAAACTAAATCCTGTTGACATTTGAGACTTTTTTGCCATTGATGTGGACTACCTGCTGCTTGCTGTTAATACATTGAATTCCGCTTAACAGACTAAATTAAATAATAAAATGTAACACAATTGTAATTTAATATCTCAACCAATTATAATTTAATATCTCAACCAACTGTCATAAAAAACATTTACATCTTCCCAACAATGTCCAGTTAAGTACTGCAGTATTATCTATAATTATCATTCTTTTCTAACATCTATCAGTAATTTTGAATAGTTACAATATGCAATAATGAAAATGTTTTTACCTGTTTTTATATGTCTGTGGAATAGGATTCTCTTTGAAATGCTTCTCTGTTCTCATCAGTTTAGCATTCCATTTGTGTGGCAAACCTCTGTTGACAATCGGTAGCAAAACTGATTAATCTTACACCTTGTAAAAACAAACACAATAGTATAAATATATATTAAAGCTAGGGACTAAGGTTGTAACAATACAATACCATAACAATTTGTATCATGACACTTATTCAAATTAAAATGATGTTGGTTGCTGTTACAGTGTTCTTCTGGGTAAAGCACATCGGGTCAGGAGTCTTCGACATGACCAGTCATATTTTTAATAGTAGTTTCAAATTGGTACATTGTGATGCATTTTGAAGTTTTCCATACAGATAAAAAACATTGTTTGCATGGAACTGTTTATTGTAGGTAAAATCGAAAATGATAAAATCTTACATACAAATCATTTCTGTCCATTCACCCAAAGTGAAGCACGTCAATCATTTTATATTGGTGATAACATAACAAAATAAAGTTAAATAAATGTTTGCATATCAAAACAGGTAGGTTGAATTATACTTTTTGAGCACTTCCACCCGACATATGAGGAGTCTCCTTGATTTTGGGTCTATCTCCCGGTATCCTGGAATACAGGCAAATCACTAAAAATCTCCAACAGCACCCGTCTTCCGATGTCATCATCCGAGACAGCGCGACACCACAAAAGAGCTGCCAAGACATGCTGAATGATGCCCCACTTAATTTTCCAGCGGTAAATCACCAGCAATCTCCCGAGATGTAAATGTCCTGCCCATCTCAGAATGAGTGAGGAAAGGTTGACGTAAAGACTGATGTAGATAGCATGGCAAACACGTTAAACAGAAGAATGTAGTACAATAAATGAGAAGAGGAAGACTAAAATTGGTCAGTTCGGCCTTCCGTCCGTGAGACTTGGGTGGCGTCACGACGAGCTAGTTTGCGTTGGCTCCAAACATTGGCACGTGCATTGTTCAGTATTCACAAATTTGCTTATGTAAAATTAAATCAAGATGTCAACCTTTTCCCATAAAACGTCATTGGTATTTCATTCATATGTTGAGTGTGTGTAGACGAAGAATAAAAGATGACATTTTGATCAGTCGTTTTTCGCGGGAGAACTAGTTTATGTTAAATGGAATACGGACAGTGTACGGACTAAAGGATGTTCAAATGGTTGTAAATTACATTGTTATTAAATTGTTAAAAGTTAATATATAACAAAATTAGCGATAGCTGGCGGTCCATGATACTGTACAGACTTCATAAATGTAATATGCCTGGTTAACTAGCGAAACTGTGTTGGTCGTAAATGTAATGTAGGTTTTCGGAATTCGTCCGTAATTGATCACAACTATCATAATCTATTTTTTAATCGCCGCGCCTATCTCTACAAAATAAAAACACACACTAAATTATATCCGCACTCTAACATAATTGTGCATTCCTTTTATGACACATCACATAATTTTGTAATGATTGAATTAGTACAAACAAACAATACTTTAATTTTGCAATATATGCATAATTTCTTGCACGAGTGATAAGCGGTCTCGTGGTTGATGATGTTTTGTGCTGCATGCTTTACGTTGTAAAATGTACATGATTTATTTTGAAGATTTCCATGCATGTACTGAAAGCATACATTAACGGTACTTGTAGATGACACAGTGTGGTCTAAACAGTCCAATATTATTTGTTATAAATTGGGTTTCTGTTTGTTGGCGTGTTCGCAATATTACACAGTCGTGAGCGATAATGTGTACGAATTATGAGTTGTCAAGCCTTAGCACGTTGCTTCTGCACACCGGGGGGTTTCGAACTTAATGCGGTACATCCCGTTTATACAGTGACTAAAATCAGAACCTGGCACTTGTGTCGAATCCGGACCCACCTCGCTTTCGCCGTTATAACTTAAATTTTGCCTAACATTGATACCTCAATGACGATGTGTTAGTTCCATTATTCAACATCATCCCAGGCATATTTATATTACGAAAATATTGTGTCTTAGAGCACTTTTGAAGCCCAAATAGCAACCCAGTTTGCACTAGTCTGTGCCGCTACGGTCGTGCGTTAGCGCATCGCGCGCATAAAATGACCAATATAGCACTGTATGTTGATGCAAACCGAGGCGCTATTTACGCTTCAAAAGTGTGCTAAGCCGCAATATTCGTGAACATAAATATGCCTGAGGCTGGGATAATGTTGAGTGGTGAAACTAACACACTGAAGTATCAAAGTTAGGCAAAACTCAAGTTGTAACGACAAAATCGAGGTTGGTCCGGATTCGACACAAGTGCCCAGAACTTTGATCTTGATGAAAACGACCACATTTTGCAGACGTAATCCTTAACAAAATTTAAGGTATATTAAATTAGTATAGACTATACATCTATAGTATTATTGTTTAAGTAGGCACTCACATACAACTTGTTGAACGAATGATGGAAATTGTATTGAAAAAAATATGAACTTGAAGAATTCAGTCATATTCATTGGAATGGTTCAATCATATGGTGTGCATGTCATGACTAAGTAGAGCCCAGCCAAACCCAAGTGCAGTCATTTTGTAAAACATGGGTTGAACTTGTTTAGCGGTTTGATACATGGGACAGGTACATGAATGTGTGTGTTTTGGATTAAATACTAAATACCTTCTACCTGGTATATTTACAATCTAATCAATGTGAGGGCGTGTAAGTAAAACTGTCTGCTGTACGCAAACTGCCACAGACTCACAGAGTATTGGTCTCTATCACTAACCCACCAATCAAATGCACCTAGCTCGAGTCACATTATATATGTAACCAATACAAAGATGTGAGTGAGGTATTTGAAATTGTGTTCCAGTCTGTGATGTGAGAGGCTTAACCTTCGCCTGGTGAAACAATGGCTGACGACACCCCACCCACTGACAGTCTGCCCCGGGGGCTGCTGGGAAGGAGGGGGGCACCCACAGGGAAGGCAGCAAGGTTTGTGTTGGCCACAAAAGATGTTGACAAAATGCTGCAATTAAGGAAGCATGAAAATTATATGAAAACTGACATGAATTTTAAGTGCCATTTCAAATGATCATTGTATGACATTACATTACACAAAACCAATGCTTATGCCATTTAGTCACAGATCTCCCCCGCCATCTCCACAAAATTACTTTGGTAATTATGTATTCGAAAATTTTGCAATTTATGCTTATTTGCATCTCTCTTGGTATAGTAAATATTTTGTTAAAAAATTGTTTACTGTGGTAGCATAAACGTAAGCATGTGGTGTAATGTTTGATTAAAAATGTTTATAGCACTTGTGTCTAATCTGCTAGAATATTTTCTCTATATATTCAGTTTTTAGAGTAGCTGAACAAGACATTATAATATGAGACACCGGTCACAATATTTCATATTTGGGGAATGTATAATACATAAAAAACACTTCAAATATATATTTAAATTTCTGCAATAAATACAAATTTAGTTGAATTGACCAGTCACTGTGTTCCTCAGGTTACCGTCCATGAGAGCCCCACGAGACTTGACCCTTGGTGGCATTCGCAAGAAGACATTTGCCCCAACTATTCCAATCAGGAGGGAGAAGAGCACAGAAGAGTATGTATGGACTGACCAAGCATGCTTTATTATTAGCATTGCTCTGAATCCCACTGATACACAACACCACAATACCTTACATGCATTGTGATATTTGTGTGACGTTTATACACAGCCATACTTACATTTAAATGAAGCAGTTGTTAGCACTGCATTAGTATACGTAATATGTAAATTTCTAGTGAGAACGCAATGTTCATGAAACATAATAATTTAACATTACGTTTACACTCCCAATCATTATGATGTTATCATGTTTACTTAATTACATTAGCCTTTTACAAAATAGGCTATTTCTCCAATTTTTTTTTATTTACAACATGTATGTGTCATCCAAATATAGTAGTGCATTGTCATTCTGCTGAATGGAACTACTTTGTCCTGTAAATCAGGCAAATTTCTATGTCAGGACTATGTTGTCCAGATATAGTAGTACTTTGTCATACTGATGAACGGAACTACTCTGTCCTGCGAATAAGGAAAACATGCATCATTGTCTAAATGTAATAGAGCAATGTCACTTTGCTGAATAGAACAACGTTGCATCCTCGCAAGCCAGGTGTGTGACTACGTACACTACACAGCTGGATTTTGAATAGGCGGCCGCCAATTCAAAATCCGTCCCACTGATTCAATTTGCCAAAATGTTCAAGTTATCGGCCCGACACCGTCAGTTCACAATCGCCACCAGTTTATCTTGGCGGATATGGCATAGTTCGTTTGAATTCTTAGACCCAGCTCATTTATAGGAGACGGTAAATCCAACTTTGGTAATAATTCAACAGTAGTTCGTCAAAAATGAATTCTTATCACGCGAACTGTTGCATTCAATAGCAAAGCCAATGAACGCCAAGTCTAAACATTGGCGGCATTGCCACCGGCAGTGCAATTTTCCAAGAATCAGACTGAACACAATTTTTCATAGTTTTGCTGCATCCATTGGACTAAATTTTATGGTGTTTGGAAGTTGTCTCGGTTGTAGTTCAGAAATAGACCTGCTTTTTCTTCTTTATCTACAAATAAATACGGCCTAAATCCAAATTTGACTGGTGACAAAAGTATATTTTGTAATGTGACCAACATTGGCAAGGTGAAAGCCACATAGTTTGGTGGTGTCACCTAGCAAATAACCCGGGAAACACTTAAAAAGAAGTGGCAAATGTACTGTATACATGCATCTGAGTTCAACACTAATACAGTTAAATATATGTACTAGCTTTGGGCAGAGTTTGAACAATCAGGACATACATTTGGAACAATATTATTATTATAGGCTAGTTTAGTAATTAAAAGTTTTATTTTAAAATTTGCACTTTATTATTGCAGTGTGCTTACATACTTGTTTGTACATTTTTCAATGCCTAATTTTTATTATTTATGCAGATATATATATATGCAATGCAAAGTTATATTATGTTAGTGTAACTTAGCTATATTTCAAATGATATACCTTCAGACACTGACACTACCCCTGGCAGATCTCCTACGCATTGTGTGGAAGTTAACTGAATCAAACTCATAATTGACTTCGCTGTACCACCTGTGAGAACAGTGCAGACACCTATCTGACCCACGCCCCAGTTCCAGGAATCCCAATGTAATTACCCATTCGACCATTCTCACGAGCCGCTGAGCGGTATTGTGTATTCAAATAATTACGTCTACTGCCCAAACAGTCCATGAAGACCACCCAGAAGACCACTGGAATTTGCCAGCAAGCGTAATTATTTGCTGAGCAGTTATATTCAGAGTTTCGACAACTGAACTGCCAGGAGGAGAAGACTGATGTAATCAGCAGCGCCCCCTGGCATGCAAGGATGCGACTTTGTTCTGCATATTATGTGGGCTCTATACAATAATCCCAGTTAATCTGTGACAAACAGGAGTGTGGCAGACAAAGCTAACATGACACCTTGAAAATATATTGATATTTGGCTTTCAGTTTACAATCGCGTGGAGAAGGGGACCAGAAGGCCACTCCCAGTGGGAGGGGAAGGGCGGCTAGCAACCGAGGAAATGGGAGGCCGGAGTCGTGGCGCGGCAGAGGTCGTGGTAGAGGTCGTGGGCGAGGAGAAGTCATCCAATCGCATTCCATCTTCGAGCAGGGTCCAACGGGTCCGCTGAACCCAACGAGACGAAGCGGTGAGTCATATACTTCTCCAAAGTGATACAATGTTTTATTATATTTGTGTCTTATTTTTACTTATTTTGGGAGGTTTCTAAAAATGTTGCATCTATATCAGATGTGAATGAACATTGGAACATTTGAATAACTGTTTATCAAATTACCAGTCTTCATTTATTTTTGTTTCACAGAAACAGGTGTGCTTGCAGTATTAGTTATGCTTGTTGAACATTATCTAGTCCTACTTTTTTCAAGAAAATTGAGTTCCGTTAAAAAGTAATTATGTGTTTTCCATGGAGTATATTTATGTCATGTTTTAGTTTGATATAAATAAAATATCATAAAGAATTGTAAAAAATAAGTGACGTTTTTATTTTATACCCAAAATGCATGTGGGGATTTGTGTTGAGATTTCAAATTTGAATACAAATGTGTAGTTAATTGCAACTGGTCACTTGTAATTATGAAAACATACATCTATAACTGTTACAGAAACAGCTTCTTGGTGTATAATCCAGATCCACCTCAATTTTGCAGTTATAGTTATATCTAATTTCCTGTCATCGACTTCCCATCTGGCAATGATTTGTTATTTTGTACGGAGTTTTAATCTTATTTTAGGCTGCAGATTGAGTGATGGAGGCGGTGGGGGTGGGGGAGGTGGTGGAGGTCAAGGGTCAGCCCGACCCAAGGTCAAGTGGGAGGTCAAGAACGAGGAAGAGAATAAAAAGATGATGGATGATCTGCTTCGCGATGATGTAAACGTTATTTTGTTTTCAGTTGCATTTGTCAGTTTTATAATCAAGATAATGTTGACTAATTAATTCAACCTAAAAAACTTCACGGGTAAAGATTTACTAACAGCCACATTTTTGTATTTGACAAATATGTGTGTACAGGTGACATTCATTTGATTTCAGGCAGATATATATTATACTGATATATACCTGACATAGTATCAGCAAATCTCAATTACGTCTACTTAGTTTGTAGAATTTGTTATTATTGGTTTTATATGAATCAATCTAAAAGTTTGTTTTGTTTTGTTGAATGACTTCATTTCTGTTATGATTCTTTTGAAATGCAATTATCTTTATGCCAATGCTTATTTTAGTAGCAAGATATAGTTATTTGTTTGTTGTTGTTGTGAAATAGTTTCTACATTATAAATATTGTTGTAAATTCTCAGCATAAATATACAAGTCTTGGTAGTGTAGATAGGTAATTTCAAAATTTATCAACTTCAAACGAAACACCAAAACATATTGTTAATCTTATAACTAAATACATTCTTGAATTATTGGTAACAGTCTTGTTCCGAATCTCTTGTTTTTATTGCATGTTTATTTTTCAGTTGATTTCCAAATTTTTCAAAGCCCACATTTGATGCATGAAGTAATCGTGGATTGATGGTTGTAGTTTGTGGACCACGCAGACATCGGAGAGGACCATGATCCGAGTATGGTCCCCATCAAGTTGCCTCTTGGTCCTGTCGCCAAATCAGAGGTGAAGCTGGAAACGAAGCCAGATCTCAAGACCATAAAAGGTGCTTATTTATCCAACTCTTGCGGTGTAAGGAACAGAAACGGAAGCAAAATAATAATTTTATTTTGATTGTTTTTGGTTTATTTGTTAAAAAAACATTGTTTTCAATTTTATTTATTATTTTATAAACCATCCCCCACAAAATGTTTAACATATTTTGTGACTTTGGAAACTTACGCGACCGCACATAAGCTCCTTTTTACTATATGTTTTACTATTTGTTGTGTGTGCAAATGCTCTTGTGCATCTGTACTTACTACTGTAGCTACAGTTGTGAATATATGTTGCCGAGAATATTTACGCTTGTTGTTTGTTGAACGTGGCTCTTTGTTGAACTTGATAATTTTTAGTCCTTTGGCCGTCCGCTGTCCGCCGTTAGCTGCCATATCTCAGAAACCATTCAGCAACTTTTTCTCTAATTTTGCATAGACATCTTAGGGCACTGCCACTATGTACAAGAAATCTGTATTTGATTAAATCATTTTAAGGGCTCCCTAGGCCCTCCAAGGACCCCCAAACTGGTGAAAATGTAACATTTAGCCTATTTTTTCAAGAACTGTTCAACTTTTTTTCTAATTTTGCATAGATGTATCTTAGGGTGCTGTCACTATATACAAGAAATCTGTATTTGATTGAATAATTCTAAGGGCACCTAAGGGGCCCCCAAAGTGCAAAAGTTTCACATTATCTAGTGATGTGGTTTTGAGAAGGGCCCTTGAGACCACCCCCCAACAGTAGATGTTGTGTATTGTGCCACAAACTCAACAGCTGTGACTAATCTCTACAGCCCAGTCCATTGAGACCTTGACTAATCTTTCATTGGTCACAGCACCCAGGCAGAGTAGACACACTTGACCCCTGTTAGACTGAACAGTTGCCTAACACTTTTAAACTGTATCTTCAAAACTATTGATTTTCTATAATTGCAAGTTGTGTTTATTTTGATGTTCATTTAATTATTATAAAATAGTGTGACTGTGGTGTCTTGTCTCCTGTTAGACTGAACAGTTGCCTAACACTTTTAAATTGTATCTTCAAAACTATTGATTTTCTATAATTGCAAGTTGTGTTTATTTTTTATTTTCTTTAGACTACATTTTACTCTCAGATAATCTGTCCTCTTAGTTTTACATATGAAGACATAATCTGGCATAACTTGATAAGTCTTTGTAGCAGCACTTTTATACTTCCAGTGTATCATTGCAACATAACATACATATTACATACTGTGTGCCACATTTGAATGTTGTGCATGTAATATTTCCATGCAATCCATTTGCATATATAATGTAAAACGTCAACAGCCATTTTCTTCATTTTCACTTTTTGATCCCTACCATGCTCAGTGCTCCATAACTTTGCCAATTTTTGTAGCAGTCATATAATTTTTGAAACCATGTAAAGCACCCTACCAAACCTTTACAAGGATGTAAGACAACAATGTTACAATTTTTATGACTTATCACTCATTTGGTCAGCCGGGGTCACATATAGACATATTAGTCCAAAGGACTTCAGGGCCACTTGGCCCATTTTTTTCAACATGATTATTTGTTCAACATGATCGTTTGTTCAGCATGATTGTTTGTTCAGCGTGGTTGTTTGTTCAACATGACTTTTGTTCAGCATGATTGTTTGTTCAACATGATTGTTTGTAGTGGTGAAGGAGGAGCCAATGGACACAGATGAGGTGGACCATCCAGCTGAAGTGACCAATGGCGTGGCCTCTATAGGCATTCCACATCGAGACCTGAGTGTGTGCCCGCCCACCTCGGCTGCGGACTTCTTTAAGAAGGCGGCGGAAAAAGGTGATCTTAAAGTGTTTGCTGCAAGAATGTATATTTACCTGACATTGTGGTTCACCCCACATTGCCTCAGTTCACACAGCTGTAGTTTGTTCTCTTCTTTTCCCTGAATGTCCAGGTGGAGGTTGGCCTCGATACAGGTGTCCCCGATTGGTCCTTTCTGTCTTTCGTTACTTTCCACTAAATAATAATGTGTTGTCATATACAGCACTAGACAAAGCAATCTTGACGCTTTCTCCATCACCAGAGAGGGTGATTTGACAGATGCTAATGCAGTGCCAGCCTATGTTTTATAGATTAAGACGATTAGCTGATTGAGTTGACTACATGATCATGATTTTTCTCTAAATAACTTTCGTTGCATTTTCTGAAATGTATCATCGATTGGTAGATCAGAGTTGAATGAAATGAATCAACGTAGAAGGAGATGAGTGGACCTCGGCACTTTGGAGGAGATGCATGTACAAATGATCCCAAGTTACTGTTTATATATATAATGTATATAGTTGATTGATTTCTATGATGTTATTGTTAACTGTTTAAGATGAAGGTGAAGTTGTTGTCTTTCAGACTATGAGTTTCTGTTCATGCAACTACCGGATGTCTTACCTGGGGACCCGCGACGGGGGGATGACGACGATGCAAAAACACACAGGGGCAGGGGAGGAGGGGGCACACAGTTGAAGAAAGAACCCCCCGACCCACAGGTGGGTGTCTTCTCTGTGTCTTGCTGTTGTTGCTTGCACGCACACATGTGAGAACATTGTAGAGTGTCATCGGACTCTCAATTGAGAGAACCAGAGGTCAAATCCTGTGCTGCCGAGTCGAACATTGTACAAGTTTGTTTATTTTACGTTGCTCCAATTAACTCAGCTGTATAAATGAGTATGTGGCTATAGACAGTGGTGGATATTTGTGTATGAATAACATTTGTGCAGTAATTGGTTGAATGCTTACCAGAGGAATTGAGATGCTGTTTGAGGGAGTGAAATGTAAAGCCCTATGAGCAGTGTTATATAAGAACTTACCTTTACATGCACGCACGCGCACACACACACACACACCACACACACACACACACACACACACACACACACACACACACACACACACACACACACACACACACACACACACACACAAAACATACAAACGCATACACAGACACACACAGACACACACACACAACACACATGCACAGCACACACACCACACACACCACACACACCACACACACACCACACACACCACACACACCACACACACCACACACACACAAAACATACAAACGCATACACAGACACACAAAGACACACACACAACACACACACAATATACACCGCACAACACACACACACCACACACACCACACACACACAAAACATACAAACGCATACACAGACACACAAAGACACACACACAACAAACACCACACGCATACAACATACAAACACAGACACACACACACACACACACACACACACACACACACACACACACACACACACACACACACACACACACACACACACACACACAACACACGTACACCACACGCACAATACACACACAAACAACACACATACAACACACACAATACACACACAAACACACCACACACAGAACACACATACAACACACACAATACACACACACACACACACAACACACATACAACACACACACAACACACACACAATACACACAACAAACACCACACGCATCACACACAAATCATGCAAACACAGACACACACACATAACACATACACAATACACACACGCACAATGCACACACAACAGACACAACACATACAACACACGCAACAAACACAACAATCACACAACACACACAATACACATACAACACACACACAATACACACGCAACACACACAACGTACACAATACACACACACAATATACATGTGACACACACAACACACGTACACCACACGCACAATACACACACAAACAACACACATACAACACACACACAACACACACACACACACACACACACACACACACACACACACACACACACACACACACACACACAACAAACACACACACACACAATACACACCACACACACACACATACAACATACAAACACACACAAAACATGCAAACACAGACACACACACATACACATACAAACAAACTCGCACAACACACACGCACAACACACCACACAAACACACCACGCACACACACACAATACACACACAACACACAATATACACATGCACAACACACACACACCACAATAAACACACTCACACAACACACACACAACACACCACACGCAATACAAACACACCACACACACACACACACCACACACACACACAAACACACACACAAACACACACACAATACACACACACAATACACACACAATACACACACACACAACAAACACACACAAAACATGCAAACACACACAAAACATGCAAACACAGACACAAACACACTCACAAACACACTCACAAACACACTCACAAACACACTCACAAACACACTCACAAACACACTCACAAACACACTCACAAACACACTCACAAACACACTCACAAACACACTCACAAACACACTCACAAACACACTCACAAACACACTTACAAACACATACAAACTCATACACACATACACAACAAACACACACAAAACATGCAAACACAGACACACACACATAACACATACACAATACACACACGCACAATGCACACACAACAGACACAACACACGCAACACACACAACAATCACACAATACACACACAACGCACACAATACACACACACAATATACACGTGACACACACAACACACGTACACCACACGCACAATACACACACAAACAACACACATACAACACACACAATACACACGCAACACACACAACGTACACAATACACACACACAATATACATGTGACACACACAACACACGTACACCACACGCACAATACACACACAAACAACACACAAACAACACACATACAACACACACACAACACACACACACACACACACACACACACACACACAACAAACACACACACACACAATACACACCACACACACACGCATACAACATACAAACACACACAAAACATGCAAACACAGACACACACACATACACATACAAACAAACTCGCACAACACACACGCACAACACACCACACAAACACACCACGCACACACACACAATACACACACAACACACAATATACACATGCACAACACACACACACCACAATAAACACACTCACACAACACACACACAACACACCACACGCAATACAAACACACCACACACACACACACACCACACATACACACAAACACACACACAATACACACACACAACACACACAATACACACACAATACACACACACACAACAAACACACACAAAACATGCAAACACACACAAAACATGCAAACACAGACACAAACACACTCACAAACACACTCACAAACACACTCACAAACACACTCACAAACACACTCACAAACACACTCACAAACACACTCACAAACACACTCACAAACACACTCACAAACACACTCACAAACACACTCACAAACACACTCACAAACACACTCACAAACACACTTACAAACACATACAAACTCATACACACATACACAACAAACACACACAAAACATGCAAACACAGACACACACACATAACACATACACAATACACACACGCACAATGCACACACAACAGACACAACACACGCAACACACACAACAATCACACAATACACACACAACGCACACAATACACACACACAATATACACGTGACACACACAACACACGTACACCACACGCACAATACACACACAAACAACACACATACAACACACACAATACACACACAAACACACCACACACAGAACACACATACAACACACACAATACACACACACACACAACAAACACACACAACACACATACAACACACACACAACACACACACAATACACACACACCACACATACACAACACACACAATACACACACACACAAAACATGGTAACGCATACACAGACACACACACATAACACATACAACACACACACAAACACTCACACAACACACATACAACACACATACAACACACACACAATACACACACAACAAACACACACACACACCACACACAAACACACCACACACACATACAACCAGGGTTGGCACGTTTTTCTCACCCTGGTAAATACTGGGTGGTAAATACCGGTAAAACCCGTCCTGGGAAAAAACCCAAGTAGTGGTAAAAACCGGGATAACTGGGAAAAACTCTTAAAAGGATTATATTTGAAGCTCTCTTGCAATACAAGCTACTGTACCATCAACAGAATGAATATATATATATATACATACATGCATGTATGTATATATATTACATATATATATATAGATAAGTGCCTGACATTGTTGGCATTGGGCTTTCTTCACCTTGCCGTCTTCTTCAATTATATAAAATAATTGCCCTATATTGTCAGTCGGGCTTCCACCTCTGCCACTCATGATGCTAACTGACCAGTGCTTCATGAACAGGATGCATGACAGAATGTGTATGTCTAGTCTGGTCTACTGATACTGGGGTACATGGCTTCCCAGCAGTCATAGAGACAATGGCTACAGCTGTTTGTAGGTCCAGTCATTGTCCCTTAGTCTAAATGTCAAGGCATGGTGTGGCTGGCAATGTCACAACTAATGTTTGTTGAGAGGCTGCAGTAGAACCTGCCAATGTCCATTTCCTTTGTTCCTTGAACAGATTGCAATTTGGCACCTGACAATACTGGTCAGGCTGTTTGACTTCAGTCAGCATACTTTAGCAGTACTTGGCACTGTCCCTTGTGAGAGTGACAATGACATTTATTTACTAACTGATCAATTACTCTTTCATCTCGTTGACTTCATGCTTTAAATAAATACAAGGATACACCTGAACTAGTAACTAGTCAACCTGTTTGCTTTAGATGGATATTAACTATCTTTCTAAATGGACTAGGTTTAATTACAGGAACTAGCCAATGGTAATATCAGTTATGGACTTATTCCCGGATATTACCGGTAAATACAAAATTTACCGGTAAATACCGGTTTTTCCCACTGCCCTGTTTAAAACCGGTTTTTCCCGGAAAAGTGCCAACCTTGCATACAACACACACACACACACACACACACACACACACACACACACACACACACACACACACACACACACACACACACACATACACACACACACACACACACACACACACACATGCACACACACACACACACACACACACACACACACACACACACACACACACACACACACACACACACACACACACACACACAATACACAGACACACAACACACACAACAAACACACACAAAACATGCAAACACAGACACACACACACACACACACACACACACACACACACACACACACACACACACACACACACACACACACACACACACACACACACACACACACACATAACACATCCACACATAAACACACTCACACAACACACATACAACACACACAACACACCACACACAACACAAACACACCACACACATACACACACACACACACACACACACACACACACACACACACACACACACACACACACACAACGTACATAACACACACACAACACACACAATACACACACAACACACACACAACAAACACACAAACACAACATACATACAACACAAATACAACACACACACACAAACACAACACACACAAACAACAAACACATACAACACACACACACACACACACACACACACACACACACACACACACAACACACACAGTTGTATGCAATATGTTGGCTCTGTATTGGGATTGTATCATGTGTTTTGTTACTTTTCTGTATGTTCGCATCGTATACCCCATCACAATAACGTGGCATTATGTTGTATATTGTCACTTTAATTACATTGGCATTATGTTGTGTATTGTCATTATAGTACATTGACATTATGTTGTGTATTGTCATTATAGTACATTAACATTATGTTGTGTATTGGCATTATAGTACATTGACATTATGTTGTGTATTGTCATTATAGTACATTGACATTATGTTGTGTATTGTCATTATAGTACATTAATATTATGTTGTGTATTGTCATTATAGTACATTGACATTATGTTGTGTATTGTCATTATAGTACATTGACATTATGTTGTGTATTGTCATTATAGTACATTAACATTATGTTGTGTTTTGTCATTATAGTACATTGGCATTATGTTGTGTATTGTCATGATAGTACATTGGCATTATGTTGTGTATTGTCATTATAGTACATTAACATTATGTTGTACATAGTATGTTGGCATTGTGTTCTACATGTTATGAAGTACTGTTAACTCCCATGTGTCATTCTATTAAAATAATCCATTTCCAGGAGAAACTTGCAGAGAAATTTGAACGCTGCACAATAGGCGACTTCGAAGAGGGTTACATTGGAAAATTACAAATCCATAAGTCTGGCCACACAAGACTAGTGCTGGGCAACGTGGCCCTGGATGTGAACATGGGCATGCCCACGGGCTTCCTCCAGGTAAGAAAGACATCTCAGCTCAGACTTTCTCAGATGTTCAATAGTTTATTGACAAGAATTATTACCATATATAATAGCAGCTTTGCCTCTGTGATTTGTGGAATTTAAACATGAGTTGTGAAAAAAGTTTGCACACTTGCTAAACCAACAAATATTGTTCATGTTGTACATTCACTTTCTTAAAAACAGTGTAAAATGGTAGTTTAATCCAGAATGTAACTTTAAGGATGCAGTTTTAAATTAGATTTGTTTTTATGGAAATTGTATTATAAAAAATTAATGTTAAATTTCAACTAGATAGTTGTTTCCCTGTATCCTACGAGAGATGTTTTAAATTCACAACACTTCATTTTGACATAGCCAAACAAATTTTACCTGGAGAGGCTTTTGTTAGCAATCTACATCACCTGTATGATGATGCCATTCTTGCGTTATGGGTACTGAAGAAGTCGGCGTGCAACTCTAACGAAAGCCACTACCAGGTAAAAAATTGGTTTGGATATCTGAAAATGAAATATCTTGAATTTAAAAAGAATTATCCTGAAGAATGTTCAGTAATGCGAGAGATGTTGTTTCTCTGTCAACAGGATCTGGTCAGTGTGCGTTTGACCGGTGATTCAGGAGACATGTCGGTGCTTGGACATGTACAGCACAAGTTGGTGTGTATACCAGACTTGGACAGTCTGCTCGACTCAAGCTGACACACCCAGCTATTCTAATAGAGACCATGTGTCAAATATTGTGTGCTGTAATGACTGGATGTGTTCGAACACTATGTTTTTGGACACGCAAATATTTGAAAAAATTAATTGTGTTTGTGTACCTTCAGTTTACGAACACCTCTATAAAATAATTTTTTTGTTCCTATGTAATCGTTCACCGATTTAGGAAGTCACTGTCTGATATAGGAGGTAACTGTAATTAAGTTACAAAGCCATGTTCATATTAGGGTGATAGAATGGGGAAGATGTGATGTCAGGACTCGTTTACATATGTAAGTATTCCGTGTATAAGAATTATTTTTGTGCACTATGTTTTGCAGACAACTGATTATTTAATTAATTTTAAGTACATACAATTATTATGGTATTTGTATTAAATACATCAGATGCAAGTGTGTGTGCGTGCGTGCTCGTGTCCGAGCGGTTGTGAATATGTGTTATGCCATGTGTGTTGTGTGTACATTTGCATTCGTGTTGAAAATATGTGCTCACGCCTTGTGTGACATCATGTGACATCATGTGCGCAGATATGTGATCCTGTTGCTGAAAAATGTACATTTCGGCACAGGCACGTCATTGTTTCCAGATGTCACAAATAATGTGAAATATTGCTCATTTGTACAAAATACTTCAGATGCAAATGTGGTGTGAATATACGTGTACTCATGCCACCTGTGTTGAATATACGTGTACTCATGCCACCTGTGTTGAATATACGTGTACTCATGCCACCTGCGTTGAATATACGTGTACTCATGCCACCTGTGTTGAATATACGTGTACTCATGCCACCTGTGTTGAATATACGTGTACTCATGCCACCTGTGTTGAATATACGTGTACTCATGCCACCTGCGTTGAATATACGTGTACTCATGCCACCTGCGTTGAATATACGTGTACTCATGCCACCTGCGTTGAATATACGTGTACTCATGCCACCTGCGTTGAATATACGTGTACTCATGCCACCTGCGTTGAATATACGTGTACTCATGCCACCTGCGTTGAATATACTTGTACTCATGCCACCTGCGTTGAATATACGTGTACTCATGCCACCTGCGTTGAATATACGTGTACTCATGCCACCTGTGTTGAATATACGTATACTCATGCCACCTGTGTTGAATATACGTGTACTCATGCCACCTGTGTTGAATATACGTGTACTCATGCCACCTGCGTTGAATATACGTGTACTCATGCCACCTGTGTTGAATATATGTATACTCATGCCACCTGTGTTGAATATACGTGTACTCATGCGTGTGCACAAACATGTGATTCTGTTGTCGGAATTGTCTATTTCCGCACATTTGTGACCACCACAGTGAACTTGGTAATAAGTTGCACCGGCCTATACAGCACCCGACCTGTCCAGATCATGTCCATCAATAAGCACCCGAGCTGTCCAGGTCACGTCCATCAATTTTATGAGTTTGGCAGAAATTCATACCTTACAATCTCAACTTTCAATGTCCAGTTGATTTTCCTCGGCAAATAACCCAAAACTAATCAAATACTAAATGTACAGTTGTATTGGGCATCGATTTTGCACGTTGCCCAAATTTAAAACTTCATTTCTCAAAACGCCGCTTAAAAGTTGTCTTCATTTTTAGCAGTAAATCAAAAACTACTGAATATGTTTCAATAAATGAGATTGTTTTAAAGCTTATAATCAGTAGAATCTAAAAACGTACATCTATAAGTCTATTTCACAGTTTTGAACAACTCTCCTATGACAGGTCACTTTTATTGTTTCCAAATGATCGTAAGACTGTGATTTGTCCATGTCTTCATTGGACCATGTGGAAATATGAATGGTCACGTTAATAATTAAGTGTCGTAGTAGCCTAGTAGGTATAAATGATGTTTCCGAATAATATGTGCCATCATGGTTTCTGTGACTGTAAACCTCAAGAACATATCTGACAATAACTGTTTGTTACATCAAGCGACTGTTGCGGTTACAGTGAAATTTGTTTGCCGAAGTGATGGCAGATTACAAGAGTTAGTTTAATTGGTGCCACTATAATTAATTCAGAAGTTACTGGAGGACATTTGTTGCCCTAATAAAACCTAGACATGCAATTGGTTTATGTACGTGTGCGATTATATGGTTATGGTTCATTTACACAAGTAACCAAACACCGTATTCTATTGCCTCGTACCAGTCTTGACTTGAGCTTTGGTAATGATAACACCATCAATAGGACAGGTGTAGTATTATTGAACTCGATGCAATAAAGTCGAAAGTGAAACTGAGTGTACAATGGCACATTTTAACGACCATTTTCTAACTGCAAGGTATATTTTGTTGAAAAGGATGACATTTTCTTTGTGTTACACTTTTTTACCATCCACACAGTTGCAGTGCAGCTTCCCACTAGTTGCCAAGATTCAAACACTTCTCTCTTATTCAAAACACATTGATGTGCCAAATTGAAGCCGAAAAGATGATAACTTTCAATAAGGCTGGGAGAGCTTCGAGAGTTGTGCCAGAACGAAGATGCCAAAATGCTGCACAAATCCATTGTGAATCTGATCGAGATGAGGAACTAGTATCCAAATGTTGAAGGTACAGGCAGTCCTAGTGATGTTCCGAACGGGATACCTCAAGTGGCATTCTCAAGCTTGGTGGTTATTAAACGCCAGAAACAGGCCAATAGATATCGAGATCGAGCTCCAGTTGAGTGATTTTAGACACAAAATAACACGTGTAATAAAGAAATTAAAGTGGTCCAAATTCCATACATTTTGACCTTTGTGATCATGATTTTTGCAGCACTGATTCTTGCCTCTCTCTCCTCTAGTGGCCACTAGAGGAGAGAGGGGCAGGAATCTCGAAGACAAAAAGCCTAGATGTGAGGGTCGTTGAGAAACACTGCTTTAGAGTTATAGACTATTATATTTATTATAACAAATCATTACAGGGAGGTCGTTTGTTCATTTTAACTGTAAAATCTGTTAACAATAATAAGGTAGCTTCTTTTGGGCCTAAATCCTCGGAAATCAAGCTCCGAGTATAAACTGTACAGGATATGCATTTTAACTTGCCACCTAAATATGTTGACGGAGCAGAAACAACTATGGTATTATGTATATTACACAGCAAATGTCTACAAAAAATCATTGAGCTGTCACTCAAATCCCCCAATGGGAGCATGGTTACATATTACGTGATACACATATTATTTATCTAATTAGTAGTAATCAGACGTGAGGCCTTCAAATGTGGTGCGTTGCCATGTAAACATACTGTTTCCTCACAAAATGTTAAATTTCAACAATAGAAATGGTTCAATAAACCATATTTGGGTGGTTGTTAAGTTATAATAGATAAAGTTTTTACTGTATAACATGATTTTTACGATATAAAACTAATGGACCTCACTTTAATAAAAATATAACAATCTTCAAGAGAAAACAAAATAATTTATTATCCTTACAAAACTGATACAATGCAAAGGTGTATGGTAACATTTCTTGCCGACATTTTATTTTGCAAAACCTTAACTTTGCATAACAAAGTTACTTCAACAAACAAAATGCCCAGGCATCTAAAACAAAAACAGGCTATTCAAATAATGTAAGCTTAAGGAAGGTAAATCTACAGTGGCTGCAAAGAAACATACACAGTGTAAGGTGTAATAAAGATTTACAAAGGTTATTAAATATTCTTGGTTCTACGTACATCGGCACTGAAACATATTCAGCGCTATTAAAAAGGTAAGAATTAATTACTGAAGGTGCAGAACAGGGTTCCAAATGCACATGCCAAACCATCACAGTAAACCTGAAATGGCCACACTCAAAATAAAGCTATTCCCATAAGCTGCCTACAAATATTATTTTCTGCTGCATCAACTGCCCGACACTGCAGACATTACAGATTTCACCTGAAGCCTCCACTTTCCCCATGTTAATGTGCATGCTGTCAAATGTTGGTCAGAATTTAGTAGAATTACTAATAACAAAGCATCTCAACTCTGATGCAAAACTGTGTGCCGTGGTGTGTTTGAATTGTATCGGAGAAGCATCGTAACACTTCATGAAATGGATTCAAATAATATTCTCACGAGATCCACAAACATCCCGATAGCACTTCGAAATGAGATTCTGCCTCTGTCTCTCAATTATTCTCGAGTCACAAACTGGCAACCTCCGAAACAAACAAAAATTCACCAAACTACATTCGGTATTTGAATTCTAATTTCAGTGATGTGATCTTTTCTGGAATATTTTACAGGTATTTTAGTAAATATAAAACTAGTTACTCTTCGTAGCACTCGATAGATGATAAGCTATGCACAAACAGATTTCGAGCAACACTTCACAAGACGTTTTTTATTGCTGTACCACTTGCTTTTACCAAGTTTTTGTTTTGCTACACATAGCGAAGGCAGATTTTTACCATGAAACATCACAGGACTCCCATCATTGATAAACTTCAGTCGATCTCCTCTACTCCTGTGTGTGCAGACGTCCAAATACTACAATATAATTTCCAAAGATGTCCCGATTACATTAATGCTGAATAGTTTGCAATTTTTGGATTCGCACATTTGTTACTGGTTAATCAATCTGAAGCGTTCCTATTCCAATGTCATGTCTCCATTTATAAAGCTACAAAATAAACCTTCATCAATCGAAATCTGCTAGGTTTAGCCATGGTAAAGTTTTTGCCATATATCAGACTACGAAAAAGGTTACATCAAGTGAAACCTCTCCTGAACTTTTGCCTTAAATCTGCCTAGCACCAAAGTATTTGTGCTTTGACTGCCACTTGTGTCATTCTATTTTACATTTGTGTGATCGACTTTGCTACAATTTTTTCTTTAGAAACATCCTTATAAGACTTGATATTGTCATATACCTCCAAAAAGTATGTTATCCATAGGGGAAATCCGTACAATGAGGGAGGATGGCCAAACGAAAACCACCCTCCATCCCACTGCACCCAACCCCACCCCTCTTCATATTACATATATGAGTGAAGAAGTTTGTCAGACTGTCTGGTTCAGATGGGTAACATTTTTACTTATTTTGCAGTCAATTTACCTTCTTTCTGTGATGTTTTCATCGCTATAAGCAATCTTCACCAGACCGCTACTGCTAGATTGCAATTGTGATGTACTCGTAAAATCTGAGTACAATGAGTACGTGTCCATGACCTATAAGTTTTACGACTACTTCAAAAATGTACTCGAGTACCGAGTTCCTCCGCCCCAGGTCTGCTGGGCAACCAGGCTGTCCCTCCAGTAAATGACAGTGATGCCCAGAATGTCTACAACTAGCCATCTAGTCTTGTCGTCTTGCTGATAGCAACTGAAATGTCACAAAAAAAGGTAAATTTACTTCGAAATAAGTAAAAATATATTATCCGTTTCATATCACGTACATCATATCTTGCAGTGGACATCAATCAACATGACACAAACCAACAGACAATATATTATTCTATTTGTTTCATGATCAATCCTTATATGTAGCACTATGAATGTATAAATTTGACAGTGCAAGTCAAACAATGGCTTATTTACAACTCTCCAATAACTAGTTATTACTAACAACTCTATATGATCGTCCACAATGTATGCCTCTGGAACCAATATTTACACCAAGACGAATACCGTGTACCAAACTGCCAAGAATACGAACAATCCTGCAGAATGAAACAGCCGTGATCGCCATAAGTATCCCATGATTTGTTACATTAAAAAATTTCCGCAATCGTAAACATCTCCCGTTTGTTATTAGTAAACAAAAACTATCTAAAATATTTTTCTTTGCGAAGCAAGTCATGTATGTACAGCTGCAAACAATCAATGCAAATGTCCATAAAACACTTTCCCTAGATATAAACACTTACGTCTGCATTTCACAACAATAGGAATTTGTACATTTTTCACCTAAAAGAAAAATGTCCTGATACGTTTTAAAAACAACCTTATTGTGAAAAGTCCCATGCATCTGAGTGTCAACTAAACGCGACTGTCCTTCGCTACCCCTGGTACGTGAGCAGCGAAAAATCTTGCTATATCGATGACGAGAAAAACACAGCCGCAGTGGTGGTTCAGCGTGTTGCATGTCATTGTTGTTTGGGGGGTGCGGGGGGTAGGGCGAGTTGGATCGGGTCACGCAGTCGGTTGAGATTCTCCTCAATCCTTGCAATGTCACTACAGATGCGGTTGTACGCTTGTATGTTGAGGCGATGTTTGGCCGCGTTGCGATGGAGGGACAGAAGGAACTCGCGATCCGACACTTCTTTGAAGTTGTATTCCTGCAACAAAACACCCATAACAAATCATTAGTAATAATGTATGTATGTACATTCATACAGGACCCAGTGGGTCCAATGATACAGTGCTAGAGTTAAGACAAAGGCTGGAACTCGAGCTTTTTCAGTTGCCGCGCCAACTATATGGAATTCGCTTCCCGTTAATGTTAAATCAGCAGAAAATATTGTTACATTTCGTCGTCACCTCAAAACCTATCTTTTCAATATCGCCTATCCTCCCTAGCTTCCTAGCACATCCATCCATTTGTTGACGACTTTCGCCTATCACACGAGTACGAGAATGCTTAATCCTTTGGTTTTGGTGTGCCACTGAGCTCGGATTGTCTGAGGATATTGGCGCGTAAGAAGTTATTTATTATTATTATATACTGTCTACACTGCCTGTGTTCGGTCTCTCACACGCCCGACTGGGAAGCAACTCCGGCCACTGGGAGCAAGATCCAGTCGTATAGAGATAGAGACCACCTCTGTGTAAGTTCACGACATGTTACACATTTACCCCCTACATGGGATCTTTTTCTTCCCCTGGCATAAACACCAGATAGAAGGAATCAACGGCTTTTAGTGTCTCTTCCCGGAGTCTTCCGAAAGACAGACAACGTGAGGTGAATGAAATTGCCTAAATTTTGAAACCAAAGGTTTAGGGTGGGAATGCAATTTCAAACAATTAAGTCAAGTTTTTTTAACGTGGCTATAGTTTCAGATGATTTTAACACGGTAGAGAGCTGATGCCAGATTTCTGGTGCAGCTACAGAGAAGGCATTTGACAATGTTACTCTTAGGAACAAAAAGCTGTTGTGAAGCAGATGATCTGAGGTTCCTGTTATGGTATTAAATTATAATAATGAACTTCTATTGCACTAAAATACTTGTTAACCCGAACTCAACGGCACAGCAAATGAGAATCATTAAGAATGATATGATGAAAAGGGATAAGCAAATCATAATCAGAGCATGGGATCGCTGAGGATTTTGAGCAGAAATGCAATGTAAATCTTTTTCTGTTGTTTCATGCATAGTGCTGGCTTTGTATAGATAATTATTACAAAATATGCTGTGCAGTGATTAACACGACATCTATTTTCTTACCAAAAAAATACTTCCATATCCTTAACTCAAATCAATAACACACTATTTAGAGTTCTTTGGTCATCATGATGTGAACATTTGTCAACTAAATAAAGCACATGCTTTTGTATTTATGTCATTATAAGAGTCACAATACATCACATTTTCACAAATTCCAATAGAAAGATTCAGGGATGCTTAATACAAATTGACACGAAACAATACTGTAGCCAAAAGCGTAATTATAAAAGGTCAAGGTTATTTCAGATAGCGAGCAACATAACTTTAAAATAGGATCAGTTCTATTTCCAGAGATGTTGCAGCGACATGTACTGACAACTGACACACAGTTTACATGAGATGATCACATTGTAATCTGATGGTAAACTGAATTATCACACTCACGACACAACTATCATCTCGATATATTGCAATCAGGAGATTGGCATAAAAACAGGAGAAAATGAAAGTAGTTGGAAGCGGACTGAGAGATAGACACGACAGAGAGAGAGATAGGGAGAGATGGGGAGGGAGGGAGAGAGGGAGAGAGGGAGAGAGGGAGAGAGGGAGAGGGAGAGGGAGAGAGAGAGAGAGAGAGAGAGAGAGAATGAGTGGGGAGAGACTAACAAAAAGAACAGTAAGAATAATAGGTAAAAATCACATGTATAACAGTGAAATCTAGTGGCTCTGGATTCTACACAAGCGCCTGGATATAGTGCAACAAAGACCACCCGTTTCCACCCCCAACACACAAACACACCTGTTTGGTGACGACGTAGTAGGCATAGAGTGCGATGGCCGTGCCGTAGGTGATGAAGAAAGTGACGGGTTCCATGATGTCCCACGAATACTCCCACCATGTGAGTCGGGCCAGCAGCCCAAACTGGAGCCCCATCAGGCCCAGCCCGAACCACTGCAGGAACGTCGTCCTCCGATCAGCCGCTAGTGCGATCTTACTGCGGATCTGTCACAAATGTAGAAAGTAAGTTGTTATATAGTGCTTATTCAGTCTTCAGGACTGCTCAAAGCACTTTACTCCCTGGCAGACCTGTTCAATCGAACACCATCTCAACTTCTCTGGGAAATATTCAGCTATGCTGCAATTATTGCATGAAGACTATTAGTACACAAATATCCTCCACAGTCTATAGCAAGGTACTCATTCATTCATGAACTGGAGCAATGTAGAGTGAACGAACTTGCACAACGTTTGACATGGCACCACAGGATTCATATCCGGGTTCTCTCGATTGGAAGACTGATGCTCTGGCCACTGTTTCACTGCGTTTCACATCAAAAAACATAATTTTTATGAAGTAACTTACAACTGTCAATCAAAGTTGACTGTGATTGACAGATCATTCACCTGTCATCCACAGTAGGAATCCACTGTATAATAATAATTATAGGTGCTAAGAAACTAACAATACAAACAACAGTACAAATTGTATCTTGCATTTATTCTGTTGTGCTATTATTCTAGTAGTTTCTCAATAATCCACCAATGACAAATATTTCTCGCTTCATTCACCCTGTGGTACTATAAATCCACTTGGCATGTTTTGTTGTCATTCATCGTGTGGTGTCACTGTACTCACTCAAACACGGCACGTACTCCAATGTTGACATTGGTACGTTTATAATAAGTACTTCTGAGTCATCATTATGTATGGTTAGAATCTGATTGAAGATACGTTTATATATAATATGAATTATGAAAGTAATGCCAATAACTGACAACACATTCATTCGGGAAATTGGAGCAGTTCTATAGTGATTTAGACACGACACCTTCTGACAAATTTAATATAGGTTACACATTTAATGCTATGTTAATACAAAGAAACATTTACTCTTCTTTGTTCTGTTCAGCCACCAGATAACTCCCTTATATGGGAGTGAAAAGGGAGCCGAGTGTGTAAGTTTCCCATGCTGGTACGTAGCCTCTCCATAGACAAGACCCTAACTTAGCCTCCACGAGGTACACCATGGATACTGGGCACCATACGGTCCCAGGCTAATCCGTTAGGGATCGGGGAGAAGACTGGAGCCCCTTAGGTCAGTATGCAGGGCCCACCTGTGTGTGGACACATCCCAATGCTGTACTAATCAAGTCTCCATATAGTATGCGTGCATGGAGCTCTCAAGGGGTGTCACGCAATCCATCTACTAGAAGGCAAACTCCAAAATCAAACCCATGTACGAGAACTGGGACACTCAACATGTATTAACTGTAGTGGTGTTGAATATGACACCCCAGGGTGGATGAAATTCCAAGTAATTTAACGGCCATCATGTTGAAGAAACCAAATGTTCAGCTTGGATCAGATCACTTCCTTGTCATAGCACACATATACATAAATTCATGTACTTCAAAATCACAGAGGAAGGTAGTGAAGAGATATAATGTGGACAAGCTTCAAAATAAAGAAACAAACCATCTGTTCCAGATCAAGATTGGTGGATCCTTTGAACCACTATTGACTTTTGGTGATAGACCACTTGAGGACATCCGTTACATTTCAAAGAGAAAACAAATGGCTTCAGACACAGAAAACAGATCGCCAATCTTCCATCAGTTACAGCAACTGAGTGTGAGGAAAGGAATATTTGAAGAATACGTCAAATAATGAGAAGCGAGAAATATACAGAGACAAGAACAGACTAGTGAAGATGGCAATACGTATTCACAAGAGAAAAGCGCTTGAGGAAAAGATGGAACATATGGAACAGGACTTCAAGAAAAACAATTCACATAACCTGTTCAGAAACGTGCGAGAACTTAGTAACAAGTCTCATAAACATATCACGGCTGCAAAGAATAGTGACGGAAACCTGAAAATGGCCCCAGCTGAGGTCTTAAAATGTTGGAAAATTTACTTCCAGAAACATCTTAACACAAACTGGTCAAGAACAGAGGAACCAGTTGATAACATTCCAGATAACATGCCTGGACACGTTGGACGTCCATTCTCTTTAGAAGAGATACACAAAGCTACTGGAGCAATGACATCAAGGAAAGTGCCTGGTGCAGATCGCACAAGCCTCCGAAAGTAGGTGGCCGAGATGCTGCTCAAAATATGCAATGCTGCATGGCATGAAGAACAATTACCAACACATTGGTGCAGGAGTATCATCAACCCTGTCCACAAGAAAGGATGCAAGTTAACACTGTCAAACTACAGAGCAATTAGCTTAATCTCTATTCCTGGTAAAGTGTTCTGTAGAAGACACCATTGATGGACACCTGTCAAAACAGCAATTTGGATTCAGGAGAAACGTGGGAATGACAGATGCTATCTTCTTAGTGCGCCATATCATAGAAAAGGCAAATGAACATCAGATCCTACTACACTTCAATTTTGTGGACTTCAAGGGTGCATTTGACACCATTTGGAGGAATGCATTATGGAAGATGCCGAGATCTATTGGGGTGGACCCCAAAATGACATCACTGATTGAGGCCATGTACGAGAATGTCGAATATGCTGTTACCATCAATGGTCAGTTGACAGATTGGTTCAAAGTTGAAATAGGTGTGAGGCTGTCTGCTCTCACCTATCCTGTTCAGTTTGTTCTTTGAGTTTGTCATGGCTGACCTGAAGAGCTTACCTAAAGAGTTCAAACTAAATACAGACCTCAGTTTTAACGTCTGGTATGCTGACGACACAACACTAATATCTACCATATTCGAGAAACTACAACTTGCAACTGAAGAACTTCATGCAGTCTGTAACAAATGGGGTATGAAAACCAATCTCTCCAAATGCAAAGTAATCACCTCATCAGACAAGCATATCATCCTGGAAAACAAAGAACTCGAGACTGTGAGAGAGTTCTGCTTTGTAGACAGCATAGTACCATAGAGAGGGATGTTGACAGGCGAACAGCCTTAGCTTCAGCAGCCTTTGGTAGACTCAGAAGCAACATTTTCAAACAGAGGTATCTCAATAAGAATGAAAGCCTGACTGTAAGGGCCCTTATATTGCCTATAGCAATCTACGGTGCAGAAACCAGGACACTACGATCGCAAGAGATGCATGTAGTCTCTTGAAGTTTTTAGATGCCTTGCCATGGGCTATCAGAGTTGTTACTAGGGCAGACAGATTACGAAATAGCCATGTCTGAGATGAGACATTCACCCCTGAATCCATCTCACATGCCATCAGACATAGAAGACTCCGGTGGTTTGGACATGTCTGCCGTATGCCAAACGCAAGCCTATTAAAAATAGACTACAAGGAATACTTTAAAGCACACAGAAACGAGGAAGGCCACAGAAGAGGCGGAGTGACCAAGTTAGACAGGACACTGGACTCCCGCATTTAACAGCAGAGCGGTGTGCTCTAGACAGGACAAAGTGGAGGGGTGTGACATCCAGGAGGATAGTGAGGGGTCAAATTGGCCTACGAATTTAAATCAAGTCAAGTATTCGTATTTAGATCAGTATTAACACTGTCGCATGATGTTGCGACATCATTTGTTATTGGTCTTATACACCACCAATATCCACCTACACAGAGCTCTCATAGCACTCACTCCAGAGCAAGCTTTATTTACAGCAGCTAGTGCAGGGCACATGTGGTGCACCAAGTAGAAGGGACCAACGCTTTTTGCTGCCTCTTCTGAAAGACACGTAGGTAATTGGGGTGAATTAAATTTGACAAGTTTTGAAATGATGGCAGTAAACATGAATGCTGGTCCTGTCAGTCAACAGTCACGCACCCTTCCATATCACATGTTTAATGTCACATGATGGCAGGTAAACATGAATGCTGGTCCTGTCAGTCAACAGTCAGGCACCCTTCCACATCACATGTTTAATGTCACATGATGGCAGATAAACATGAATGCTGGTCCTGTCAGTCAACAGTCACGCACCCTTCCACATCACATGTTTAATGTCACATGATGGCAGGTAAACATGAATGCTGGTCCTGTCAGTCAACAGTCACGCATCCTTCCACATCACATGTTTAATGTAACATGATGGCAGGTAAACATGAATGCTGGTCCTGTCAGTCAACAGTCAGGCACCCTTCCACATCACATGTTTAATGTCACATGATGGCAGATAAACATGAATGCTTGTCCTGTCAGTCAACAGTCACGCACCCTTCCACATCACATGTTTAATGTCTCATGATGGCAGGTAAACATGGATGCTGGTCCTGCCAGTCAACAGTCACACACCCTTCCACATCACATCACATGTTTAATGTCACATGATGGCAGGTAAACATGAATGCTGGTCCTGTCAGTCAACAGTCACGCACCCTTCCACATCACATGTTTAATGTCACATGATGGCAGGTAAACATGAATGCTGGTCCTGTCAGTCAACAGTCAGGCACCCTTCCACATCACATGTTTAATGTCACATGATGGCAGATAAACATGAATGCTGGTCCTGTCAGTCAACAGTAACGCACCCTTCCACATCACATGTTTAATGTCACATGATGGCAGGTAAACATGGATGCTGGTCCTGTCAGTCAACAGTCATGCACCCTTCCACATCACATGTTTAATGTCACATGATGGCAGGTAAACATGAATGCTGGTCCTGTCAGTCAACAGTCAGGCACCCTTCCACATCACATGTTTAATGTCACATGATGGCAGATAAACATGAATGCTGGTCCTGTCAGTCAACAGTCACGCACCCTTCCACATCACATGTTTAATGTCTCATAATGGCAGGTAAACATGGATGCTGGTCCTGTCAGTCAACAGTCACACACCCTTCCACATCACATGTTTAATGTCACATGATGGCAGGTAAACATGAATGCTGGTCCTGTCAGTCAACAGTCACGCACCCTTCCACATCACATGTTTAATGTCACATGATGGCAGGTAAACATGAATGCTGGTCCTGTCAGTCAACAGTTACGCACCCTTCCACATCACATGTTTAATGTCACATGATGGCAGGTAAACATGGATGCTGGTCCTGTCAGTCAACAGTCATGCACCCTTCCACATCACATGTTTAATTTCACATGATGGCAGATAAACATGAATGCTGGTCCTGTCAGTCAACAGTCACGCACCCTTCCACATCACATGTTTAATGTCACATGATGGCAGGTAAACATGGATGCTGGTCCTGTCAGTCAACAGTCATGCACCCTTCCACATCACATGTTTAATGTCACATGATGGCAGGTAAACATGAATGCTGGTCCTGTCAGTCAACAGTCACGCACCCTTCCACATCACATGTTTAATGTCACATGATGGCAGGTAAACATGAATGCTGGTCCTGTCAGTCAACAGTCACGCACCCTTCCACATCACATGTTTAATGTCACATGATGGCAGGTAAACATGGATGCTGGTCCTGTCAGTCAACAGTCATGCACCCTTCCACATCACCTGTTTAATGTCACATGATGGCAGGTAAACATGAATGCTGGTCCTGTCTGTCAACAGTCAGGCACCCTTCCACATCACATGTTTAATGTCACATGATGGTAGGTAAACATGAATGCTGGTCCTGTCAGTCAACAGTCAAACACCCTTCCACATCACATGTTTAATGTCACATGTCTAACTAATGTAGCATCACATCTATGTGCATAACCTGAGCAACTAGATAATGAATGGATATTTATGCAGCATGATGGCACGCATGCACGCACGCACGCACAAACACAGACATGCACAAACACACAAAGTAACGGACACACACTCTCACATGCACACACTCAGTTTTGAGGTGGTCCCTTATAGGAGCTGGCTGCTTTTCTATCATATGAGCAACAGTTTTATTATAGCCAACTGGGCCAGGCACACCTTGCCACTGATATCTCTCCTGGCTATCTTCTTGAAACAAATCATGTTCTCTCATGCGCCGTGTGATTCACAGCCGGTCACTGCGTCACGGCACAGTACACAGCCTTCGAATGACTCACTGATGAGCAACTAACCTGGTTCCAGAAATGGGATATATTTATAATGTTGTTTGACAACACTAGAGATTTGGAGGAGTCTAGATAGAGGTAATTTGCATTAACATGTTTCACACACTAGTTGGCACCACTGTAGCAATTTCGTTCCTCTGCAATTTATGGTGACAACTAAACCACCCCTTCCCCTAAATGGTTATGAATTTGAAGATAATGTTGAGAATATTTTGTTATAACTTAAAATCGGTACTAGAATGAGTACAGTATATAGAGGGCACAAAGTGACAATGGAAGAGTTTCACATTAAAACTCGATAAATGCCAATTCGGGTGACATTTTTGACTGGGCAAAATTTCATAACTGAAATGTACAAACAAGATTTCAGCCTTTCCCATCAGTCGCTATGATGTGATATTCTGAAGCCAGTCCAATATTATAAAAAAAATTATTTACACTCCGAGGACAAAGCACAGAACTAACAACTTTGTAACAAAACTGGATATATATAACATTTTCCCTGAACTGTTTTTATATGGTCCCTGAATAATGAAACTCTTTTTGAGATGGTCCAATACAAAAACTAGAACTCTTTATGTGCGAAAGAACAGTGTTGATTGGATATGAGAAAGTATTCATTCTCCCAGAAGGTAATAAATCAATGAGAAACATGATATAATAATGTCAATCCTTGCTGTATGAATAATAAGTTTTAAAATAAAACAGACAGACATCTGATAAGGGTGGAGTACATTTAAATGAAAACAATTTCTCTCAATAAGCAAATGGCTTTAAAATCACTCAAAGAATGGTTTATAGAGTGATTCTTCCCTTGGCTTGGTGACATGCGAGTTAGTTCCATGTTTCACTGTTGCAGCCCCGAAGTCATCACGGATAGAACGGTACCACCAGGTGGTCGATGCCTGCACGCGTACACTCATAAACAATCTCTCTGACCTTGTCGTTATTTAAGGATGCTCATAGTAGCGGCACAGCAACCCTTTATGTTGTCCTTGTTCTTGGTTATGCACTGCTACGCAGAGATAAACTAGAGCTAACCAAGTTTACATTTCATATTTTACACAGATACTCTACAAATTACAAGTTTTTAACGATAAGAAAGCTCATGTGTGAGTACTGAATCAACCTTCAAGTAATAGTAAATATCCGGATATTTGCATATGAAATAGGTGATACATTATGGTTATAATTACTGTGAATGAACATGCTTAGGATATCCAGCCAGTGAGTTGGGTCTGAGCTGTATAGGTTTGTGTGTTTTTAGGTAAACATGGAGTGCCACCAGACACATAACTACATTCTGAAGACTGCAAACATGGGACAGTAGTAGAAGGAGAAACAGATGGAAGTAATCAATCAGCTCACACAGTTAGTATCTGATAGTGACAATTCACATAGTTACAGACAGAGATGTATCCACTGGCTAAGCTGACACCTTCCATATTACAGTGTATGACACCGGGAAGTGGCAAAGAAAACAGAGTAAAGTTGTTGGTTTTCCGCCAAGGTTTGTAGAGCATGGTGGCAAAGTCGCTAGAGCTTCGGACTTTCAATCAAGAGATTCCGGCATCCTCGCAAGCCAAAGGGTGGTGACTACATATAATCCCTGGCCAATCTCCTAAGCATTGTGTGGAAGTTAGCTGTATCAAATGCACAATTGACTTCGCTCTACCACCAGTGAGAACAGTGCAGACCCGTGCCCCAGTTACAAGACAAAGCCCCAGGTTCCAGGAATCCCAATATAATTACTGCTGAGAGGTATTGTGTATTCAAATACCTAACTACCTCTACTTCTCAAACCACCGGATCTTGCCAGCAAGCGATATTATTGGCAGGGGCTTATCTTCCGAGTGATCTGCCAGGTGTATTGAGATTGATGCAATCAGCAGTACCTTCTGGTGCGTGAGGATGTATTCTGGCTCTCGCGGCTGTTCAATAAATATACAAATCTGTTTAATAATTCACAAACCACAAACACACCTCCTCTGTTGTAACCAAACACTGACAGTGACTTGTCCACTGACACAACTAGCAACTGTGTGATTGACCCTCACAAGAGAACCTACTTTCTCAAACGGCTCCATTTCTTGCCGGAGTTGCTCCAGTTTCTGCTGGAGCTCCCTCTCCTGCATCATTTGGTGCTCATCGACGTGGAGTGCTGCGTAGAGTCGGGCCACGGCGGTCTTGATATCCTCCACCTCAGACATGTGTTCTGACGACAGGCGTGCTCGGCCTACGACATGCATATGAGAAGATGCAGGAACTGGATTCGGCTGATTGTGAAAATATGTTCTAATTTGCAGGATTTTAAAGAAATGTAATCCTAAATGGTATACCCAAAATGTATATCCAAATGGAAACATGAAATAAAAATCTAAAATGTAAAGAAATTGTAAACTAAAATGTAAACAAAAATTGTAAAAAAACAAAATGTAAACGTGAACATGTAGTTGTGTAGCAGGTCACTCAAATATGTACGTTAACTTTGCTCGTTGATTCATTTCCATATTTAAGATCAGTGGGGCACAATATAAATTATGCTAACTTTATTCTATTTATCCAAATGGCATTTTATTCAGAAATATCAAAATGCAAATCATCTCACAAAAATGGCTGTGGGCAATTGGCCATAATTCCCGGTGTGCCACAACAATTCAGATAACAACACCACTTTCCCTGCCCGTGCTCTGTACCTGCCCGCATCTAACACACGGCAGTTTGTTACAGTTTCTTTCAGCAGAGAAGTCAGCTTCCCCACACCTTGTTCATCCCTCCGAACTGTGTATCGCCGGTCATTTATTTCTAGATGGAAATCGTTCTGTACTAGCGTATCAATCCGGGTCGACTTGGCTATTCGCACGCCATCTGGAAGAAATGTTTAAAGTTTCCTTCAGCTCTACTTAATGACAGGAGGGATAATACAACATGTCAAACTGAACTTCCATTCAAAGTCAAATATGCATATTTAACTAGATTACAATTATATCATAAAGCAAACAACCACTCTTTAAATGGTCGTGTCCAAGCATTATTTGAACCAACCGCAGCTGTACACATACATGATACCAGACAAAGCAAACCTTTCTATGTTAAAAAGACAAACACCACCCGCCGACTGCTGTCACTCACCGTCAAGGGCATAAAAACGTGGAACAAATTACCAAATAAATTGACTCAACTTCCAAGTTTAACACAATTTAAAAAACATGCAAGTTGTCATTACTTTCTACATATTTGTGAATTGTTAATTGAAAATGATGTTTAGTTAAACTCATGTATTAGCAACACAAGCACTATGGTAACAAGTTTATATATGAGTTGTGAATATTATTTTGTAATTTATTTATAATTTGTGTTGTATTTATTCAGTTTTTTTAGTTTGAGAAGAACATAGCAACACATAAGTCTATGACTTCAGCTGTCCTTTCAGCAGCTGCAGCAAACCAGACTGTGCATGTATCATGTTGTTGTAGAACAAACTTTCATTCATTCATCTGTGCTGCACTTATACAAGACATTTAGGGTTTACTTCTATATAAAATCTTTATTGTAAAATGCACACTGTTATCAGTAGTGAGATAATGGCATATGTATTCATAGTATTTATACAACTTGCCTAAATAATTGTATATATATATATATATTTCAATAGGGTATTTGTGGGTCAAGGCTGCAGCTGTATATAAGTACAGGTTAACTTAATAGCTGCAAACAGGAATAGCACTTGAAACTGGATACATCCCAGTGTCTATAGAACACCATCTGTGTTATGGTATTGTTTATATTGCACCAAGTTTCCAATCACTCACTATGGACCGACTCAAAACTGAATAAATTTCAAAGCAAGAATTGTAGCCGTGTGTTCTCTGTTACGTGTCACCCAATTAAACTTTGCTCCTCGAAGTGTTTAGCCCATTATGAATGAGATATGTTCACACTGGGAGAGATGAGATATGTTCACACCAGGAGAGATGAGATATGTTCACACTGGGAGAGATGAGATATGTTCACACCGGGAGAGATGAGATATGTTCACACCGGGAGAGATGAAATATGTTCACACCGGGAGAGATGAGATATGCTCACACTGGGAGAGATGAGATATGTTCACACCGGCAGAGATGAGATATGTTCACACCGGGAGAGATGAGATATGTTCACACTGGAAGAGATGAGGTATGTTCACACCGGGAGAGATGAGATATGTTCACTCCGGGAGAGATGAGATATGTTCACACCGGGAGAGATGAGATATGTTCACACCGGGAGAGATATGTTCACACCGGGAGAGATGAGATATGTTCACACTGGGAGAGATGAGATATGTTCACACCGGGAGAGATGAGATATGTTCACACTGGGAGAGATATGTTCACACCGGGAGAGATGAGATATGTTCACACTGGGAGAGATATGTTCACACCGGGAGAGATGAGATATGTTCACACTGGGAGAGATGAGATATGTTCACACCTGGAGAGATGAGATATGTTTACACTGGGAGAGATGAGATATGTTCACACCGGGAGAGATGAGATATGTTCACACTGGCAGAGATGAGATATGTTCACACCGGGAGAGATGAGATATGTTCACACCGGGAAAGATGAGATATGTTCACACTGGGAGAGTAACTGTAGTGTATGAATGATAAGTAAATGCAGATTGTTTTTTTTTAAAGTATGCACTTTTGGTAAATTATAATTTATTTTTATTGTGAGATCGGGTAACTTCTGGAAGTTAATAGGTCTGATTTCTTGCAAAATTATTCCAAAACAAGACAATCAAAGATGAATTGACAAACTTATTTTCTGGGACTATTGCTGTAGTTTGTATGTGGTTACTGGGTTTTTACTGGGGATAGCAAGCTCCCCTCCATTTTACAATCACTCATTCTGGTAGTTTTTTCATCATGTCCCAGCTTATAAAAACCCAATATTCTATCTCAATCGGAATTAATTTATACCTTTGCAATTTATAGTAACAAATTCCCCACTGTCCATTAATACAACCATAGGGGTCAGCGCACAGTTAATCTTCTTGTTGTGTTTCACAAAATTGAGGGACCTATAAAACTGGGACATTTTAAATTTTAAAAAGAATTTTTGATATGAACTGATTGCAATTGATCAGGCATATTAGCAAGTTTAATGTTAGAACGTACTGGCAGTGAAATGATGCAGTTTTTTAAGAGTTAGCATGACAGGGCGATTTTTTTACCAATTTACTTCCACGGCACACATGGGTGCTGTGTCACATTATAGTTATTTCTGTGTAAATATTGATGGGAACCGTGCACCATCTGGGGTTTAAAGAGCTGAAGGTGTGTGATTTTGACAAAACTTGTTCATCACATCAATGACATGGCGACAGTGGCTGTGAAGAAGTTTCACAAATTTTCTCATGCCTGGTTTTCTTATAATCCGACAAAATATTAACATGCCCACCAACTGGAAAATCAGCTGAGTCTCTTATCGACTTTGAGAGTGACCAGCACTTTTGTCTTGATGCGCCTCTGTGTTAGGTTTCCCAGGATTTTGGGACAATAGAAGTTGCCATATTAATACTATTATTAAAAAGAACTTGCCTGGATTATACATAGCGACCTTATCGATCCCCCGATCTTCCTCCTGGATGTTTTGGAGGAACTCCCCGACAGTGGAGCTGATGGGGCGTAGGGTGAATAGACAGTCAGTGCCCCGAGAGGGTAGTGGGACAGCCACCACCGGCAGACCGTTCTCATACCGCAGTTGCAGCTCTACAAACACACAGTAGTGGCGATGTCATTTGGCACCGAGGCAAAATAAACAGTAAACATAGACACAACAGTGGCGATGTCATCTAGCATTGAGGCAAAGTGGAAATATAAACACACAGCAGTGGCCATGTCATCTGGCACTGAGGCAAAGTAGAAACACAGACGCAGCAGTAGTGATGTCATCTGGCATTGAGGCAAAGTGGAAACACAGACACACAGCAGTGGAGATGTCATCTGGCACTGAGGCAAAGTGGAAACACAGACACAGCAGTGGTGATGTCATCTGGCATTGAGGCAACCACAACCTGCACCCCCTTCAGACCTTCAACCCCCCTTGAAGACAAGCATGACGGGTCATTTCATATTGCTTACTTACAGTGCGATTCCTATTCCAACATTTTACAGAAAACGGGTTCTTTTCCAAAAGGAGGTCCATACAAACCCTCTGGCTACGACCCTAAACTACACATGCATCCACATATATATATATATATACATATATATATATATATATATAGAGAGAGAGAGAGAGATAGCCATGTGCACCAGATGACCATGAGAGACGTCAGAAACACCTAATTCTGTGGCGTGTATTATCAACATCATTAGTTGCATGAATGTGATACGTTGACTGAGCACAGGCTGGCGCCATCAGTGGCCTATGCGGGCACACAAAGGTGTTTATTGTGTGATTAATACTTCATGTGACTGCACATGTGGGCACTGTGACATCTGTGTTCATGCATGTTCGTATCGATGGTTAAGGGTTTAACTGCACAGTGAGTTTTGGAATTTGAAGTAGGAACAATTAGACCCAGATTTAGGGCAAACCTGTGGGACCAACAGACTTGCCCGAGGGTAAAATACAGTGGTCAAAGGTGAACAGCTGTTTGCAGCTGAAGGATGTATTTAAACTACTATAGCCAGCAACACTGTATAAGACGAGTGGTTTAATGACAATCCCCTTTCTAGGCAACCCAACCTCTTCCCTTCAATCCCACCCCTTCCCTTCAGCCCCACCTCTTCTCTTCAACCCCACCCCTTCCCTTCAACCCTGCCCCTTCCCTTCAGCCCCACCTCTTCCCTTTAACCCCTTCCCTTCCCTTCAACCCCACCCCTTCCCTTCAGCCCCACCTCTTCTCTTCAACCCTGCCCCTACCCTTCAACCCCACCTCTTCTCTTCAACCCTGCCCCTTCCCTTCAACCCCATCCCTTCCCTTCAGCCCCACCCCTTCCCTTCAGCTCCACCTCTTCCCTTCAACCCCACCCCTTCCCTTCAGCCCCACCTCTTCCCTTCAGCCCCACCTCTTCCCTTCAACCCCACCCCTTCCCTTCAACCCCACCCCTTCCCTTCAGCCCCACCTCTTCCCTTCAACCCCACCCTTCCCTTCAATCCCACCCCTTCCCTTCAACCCCACCCCTTCCCTTCAACCCCACCCCTTCCCTTCAGCCCCGCCTCTTCCCTTCAACCCCACCCCTCCTTTCAACCCTAACCCTCCCTAATTGCCTAATGAAATTATAAATTTTATAATTAACATCATTTTGAGATGACCCCCTAAACACCGGCGGTCAAGCTGACTTTCTACATTTCACCAGCCAGCTTGGATTAAGAACATAATGGCAATTTGTAATCAATGCAGTAATAGAGGGATTATCCCAAGTATGATAATCATACAATTAGACGATCGATGGCATTTCCATGAACATCATACACTTGACTTTCTGTTGTCTGTCACCATATGTGACACCAATCAGTACGAATGGTTAATAGTTAATTATTCGCATTAAAGTCATCGTTATTGTGTTAAGTAAGATAAAACAGGAATTTCATCAAGAAATTACCCACATGGTTCATTTGTAACTTCTAATATTAGTGAGGGCAGTGTGATATTTACGCATGATAAATTACACAGAAATGTCACGGTGCGTACTACTATTAGGTACGCAGGCGTGACAAATGAACTGCTGTGATCTCATTAACTATTAATCATGCAATGAACACCTTTCTGGAAAGTGTTCCTTTGTGTGACCTCTGCCAACATCACCCATTGATGCCAGCCAGCCAACTATGATCTCAGTCACGCTAGCAAGCTCATGGGGTTATTAAGGAAAGGTTGTCGGTTTTGCTGCCCAGAATCATCCTCTCGTGCAACAGATAGTAATCATTGGCAGGAAGCTTACTGAATCAGGTTATGATAGTGACTGTACCAAACATGGAAGAGCAATTGCGGTTAGCCCCACCTGCCTGCTTCATACTGCCAATAAATTGCGAGCACTGTTTTGAGCTTATGAAATGCAATTTAGCTGGCAGATGGCTTCAACATTTTTACTCTAGTTGTAAGAACATTACATTTAAAAAATGATGAACTGATAACCTCGCTTTAAATAATAATAATAATATACAAACAGAGAGTTTCTGAACTTATCAGTGGACCTGGTTTTATCACTTAAGTGAATAACTGAATAAAAATGGTGGCCATCTCAAAGATGGATTCACTCATTTCACTGTTTACTAGTCTTCAATACACAAGATGATCATAAAATGGTGTGAATCACTCTTTTGGCAATTGAACATTACTGTAATTCACTGTCATTTGATAAGACATTCATGAGCCATCTGTACTGTAACTAACAATGCGAAGCACGATAATTAATTGTCCCTGGGGCCACCATACAGCGCAGTAGCAATTTTGTCTCATCATCATTGGCGTCTGTCTATCTTGAAAGGCCTTGGTTGTCAATCAGTGTTCCGTACAGCAATCTCTTGTTGGTCTCCTCTTCTTTTCTCTGTACGTCCGGGGTATGGGTGCCCTCAATGCTGGTCCTCAATTTCTGTTTTTCTTTTCCTTTTCTACCCCCCCCTCCACCCCCACTCTCCTTGCACCACTGTCTCCACCAACCATCTCAACTCCCCTCTATCTTTCACTGCTGTCTCCACCAACCGTCTCCACTCCCCTCTATCTTTCACTGCTGTCTCCACCAACCGTCTCCACTCCCCTCTATCTTTCATTGCTGTCTCCACCAACCATCTCCACTCCCCTGTATCTTTCACTGCTGTCTCCACCAACCGTCTCCACTCCCCTCTAACTTTCACTGCTGTCTCCACCAACCGTCTCCACTCCCCTCTATCTTTCACTGCTGTCTCCACCAACCATCTCCACTCCCCTCTATCTTTCACTGCTGTCTCCACTCCCACTCTCCTTGCACCACTGTCTCCACCAACCATCTCCACTCCCCTCTATCTTTCACTGCTGTCTCCACCAACCGTCTCCACTCCCCTCTATCTTTCACTGCTGTCTCCACCAACCGTCTCCACTCCCCTCTATCTTTCACTGCTATCTCCACCAACCGTCTCCACTCCCCTCTGTCTTTCACTGCTGTCTCCACCAACCATCTCCACTCCCCTCTATCTTTCACTGCTGTCTCCACCAACCGTCTCCACTCCCCTCTATCTTTCACTGCTGTCTCCACCAACCGTCTCCACTCCCCTCTATCTTTCACTGCTGTTTCCACCAACCATCTCCACTCCCCTCTATCTTTCGCTGCTGTCTCCACCAACAGTCTCCACTCCTCTCTATCTTTCACTGCTGTCTCCACAACTGCCTCCACTCCCCTCTATCTTTCACTGCTGTCTCCACCAACCGTCTCCACTCCCTCTACCTTTCACTGCTGTCTCCACCAACCGACTCCACTCCCTCTATCTTTCACTGCTGTCTCCACCAACCATCTCCACTCCCCTCTATCTTTCACTGCTGTCTCCACCAACCGTCTCCACTCCCTCTATCTTTCACTGCTGTCTCCACCAACCATCTCCACTCCCCTCTATCTTTCACTGCTGTCTCCACTCCCTCTATCTTTCACTGCTGTCTCTACCAACTGTCTCCACTCCCCTCTATCTTTCACTGCTGTCTCTACCAACAGTCTCCACTCCCCTCTATCTTTCACTCTCATTCTCCATTCCTCTCCCAGTCCCTCCAAATTTCTTTCACACAACCCTCCCATCGCAGTCTTGGTCATCCTTATCTCCTATTCCCTCCCACTCTCTAGACCTCTGCTTTCTTCGCTCACCGTTCTTCTCCCATTCTCTCCACATGTCCAGCCTACTTTAGTTGACTCCTCACCAGCTTCTTCTTCTTGAAACTCTCATTCACACCAGCCTCCTCTCTCATCTCCTCCATTCTACATCTATTCTCTTCACTCCCTCAATTCTTCTCAGTCCGTTGTTTTAAATCCGTCAGGACTCTATCTTGTCGTGTAACAAAAAGTCCCCTCTGAGTGAAGCTCTGCTACAGTCTATGCTACATGCTATTGCTATGTCCTGTTTCAAGTTGCCCCAATGGTGTCTTCTCCATCTGTTGTTCGTTTCTCCTCCCCTCTGTCTTCCTGATATGACCCCACATAACCTGGCGCCAGTTCTTGTGGCTGTAGATTCACAAGACCTCACCGATTCAATGCCGAGCTGAGCAGATTTTATATATCATTTACTGGCATCGCAGAGCTGGATGGCATGCATGTCTTACAACAGATGCAAGCTCACCCACCCTAGAGGGTGTTCTTTGGAATATATGACCATCCTCCATGCAGCAGATGTGGCCGAGCCAATGCAGATGTTGCTGACTTAGCAGAACAAATATACTCAAATACACCCATGCATGCATGCATCTACACCGACATATTCATTAATATGCGTTCGTGGGATTGTATGATTATGATACTTTTTTACCATGTGATAACAGTCATTCAATGGACATAGCTATTGATAAACTTCACACTATCACCCAACAACTGAATTTCCAAGGACAATACAATGCAGGTCACTGAACACCAATACGCCTTCATGTTAACATCAATCCAGACACCAACCAAGACACGTCACAGGTGTATCCTCCTGTGACGAAAGCGACTGTCATATGCTTTTTTAGATTTCACATGTCACCTCCATCCAGTAGACGTGCTAACAAGACACGGCCAATGTGACAAACGTCAAATGGCTGCACATTTTTTTGCAGATGAAAATAATCAATATGCACACCGGGGGATTGGGCGGCAGAGATAACATCGGCTACACATTGGCTTCGACCGCTGCGGTAAACGCACCAACCTCTCGCTTAGAGGTATTTTGTGTCGGGTGTTAAGAAGCACAAAGGGAACAAGCAATTCGGTGGGCTAACATTTTAGTGCACCCGGGGGGGCTGGCAGACATGGCAGAAAAACTAACATTTGTGGAAAGGTTAGACAAATGCTGGTGAAACGTAAGTGCACGGCTTACAGAAAGATGATGGCTGCTGATTGTCATCATAAAGGTCACGGCAACATGTCCCCGACAGACATGATTAGGGAGGCAGATGGGTTGGATCTATGTAAGCGAGACATGTGATCAGTCATTGGAAGCAGTGGACATAACCTGGACATTGGCTGGACACTGGCTGGACACCGACTACTGTCCGATGACCCAGACATGTCACAGTAAAGTCATCTTGGTCTTCTGTTAATGTAGGCCGTAGATCAGTATTTTACAGTCATGTTCTTGGCAGGTTTTTGGTTCCAAAGCATAATGTGAACCCTTTGTTGAGTGTTCTACAAACTTCAAGAATGACGGTGTCCTTCGAGAATGTTTAGTCTTGAACCGGTTTAATGCAGAAAATGAACACCTAAAGAGACGTGCAGAATCTAGTTGTTATTTCAACATAGCATCAAAGAATGTTTCAATCTTGATATAATCAAAATATGGTATTGGCTGACTTTGATCTTAGCTCAGTCACAGAAACATCTAATCTTTTTGCAATGCAACAGTCAATTCTGTGTGTAGCGCCAGAACGCATTAAACTGGTTGGCAACAGACAAATATTGTGGCCTATACCCGCCCCCTAGTGACACATACAGAAGATGGCTATCTGTGTCCAACCACCACAAGTGATGCAGAACAGAGAAATTACTCTGACACTGACATCTGATATTTGTCATCATATAATATATCTTATAGTACGATCATATAACACTGCAGATCAAACACAACCAATCAATATACGCCTCTGTGCGCTTCGCAAAGCACGAGATGATTTACCGAGGGTGGAGGAAGACATTCCCATGATGCCGCAGTGGCAATGCTGCGGACTCTGCATGGAGCGCTCGGAATAGTATTGATGCATGAAACACCCCACAGGCGGAGTATGACTGTCAACATCTGGGTCACGCACTTACGAATGAATATCATGCACGAACATAGTGTATATTTATAAATTTATGATATGTATGGAGATATATATATGTGTAATTATATAATTCAGTGTTGTAAAAAGTAGCATGACGTATTCGTCGGCGGTGTGCTGTGCAAAAAAACAGATAAAATAAATCATGCTGTTTACAGTAATATTCTTTAAGACATGACACTAATTACTAATTACCCTTGATAGGGCTGCAATAACATGCATATATTTGTATTCCTCCCGAAACAATTAAACTTCAGTTAACAACAAATGGTTCATTAAAACTCAATTTGCCGGTGTGTACACTATAACATATGTATAATTTATACTGCATAAATATGATAACAATGATAAAAACAAACAGAAAAACTCCTTTTAGAGACAATAATATTGACCAACAGTTTTAAACCACAACTGTTCATAATCTTAATAATTCAGCAAGATATTAAACTATTACACCGTCCACCCACCCGCCGCCCGCCCGCCCGCCCGCCCTGTTCCTCTGTTTGTGGGAAGCTACAATGAAAGTCATGTTGATGGGCTGTCCATCAAGCGACTAAGTAGTTTATATTGCCTGAGCGGCCACATTATGGGTCTGCCGCTGTAACAGGTGAATAAGATAGACAAACGGGCAAGGTTATAGCCTTACACAGCACATAACACATGAACCATCGACAGACAAGCCCCGCTCTAAGCCCACTGAAAGCCTCTCTGTTCTTTGCATTGAGCAAACATTCAATATCTCTCAGCATACAGAAAGCCTTTATGCAGGGTAATTTTTATCAGTCCAAAAATGTCCTGCTAGATACACACATCTCCATGTGCGCATACTATCCAGCGCAAACAAGCATACATGTAAATACACACATTTGTAATGCATGGGCACAAATGAATAACAGTGACAGTCAATAATGAATAACCGTTGTTTGCTCCTCAAATTTCCACCCATCTAATTCAAATTTAAATCATCCAAAAATGAAGTTTAACCATCCAAATCCCGGGTAGATACTTAATACTGACTAACATCAAGTCCATAAAATTAAAATTAAACTATGACATGTTTTAAGCGATTTCCCAACAATTCAGAGGTTCAATGCACAATATAAAATTTGACTTCTTTCTACCAAACACATAATAATAATCCACCATGCCGAATAACACATCTGAAATTGTGCCATTTTTTGGTAGGATAATTTTTTTTTTTGAATTTGGCATAAACACCAGACTATAAATGCAATGCTTTTAAAGTTATGTGGTAATATTACATGGAAAAAGACTTAGAGTAGAATCCTACGACCCAACATTACAAGTATTAGTATGCGTCACATTTAATTAATTTCATGTAATACAATATTTTATTTCATCAGTCATTACCACACAACATACCTGGATTCGCGTAATCTGAAGTCGTACCTGTGCTGAACCTCAGACCCTGAATACAAGCGGGCCAATTTCTCCATCTCCTGTACGCCGATAGCTACAACAAACATGAAAGACAAAGGGTTAAGGGCCATTACCACATACAATAATAACTAAAGGGTTAAGCCTTTTATCGCAGCTGCTAAGAGAAATGCTTGCCCAGGTATACTAACAAAACCAATAGGGATGTATAAGTGAAATTGATTCGACTTCTATTCCTGTGTAATATACATGAACAAGTATGAATGGGAATACACTCCATGCTCTGCCCGTGTTTCCCGTAACACCTGAATATTCCCCATTGAACTAAGACGTGTATGTAGAATCAATATTAATACATATCTGCCTGGCTGTTCTGTCTGTTCTCCTGACAATACGATCCCAGTACCACCGCTAGGGCACAGCGGTCGTTGATACGATCTCGGAACTATGTCGACAGGAAATTCTATTACGCTGCTCAGATCATTGATTATGCCCGAACAGTAGTCTAGATAAATAAGACTACATCACAGACGTGATGCGATGACTGTCATGTAAGTGTTGTGTAAATACAATTTGGGGATTGTATCTAAACCTCGACTTGTTTGGGTGGAGGTATGAAAGTAGTCATTCTTAATGGATGAGAAATAATGGAACAGATTATCTGTGTTTGTGTAAATGCTACGCTAACACAAAATGTTTGAACGAACCCTCCAATTAAATTATGCACATAAAACAATGTTAAATGCAAAAAAATCCATGCTACAACATATTTAAGTTTCAGGACTTAATCATACAATACTGACAGTTGCATCTTTAAGTTTAACTGCTTGACTAAAACACATGTTACAATCTGGTGAAGAGGGGTCATGAACTTTCTGCAAGTCTGCAATTTTATTTTCAAAAACTTAGAATCCATGCTTCCCATGCCAGCAAAATCCAGCCTTGATTTTTAACCATGCCTTTCAAGGATTTCCAGGCACCGTACAAACCATGGAATTATATCAGAAGATCGTGAGCTACGACACGACCTGTGTGACTTGTATTTTAATGGCCTGTACATTGAATGGATGCGGTATTGCTGTCACATAACAACTGTCACCTGACACTACTCAAGTCAGGATCCGGTGGTGTCAAAGATGGCAAAACTGCAATCAATGGTTGCAATAACGTGCCAAGACACGCAACATGATTGGATTTATTGAATATAGCCACAAGCGCAGAAACTAAATCAATGCTAATACGGAGGATGTATTACTAAAGACGTGGTTGTAGACGCTGTAACAGTTTGCTAGCCAAGACGGGTAATATGATCAGACAGTTATCTTCAGGGTTTCCGCCAGAAAAATAATTTGGGTACGGAGTTAGTCAATTTGTAGACCGAGGAACTAGCAGGTGAAGCCTGCCATGGGTGCCGTAAGCGCCCCGATGGGCGGGTGGTTTGTGGGCCCTCCCCATAAAAAATTTGATTTCTATATGCTCGGAGAAGCGATTTCCTGGCATTTGGTGTCGGAAATCCTGCCCGGCTCATGGTGATCATTTCCATGTTTCGTAGGAGAATAATTCACAAATGGAACAGTTGACAGGAAAATTGTAAACTTGCCTTCACAATTTAGAATAAATAGTTCGATTCATGATGTAGCATGATATCTTGCTGTTACTGTTCGTCACCAAGAAACAATTAATAATTGAATACATCGCAAAAAATGTACAGCCATGACAGCACATGACAGTATTCTTTACACTAAAATAAAAATATAAAAATAAACTAAAAGTACACATTACCCTTTATGAAGATTATATAATTTTATATATACCTACTACTGAATGAGAATTCCTAATTTGTATGTATATTTTGTTCAAAGCATGTGATTCACATTGTAATGCCACTTACAGTATAGCACATATAAGTTGTTTCTTTATAACACATTTAATTGCCACAATTTGCAAAATTACTAACAAAATTATAACTAATTAGCAAATAATTACATTTAATGTGGAATCCAAAATTTTAAATGCAATGAAAATGTGTGTATACAAATTGTATACAAAGTATAATGGACTATGACAGGTAATATTTGGAATTTTAAAGCACTGGATGTTTTTGTTGTACAAGAACCATATAATAATAATAAATACTAGTTTGATTTTGTTTAATTTCTAAAACAAACTATTAGATTGACAAATATTTACAGTTATTAATTAAAACATTGTGTATTTGTGTTTCAATTGTTAAACTATAAATCATTCAAAACATTAATTTTATTGGCCAGTGTAGCTCCATGCCTAGACCACACAGCAAACAAAGCTTGGCAAGCGGGAGTCACCACGCCGACGCGCTAAAAATAGCGCAGATGTAAACCTAAATCTAGCAAGTCGCCGCACGCACGTTTATCACAATCCTGTTAAAAATGATGCGACATTGTCAAACAAAACCTAGTTTCCGCACTTGTAAATCATGTTCAATTATCACACAACATGCATAATTTGAATAGTGGAAAACTGACAAATGGCAACATTAGTGCACCAAATTGCATATCGGGTGACAACATAGCAGCGATAGAAATAAGCCACAATTTTTACTTGTCCATCTGACAAGTAAGTTTTGAAATCTACTTGTCCGCCAAAATTTTAACTTGTCCGAATCGTTTTCAAGGGGAATTGAAGCTTTGAAAAAAACATAAAAAAGTCTGTCTTATTTTTATGACAACAACACAATGTTCCTGCTGTTTCGTTGCATGTACGTCTGAGTGACTTGTGATCAAAGACACAATTTGATTTCATCTTCAAATTTTGAAATTGCAAAATTATAATTGCAACTATTTTCCGGTCCATTATTATTCATCACGAATATTAAAAGTAGACACGTTACATGATGTATACCAATATTTTAGTGTTGCTGATATGATCGCTTTTATTAATAATAAATAATTATTACAATGATAGGAATGAGACAATTGTTTTCCTTGCTATTTGTTATAATATTGCAAAAACTTTTTATGTTTAATATGATAAATATATATATCATATAATACTGCTGTAAAATGTTGGCGTCAGTTTGTCATTGAAGATGCCACTCAACCATCAGGAACACGACCAATGCAAAGCCAGGAAATGTCACAAAACTCATAATAATATAATCTGATATTGTTTTGTTCAACCTCTATGAACTTCAATATTAACAAAGTTCTGTATTTTACAAACGAAGATAACATTCAATTTATCATCAGCGAACACACATATTTTTTTTCTAAATGTTATATTACCATTTCAATGACGATAAAAAAGTTTTAACAGTGCCTGAATTACATTTATCAGGCGGAATATAATTTATAGATTTAGTTATGTTGTAACGTTGCTGCTGCGCGCAGACCGCTGGAGTTGGCGGAAGGTGACATGTCAACGACAGTTGGCACCCTGTCCCCGGCGGCGCGTCTTGCATAATTCGGCTTCGAAAACTCGCAGTTTATAGTTAAACTAAATGTTAAATAGATCCAACAACACTTCTGAAATTTCATTAATATTCCGTTTATCAACCACCACCTTATATTTACCGTAGAGCCAGTTACATGTTGTGAAAATTGTCACTGATCTGGATCGGCTAACGACGTAACGTTCGATAACTTCCAAGTCCGCGTCGGTTAGGGAGTAATAATGATTAAAACTATATAATTATTCAAATAACAGGTAGCAGTACAAAGTCTACTATTTCCAAAGTTCATCAAATATGATTCGTGAGCGGAAGCAAGCTGTACGTTGGCCAAACTGAAGGATTTACGATTTTGTGATATACAACCTCGATCAACGATGGCTGATGCGGAGTCTGTCCTATGCGTATGACAGAGCGAGGTCGGTGCGCTCAGCGGATGACCCTGTTAACGCAGGCACTAAACTCGGTCGAACACTGACGTACAACACACTGGCGGTGGAACGACAAGACGCAGACACACTAACAAAATTGGAACGCGCGCGATTGCTAGTGAACTTCATTTATGTTTGAATTTCCTCAAATAAAAAATTTGCAATGTTGCAAGCGTCACTATTTACTGTAAATTGTCACCTGTCCACCGGATAACCATGTAGTCATTTTATTTGTCCGGGCCAAAAATCACTTGTACCGGACAAACGGACAAGTGCTATTTCAAACACTGCATAGGTAAACCGATGTGTTTACACTTCAGCTCATCGTAACATCTCATTGGCTGACTAAAAATCATGACGATTCAAATATGTTTACAATTAATGGTTTTTGATTTGCCGCGACCTGTGTTTACAAAAACCGTACCTTCACGAGCCGTCGGCATGACATTTTTGGCACACGTTTTTATTAAATCACGGACGACAAGTTCGTCAAATAAAGGAATACTTCTAAAAACGTCATACCATTGTAAAGAACGTTATGTTGTCGTTCCAATGATATTAAATATGTATCATTTAACGCGGACTGAATGATGTAAGGGCTGCTTGACCGGTGGTTTGTCATAGTTTAGCACCAGATCTGACCAGATCCAGCTGCCGCTGTGGTAATGCTAGTGACTTATTGTGATAGTCAGTATTAGTCACTGTTGTCTTGTTAGTGGTCGTAGGTGACTTTGACAATTAGGTCTTGGAAATAGTTTGGGAACGGAAAGAGCGGCTTCTACCCAGGCACTAGTAATTACAGCAATACGCTCAATTGGTGCCTGCGTAACATCACCCAATCAGTTCACTAAACCATCCAATCGAGTCTCGTCGTAATCGGCAAGTGCCTATGGTGTCTCCCCGCCCTGATATTGACCTCACGTTGGATTATTTGGTCTACACAAGTGTTGGCTTCAAGCTACCACCGCCGCTAGCAGTTAGGTGACAATTACCCTAGTAAGTCCAGGCCTTAATTGGTTTCTGGCGAGTGTCAGGCAGCTGGCCAGGCGATCCGGGTGGTTGATTTTCAAAACAAATATCCATACAGTTCGTAACTGGCTTCACGGCAGTTTCAATGAAGTTGCAAAAAACGACATGGGCGGATGTGGAAGGGCCATCCCGGTGGACCCATCCACAATAAATGAAAACCCGTCCAAAACCGCAATTTTTGAATTCTACCCGTCCAAATGACGGGTGGACGGGTCTCTGGGTGAGGCCCTGCCCGCGTAGCAATTTCATGTGGCCCATGGACTAAAAGTGAAATTGTCTACAATGCGGGCCCGTATGGTGACAATAGTAGTTGCAACTTCCGTGGTAGGAAGAACTGCTCCATCAACCCTCTAGAAAACATAATGCCAAGTCATGCAAATGCAGAACGAAATGAGCGTCATCGTGAAGACCGTGAACTACGTTCGACCTCGTGACATAAACCAATGGCAGTTCCAATACCTTCTGGCCAAGATTATTGTGCAGTATACAGACCTCCTCTTCTGCTAAGAGCACTAGGAAATCGTCAATGCGCAGGAAGCTGTGGGGATAGAGTTCACCAAACTAAAATGCGGCTCTGTGACACTCAAAGTTACCGCCAAAGAGTTGGCGCTTGTAGAGTGTTACTACATGCGTTTGCCAATTTCTTGATCTGATCAAACACGCTAAGCTCATTGTCAATTTGTTTGGTGGGGTAGCAACTGCACCAAGTTTGAAACTAGTAATATATGTGCCGAAAACAGTGACATGAATAATGGATGCTTTTTAACAGTGACGTCCAATAGTTGTTCACACTTAGGCGTTGATGTTTGACGATGATAATAATAAACTCATATAACTATTATAAGCAACTGGTAATAATTTGTAAATTCAATTTGAATGCATAGAAACAAAACTGCTTATGTTTCAACAGATTCCAACCATAACATAATGCACCAGTTAACACTAGGTTTACACTAATGATCATCAATATTCAATAATACATGTGTGGCCCGCTAACTTAGTCCAAGTCGTCTATTTGGTCCTTCATTCAAAAAGGTTGCTGGCCCCTGTTCTAGACTATCTTGTGGTTGCAACTGTTAGTGGTTATATCAGTTTTTGAACAAAATTTGTAAATCCCACATCACACGGGAATGCTCACTTGCACCCAGTTATAGACTCACAATAAAGATTGCAAGTTAACAAAATACGTTGAAAACATTTTGTAGTTGGGTTTGATTACCACTATATACTGGGGGAAACAGATTGTTACAGTCATGCCACTTAGCGAATGAAACATGCAAACTGATGCCAATAGCCATTTTATATGATAAAGGTCAACTCCCACACCACATATGGGGGGAGGTCACCTTTATATATATTTTGTGAACTAATGAGACTGGCCCTTTCTATGTCCACTGTTAATGCCCATTAAAATATACAAATGTAATTTTATCTGCATTAGTTCTCACTGCCCTAGGCAGGAATATTTATGGAAATACATTTTCATAGTCTGTTATTAGTTTATTACGAAAATGGGTTAATGCACTCGCATGAATTTGAATAGAACAGGCCAGGCTGGAAAATCGGAAACTTATAATAATAAAAACACAATCTTCTTCCAATACACGCCTAGCCTCAACATGCTGAGGATACAGGCGGTGCTGTGGCATGGCAGGCGAACAGGAAATGTTTTGTTTGTTTTTCGAGTACAATATATAAGAACACAAATCATCGTGTAAATAAACAGAAATACATGCAGAAGAACTTGTTAACATCTAAAACATGGGGTAGTGCAAAGTCTGGATGTTGCTTTTAAACGCATCCAGGCTGTTTTGATTTACAATATATTGAGGGAGGGAATTCCAAAGTCGAATGGTACTGGGGAAAAAAGAATACAAGTGGTAGTTGCATCTGGAGTGAGCGATAAGGTAATATAAGGAATGTTGTTTTCTAGTGACTATATTTACAGGAATAAGGTATTGGTTTGCTGGTATACCCACTAGGCCATTTGCAATCTTGTACATCATACATAGTTTTGCATCGGTTCTTCTGTCTGATAGGGATCTCCATCCTAATGTCTGGAGCATGTCTGTTACACTGGAGGTATTGTGGTGGCGATATAAGACATATTGGGCTGCACGGCATTGAATCATTTCTTGTTTGTTTATTTGTGTAAGAGTATATGGATCCCATACAGTACAGCTGTTCTCCACGATGGGTCTGACAAAGGTGAAGTAGGCCTGAGTTTTTATTTGAATTGACGGAACTTTGAGATTTCTGCAGAGGAAGCCCAGTGATCTATTTGCTTTTAGACAAATGTTATTTATGTGGGCATTCCACTGGAGACCTGAGGTTATGGTTATACCAAGATATTTTACCTGTGAAACAGTTTCTAGTGTTTGACCATGAAGCATGTTAGTGATTGTTAATGACAGTTTTGTTTCTTGTTACAGGTATGACATGGCATTTTTGAAGATTGAATTCCATGTTCCAGGTTATGGCCCATTTTCCAAGTTTGTGAAGATCTTCCTGGAGCACAGCTGTATTTGTCTTAGGCTTAAGGGCTATATACATTATGGTGTCATCAGCAAAAAGTCTAACTGTAGATGTAATATTGTCTGGGATGTCATTTATGTAAAAGAGGAATAGACAAGGGCCAAGTACAGAGCCTTGTGGTACTCCTGATGTTAGGGGTACCTTAGAGGAGGCCTCGCCCTCTATTATGACTCTTTGAGTTTTGTCTGTTAAAAATGATCGAATCCAGGAATTTGTTTTGCCTTGGATCCCATAGTGATGGAGTTTGTAAATCAGTTTTTTATGGCTGACCTAATCAAATGCTTTAGAGAAATCCATCACTATGACATCCGTTTGCGTGCCAGACTGCATATGGGTAACTAAGTCATGTATGAACTGAATAAGCTGTCTCTCGCAAGGTACTTGGGAGCGAAAGCCATGTTGAAGATGATAAAGAATGTTATGTGAATGTGCATGTTTCATTATACTACTAACCAAGACATGTTCCATTAGTTTTGATGCTATGAATGTCAGGGAAATGGGCCTATAATTTGAAGCTATGTATTTTTGACCATTCTTGAAAATAGGTGAGACATTTGCTTTTAGCCAGTCTGTGGGGACTTCTCCTGTAGCATATGACTTCTGAAAGATTAAAGTTAGCGATGGCGCAATTTCAACAGCCAATTCTTTTAGAATTCTTGGGTTGATGTTGTCTGGTCCTTGTGCTTTATAAGGTTTAAGATTTTGTAGGAGTTTTAGTACACCAGCTTCTGTAATTTCTATTTCTGGCATTTCAGGTAGTGTTGGATTGGGTAGTTTGGTTACTTGGGGAGATGGTTCATCTGGAAAGACTGATTAAAACTGCTGATTTAGTATCTCCGCTTTGGCTTTAGGGTTTGAGTGTAGGATTCCATTTTGTTTGAGAGGCGATATCGCTGTGTGGTTTGTACGGCAGTGTTTCATGTAAGTCCAGAATCTCTTAGCATAACCTTGTTTTTGTTGACTATCTTCAGTAGAGGTGACAATTTCATTTACATAGTTCCAGTAGGTAGTTCTCAATTGTTGCTGTATAGTTTGTTTTAGATGTTTGTATTTTGGAGTGTGCTTGTGACATTTGTACATTCTGTCCCTTTTTTGCATAAGTTTCTTTAGTGTTGGTGTAATCCAGGGGTATCTGTCCCTACATCTAGCCATTCTGGATGGTATATACAACCCAGTACTTTTGACAATGCTATCCCGAAACATACACCACAACTTGTTTGCACTGTTTTGTTCATAGCAATTTTGAAGATTTCATGTTTTCTAACTTTGTCCGTCGGCCTTATTGAAAAGGGGAATATTTCTAGGTTTCTGTTTGTGTTTCATTGGGTTTATGTCTAGCTCTGTGTAGCAATAGTCATGGTCAGAGATTCCTGGTAATATCTCTGTTCGGTTGACGTTGGTAGGGTTATTTGTGATCATTAAGTCTAGAGTGTTTTCTCCCCTTGTTGGCTTGTCTATAATCTGGATAAGACCAAGGTCATCTAGAATGTTTCGAAATTTATCATGAAGTAGTACGTTTTGGCAGTTTGGTTTTAACATTCCATTCTGCCAGTCCCATCCAGGAAAATTAAAATCTCCTGCAATGAATAAGTGTTGCTTTTGATTTACTCTGCCTAGAGATATTTCAAATTGTTCTATGCTGTGTTCATCATTTACGTCAGGTCTGTAGTAGGCACATATGTGAAGTAATTTACAACCAGCTATGCTAATCTTAGCCCAAATGATTTCGCAGTGTGTCTCTAATTCAAATTCCTCTTCACTAAGCAGGTCAGAATGTATAGCAATGAATACCCCTCCTCCTCTCTGTTTTTCTGTTCTGTCCTTTCTATATAAATTGAATTTATCTGGGAAATATTCAGAATCTAATATGCTATTGCTAAGCCTGGATTCAGTGCCAATAATTATGTCTGGTTTGAAGCTATCAATGAGTGAAAGAAATTCTGCCTTCTTGTTTTTTAGTGATTGACAATTTAGGTTGATGATTCTCAATAGTTTTTTAGTGTTAGGAGTGTGACGGTAATTGTGCTATTTCCTTTGATTCGAAGGAGATGATGTATGTAGTGGAGGTCCTAACCCTGCTGGTGTTGTAGGGAGTTGAATGGAGTCATCATTTGATTGAGAGATGTGTTGATATATATTTTCAGAAAGTTCAATGTCGTCATTATTGAAAAGGGTACTATTAGGCATTCCACATTTTAGGCAATTCCATGCAGGGATGGGTCAAGTACATGCACAATGTACTTTAATACAAGTACAAGTACTTTCAATTTTGCCAAGTCCAAGTACAAGTACTCACCTAAAAAATATAGGCAAGTACAAGTACTTTGTGAAAAACTCAAGTACAAGTACCAAGTACTTTGAAAATTTTAGTCAAGTACAGTCAAGTACATTGAACACTACGTTTATGTTTCATAATGGAGAAAGTCAGTGATGAAAACACAAAAACAGCAGTATTATGCATTTATTAAATATTTATTTAAGTCAAGTCGTCAACACATAAAACACGGGCATTTTGCGTCAACTCTTGAGATGTTCAGCACTCAAGTCATTTCCTGTTGCACCGCACAAACATGATCCGTTCAAACTTTTCATCAGTTAGCCTACATCTGTCTGGGCGAAAGACTTTGCCCGCGACACTAAATAGTCGCTCAACTGGTGCAGAGCTAGCCTGGACCGTTAGATGGGTTGGTACAAGTCGTGCCAGTGTGGGAAACTCTTCCCTGTGCAGCTTCCAGAAAGCTAAGGGGTCAGACTCATCGTCAGTGTCGTTATCTCCATCACTATCGGGAGCACTAGCGTTGAATCCAGGATGAGAAAATGCGCGCTTCATGTTCGAGGCACTATCTGTAACGATTGCACAGATCTTCGATACGATGCCGAAGGATTCCATAACCTCGGAGTATGCTGCATGATGTGTTCTCCGGTGTGACGCCCGGTGAATCTGTCATAGCCAACATGAAAGAATCCATGCTCCAATCAGTGATGCAATGTTCGGTTATACCGATGAAGCTGCACATTTGGCGACTTGACCACAGATCAATTGTGACGCACACACTCTCAGCAGCATCCAGGTGGCTTTTGACGTTACTGTAGACACCCTTGTAGGCATCATAGAGAAGAATAGTAGATAAATGCTTCCTGCTGGGCATCTGGAAGCATGGCTCGAGGTTTGAGATCAGATTCTTGAAGTGCACACTTTCTACTAGAGAAAAGGGCATGAGATCGCCAGTAATAAAAGATACCAGGTCGTGTGTTGTTTGATGTTGGCGTGGATCAGTTGTTGCAAATTTCTTCGGTGTGGAGAAGAAACTGGTCATGTCTGGCTGTGAATCTGATGTCTTGGGTTTTGTCAATGTAACATCAGCATGCTTTCTCTGAAATTAGAAATTAATATTGAAATTAAAGTGTGAAATTTATCAATGCACAACAAATATGTAGCTAGTAAAAAAACCATATTTCTATCTGAATTAAATATATTATGACAATAAAACTATAAAACAAGATATCTAAGCAGTTGTTTTAAGATCGCCCCCTCCCCCCCAGCTGTGAATCATGACCCTCTGTGCTTTTCATTCTGGAGGTTGTTAAGAGTTTACATAGCAGGAGACACTGGGACAGTGTAATGGATGCATGACTTCAATAGTTCTTTGAAGTTGGTTGAACTTGGTTCTCTGGCCAACTACCCTTTTCACACATGCCTATGGATTTAGTGGCTGCCTGCAATCTACTAGGGATAAACAACATAGGTGTGAAAAACATCCTGATGTATTTGTAGTTGAGCTAATAATTAACTATCCACCAAACAGCAGTAGAGCATTATGGTTTAATTACATTGATTATACTCAACCCAATTAAGTGGCAGTAAGACGACTTTTGTCTTTCAATCCTATATAGTACTGAAATATTAAATTAAAAATATGCATTATGTTCCATTCAGTATGTAGTAGTAACAGTGATAGGAAGGAAACTAAGTAACAGTAATATATTACATTGCGAAGTGATTGACCCCAGGCCTGACTTTAACCACACTACAAACGTCACTGAAATAACTGCAACTAAACTCACTATGCTTTTTCTTCTGCCAAGTGCTAAGTTTCTGTCAACAAACATCAAGTCCAAATTCAGATCAGTCAGACCTCATCTCATTGCCTTTCTCAGTGGACACATTTATGAAAACATTTACATAATGCCAATTAAGGACACCTGCCTGCTAATTACCTTTGTGTTGGATGGGAAGCCTCTGCCACTTGAATAGATCCCTTATTTACTCAAGCCTACTGTTCAGCCCACATTTCCCTAATTAAATAGGTCAGCTGTACAGATATTTAGTTACATGTAGTTAGTAGGATTTGCCCTTTGTAAAATTCAAAATTTCATTTATATATTTTATAACATTATGTATATATATAATTATTATATTATGTAAAATATATATATATACATAATATATATATACAATGTAAGTATATTATATATATATAATATATATACAATGTATGTATATTATACATACATACATATATATATTGTTTGATATTTATTGATATTTAAAGTGTCTTTTTCTTCCGTGAATTTTTTTCCTGTGACATTATTGTGTAATACCAGCCCTATAATACCATTAAACTACAATGCCTACAAGTACTTCAGAACATTTCTCGGCGATGATCGACCATATTCTTAATATATAGCATACTGGTGTAGTACAAACATACATATATAATAGTGCATATTTGAAATAATTTTTATATATCCTTACCTTCATGTGTTTCAACAAGTTTGTTATTACTCCAGAGCTGGAGGAAATCTTCATGTCGCAGTGTTTACACTGGGCTTTGTAGTTGCCTTGTACGTTGGTTGGAAAAACAAAGTGATCAAATGCTGCTGATTTGTTCGCCATGTCTGTAGTAAGACTCTGTACTCTGCAGTCTTGTAGATATGACAATATGCTTGCTTGTCTGCTGTGCCAGGTTCTGAGGTTCTGAACAGATTGCAATTTGCAACTGACTACTATTCAGTCATTATCTTAAGCCAAGGCAATTATGTATACCACAAGTCTACAATAAAAGTGAACTGGTGGTTTCTGAACATCTGAAGCCACTACAACTGATCAAGGCATCAGATAGTGTTAGTTTATCCCATGTAATTGACTCATGGCTTCAACTCTCAGGCTCTCAGCTGACATGCATGTAAGTGCCTGTGCTTATCATCCCCTTTATACTTATAAACCAATCAACCACCATCACAAGTACCATCAATTATGTTTCGTGTTATATGAAGCTTTGTACAAAATAAGAATAAATATACAGTAATTTTTACTGTAGCCATTTCTTTGCAATCCTTCTGATAGACCCAACTACTTAACAAAAACGTACAAAAGTACTTGTAAAAAGTACTTTCCAAGTCCAAGTACTTTGATGGTCAAGTACAAGTCCAAGTATTGCACTCAGCAAAATGGTAAGTACAAGTATAAGTCCAAGTACAGTACTTGCTGTACTTAAGTACACAAGTACTCAAGTACTCGAGTACTTGAACCCATCCCTGATTCCATGATGTGTTGGTGTTTTGCATCGTTTCATATATTGTGTCTCTGACATTTTCACATTGCGTGTGGAACCAATTATTGCAGGAGTCACAACAAATTGCTTTCTGTTTCCATGTTACTGTTTTTTGGCAAACACCACAAGGGTACTTGGGTGCTCTGGGGCCGGGATTTAATTCAATGTCGTTTGCCAGTACAAGAAGATATAGCATAAAGTATGATGGGAATTTTTGGAGGTTTGCTCTGGACATCCTTGGTTTGTGCTGCAAATTGATGGACAATGCCTTGATGAGAGAAATCGATCGTGATGTGTTTACAGAAATTTCATGTGATGTTGCACAACAGTCATTCGTACTATTTTTAATCTATACAAATACAACCATGAGAAAAACAACACTCAGGTAAAACATCCTGTAAGTGTAAAACCTAGTATTTCTGTTAGTCAGGAAGTGCTACAGTATGGATGGTACTGCTATGTGCTAAAGGACACAAGCAAAATAGTATAGTGTAGAAGAAAGACTTGAAATGGAAATGTAGAGTTTTCGTCCCAGGGCCTACACTGGGCACACAAAGAGCAGCACCATTTACGAGGCCATGTTAGGCAGACCCAAGCCAGGAATTTATTTTTTATTGCAAAATTATACTAAGACAGGAGTATAACTAATTCCTATGTTTATGTACCAGTCTCAGTGTATTTTAACCGATTTGCATGTAGATTAAGGGATCATAGGTGCCTTGGTTACCATTTGTTTACTGGGCGATAATACAGTGTCTTGATAAATAATGTTCATTTTAGAAAGAAATGGGTGTTTTTTTAGTATTTGTGTTGGCCACATGACGCCAACTAATAGCACTTATCGTGTAATATAAATCAAATCAGCGTTCTATTGCAGTTCTATGTTTCCATTTCTTATATCACAAAGCCAATAAATCTAGCAGCCAAGTGTCAATGAGTTCTTTCAGGGAAAACCTTCAAGATTCTAAAACTTAAATCAAGATAGCCATTCCAAGTACATAAAGATCTATAAGTAATAGAGCAATTATGCAGAACACACTGGCTAATCAGAAAAACACACAGGAAAAATAAATACAGGGTGTATGTATTTAAGTAAGCGGGTCATCTGTCAATTTATAAATGTGTAGTCTAGCGTATAGGATCAGTATGTGTTGATACCTGCCATGACAGGGATTATTTTCTTATATTTATTTTTATTACTTTATTGATTTTAAAGCAGTGACTTCCATAATAACCGTACATAATTGGACACCTATACTATAGATAATTAAATTTTCAGCTGTCTGAATATGATAAAAATGTACAGTAAAAAAAATTGTTGGTGTCTGAAAACTTAGTCACTCTACTGTATGTTTTTGAACACATCAAAAATAAGTTGTCTGAAAACACAATACAGTTCATAAAATAATTATTTTTGTAAATTTTTAGGGGTATGAAAACATAGTGTTCAAAGCATTTACTATTATTTAGCCAATACTTTATTTTACATTTATAAGCTATTTCTTTACAAATGTATATTTAAATTCCGTACTATAATCTTATTTTTTTACTTTATTTTAGTACAGTGATTATGTTTTAGAAATATTGTTTTAATTAAGTCCCTCTGAAAAAGATATATATTCGGATATATGATGCTAGATACAAATAAAAGCTATTATTATTAGTATTGTGATACTGGTGTTGCCTTGCTACACTGTATGTAAATATTAGACTGACATTTCTATTAATTTTATAATATAATAAACGGACAATTTTCTAGAGGAATTCTTTCGATGTTCTGTTGTTATCTAGATAACGGGCTGATATATTACATTTGAGACATGAGACAAATCGAATGTGCTGAATGACAGATGTTTACATTGGGCGAATGTTTTAGGTCACCACTGCTTGCTATTTGTCTCATGATATATGGGAGCAATTTTGGGTCACCGGTTGGGCACTCAATCCACCAGGCAAAACAACCTGGTTTCAAATCGAGGCAATCATAGGCACCCTTTCGTACTTTACCCTTTTGTTGTTTCTGTCCACCTAACAGTAACATTTTAAGTGGGAATCTGGAAGTAGGTCAGCACTGATTTTCTGGGGTAAATGGAGATATTGTCAAACTAATTCTACTTGCACTATGAGTGACTTCTCAGTCAACATGTTCAGCGAGGTGTGCAATTGCTGTAAAGAAATGCCCATAGTTGTTCACTTGTTTAGTTGTTGATAACAATCTTACCCTATCACGAGATGTATGTACACATGTCATGCACTACTGGGTCAGGAAAATATGTAGAGTAACATGAGAAGATAGACAAAGATGAAGGAATTGAGAGAAGAGATTGGCATAAAAACACCTAAATATGAAAGTACCAGGGTAGACAGAACCAGCCTTTGATTGGCAGGATGTGTGCAAAGAACGAGCAAAGACAGACTGTCAAAAAGAGCACGGAAAGCACAAGAGGGTAGCAAGCAACGAAAAGGAAGACCAAGGTTGAGATGGAATGTCATTATCTGCAAGAAACGGTCACGAGTGGAAGATCATTGTGGACGACAGAGAGATATGGAGAGAGTTAACAAGAAAAGTGGAAGAATCAACCAATTAAGTGACATGGACCCCATCCCACAAAGGGGAAAAGATGCAGGCAGATGATCCCCTGACAAGTTGATAACAATATTTCTCCACCACAAGAGAATACAGTACGTGGTATGTGTCATATACGTTACTTGCAACCTTTCCTGGGGTTACTTTTTAAATTACTTAGTGGCCATTCCTGATTCGTGGAGAGGCATCTTGTCCCATAGAGGGCAGCACCAAGTGGACCGGGATTCGAGTCCACCCAGTGCCGTTTTGAAGCTTAGACAACTTTGTTCAATCTACATTTCCTGTGACTTTTGGAAGAGACTCTAAAATTCATTGGTCCCTTCTATCTGGTGCCTATGCTAGCAGAACTGATAATGGTGAACTGCATATAACGTCTGTACCTTTTTAATAATAAGATATCTTTTTGTCCTTAAATCATCGGAAACCATGCTGTGAGGTGCATCAACACAAGAGGTGGTCAACTTTGAAATTGATACAAGCATTAAGATTTCAATAGATGGGTGCATATGTCATGAGCTTAACATGTGGGTAAGCAAGGTAATAGAGGGATTTAAGAGAAAATAAACAATGTTTTGGGAGAATACTGCTAAAAATACCATAGAGTATAAGTTCATGAACTATGATCCAATTTGAAAATAAGCAATGTTACTTTAGAGAAAATATGATTGGGTTGTTAGGTGCGCACAAAAACTGTGATCGCTACCATATATGATAATTTGTCAACCATAAACATGTCTCCAAAAGGCTGTTTACAATTTGAACATTCTGCTGAAACAACATTCAAACTGTGAGCATTATCTCAGGTAAAATGCAATTTGGCAGGTCGCAAACCTTCAACATATTTATTCCAGTACTAAGAATCTAAATGTTTGAAATAACAAAGGAACATACACCATGACTTTGAAACTAGAGTTGCTTCTAGCTACACAGCCTCCTGAAGTAAGGGATAAGGAACATATGGTTAAACAGGAACAACTTTAAAATCCCCATTATGGGCTGAAGTATGTTTATACACATGGATGTAAGAAAAATTGGAAATATATGAAGTTATGACATAAAACCCAAAGCAACGACTGCCTCTACAGACATACAGTACGATTAGATCTCATGTGCTACAAGTAGACCTATACTTTGGGGGTAACTCCGATGTATCACAGCTTGCTAGTTAACAAACATGCCAAGTGTATATCTAGTAGGTAGATAGCACAAATCCCTGATGCCGATAAATCATTACCCATCTGACTGCAGATGGCAGGCAGTGTGTGTCTGAGTGCAAACCATCTGTCTAGGCCATGAGAGAGCCAGACCACCCCCACAAATACCTGCCACCATATGTGTTCAATGAATACCCGCAGAACAAGCAATAGAAAACTAGTAATTGCAGGTCTGGCAATAACCATGGCACATATATGTCTGCGCACTAAACAACCTTGTGTGACAACGGAGAGACACACCCAACCAATTCCTACTCTGTTGGGGTAACCCCCCGGCTTTCTTCCATACAGTGAACACCATTTCTAAGAATAGTCTATGCCACATTTCAACAAAATTTAAATGTATGTGTGACAAGGTGACATGTCTGTGAGACAAGGTGACTGATCTGTGACACAATGTGACAGGTCTGTGACACAATGTGACAGGTCTGTGTGACAAGGTGACAGGTCTGTGAGACAAAGTGACAGGTCTGTGAAACAAAGTGACAGGTCTGTGTGACAAGGTGACAGGCCTGTGAGACAAGGTGACAGATTTGTGAAGCAATGTGACAGGTCTGTGAGACAAGGTGACAAGTCTGTGAGACAAGGACACAAGGTGACAGGTCTGTGAGACAAGGTGACAGGTCTGTGAGACAAGGTGACAGATCTGTGAGACAGGATAACAAGTCTGTGAGACAATGTGACAGGTCTGTGAGACAAGGTGCAGGTATGTTACAATGAGAAATCGATTGGAGAAGATGAAATCACAACCGCACTAGAAATTAGTTCAAATGACACGTTATTGCAGATGCCTGGACCAGTCTCCCATACAACACATAGATAGATCAAATGTTCCCATCCAGGCAGAAAAAATGGTTCGCCGAAATAACAACCATCCTCGATGCACCCAACAGACTGCACACAAACAACCTTACACAGCACGGTCACACAACTTCAAACTGTAAGAGGCATTTCCCTGGTGATGTGAAAGGGCAATGTGTTGTTGACAGACAGGATGTTCTGACATTTTCAGAAAGTATGTTTTAGCACTACTTCGAATGGAGATTAGCATCGGGCAGCACGGGATGTGTTTTCACTCAACAAATACGGAAGAGTAAATGGAATTGACAATTCCCATGCCCGGCAGGCTTTCACGAATCCCAATTCGACATCGCATATTGCAGAAGTTATCTGGATTGTGCCCTGTGGGATTGCGTCCCGGATCCATTCTAGTGCTGTTTACTCGCTCTGTATTCTACGCGTTTTTGTCATAACAGAAGTCTCTCGGTTCTGAAATGTGCTTGAATCCACAACATAAAATCCTGACGTAAAAACACTTAGAGAATTAAACATACAAATTTGAGTGTACTATGCTATTACGCTATTTGTCCTGCATGGTGTTATGTTCTAAAAAAAAAACAGACGTTCTAAAAATGTTATCAGTTAGAATCTGAATGATACTGATAGAAATATTTACCTTGGTAGTTAAAAATGTAAGGAATGAAGTAGAATTAACAGATCTATGGCATACTTTCATAACAGTTGCTTGCATAAGGATTGGCAATTTAAATCATGATTGAAATCAATGGACTTTTTAAAAATAATTGACCTAAACAATTAGAATCCATCTCTGAAAATGTGCCCTCTACGAAGCGACATAAATACAGGGGGCGCTGGTGACTACACCGGTGTCAGTACCTGGGCATATCGACTTGTTGGAGTTATCACTGGGCCTGTTAGCCAATCAATTAACTACATTTCAGATTACAGCATTTTTATATAAGTTGCCTTTCAGTACCTCTCATCCCTGGTGGGATGAATAATGATACCTAGTATTGCCTTGAATTACTATTTAAATATGAGTTGGTTCCAGGAATAACGGCACAGGAAATTGGAAAAAAAATGGAAAACTACCGTGCATAGCATGGGATAAGTGCCAGAAGTAGAAAAGTTAACTACCACCCCTGGCTTACGAGTACGCATTCACACAAACACACACAATGCCAACGGCGTGCTTTTTTCAAAACTATCCCACCATGCGTAAGCACAACATGCCATAATTATGCGTGAAAAAGCAGTACAGACACACATAAACCAATACAGACAGCCTAAAGAGTTTACATGCTTTTATTGTTTTACAGCTTCTAATTTGCTGCTTGAGCTCAGCCTAACAGGTTGTGTTTAGTGGCATCACATGACATGTCATCAAATTAATTATTAAACCCCATGGCCAGGAGACAAGATGGTCGGTCGGACCTGTTAACCAGGAAACCACAACCAACGGAGACAGACCGGGGACACTGTGATAAAACAGACGGTGTAAACCAAATAGACCACTAAACCACACCAGTCTTGTGTTCTCATTTAAAGAACTCTCTCTACGTGAAACTGATGTTTTTCTCCAGCTATTCAACCAATGCCTGTCACTGTTCCGATGATACCAGTGACGTCCTTCTCTCAGAAAATTATTTCATTCAGCTCAATCATTCCTTCTTCAGTCCTGTTGTAGGGGCAGGGGCTTAGTCAAAGACCCGTCTGCCTGTCTTTAAGACTGGTAGATAACTGGCCAAGACTGGTAATTACAACTAATAAGAAGGGCAGAATTTAGAAAGGACCAACTGGCCACTAGACTGATTAATAGTTCCAAGTCTAGGGGCCAATATTAATGACTACCATTGGCACAACTGGTGGTGAAACAAATCAAATAGATCAGTATTAATTAAATAATTGGCTCAAATGACAGTGGTTTGTCACTGAAAAAACTAAACTGGCCAATAATAGTTGTGATTAATGTGAATGGCCTCCATGCACGTCATTCACACAGTAAAAGACACACTTTTGATTAATTCAAAATTGACAAAACACAATTTCTGGCTAAGGGAATTGTGCTTTGAGGGCACAGACCTAAGCTGATTCAGGAAATGGGGAAGGCCACAGCTGAGATGGGAGGACTGTGTGAGGAACGACACGAGAAGATCAGGGGAGGATGAAAGATAGAGAGAGGGTGCGATGGACAGAAAACTTTGGAAGGAAAAGACCCAGCGAGTGGTTCAGCTATAATGTACCTGATCCTCACCCCTGTACAGCAGGGAACAAGGAGAACTACAACAAGTACGATGCCCATAAATATAAGTTTACAAAAATAGCCACGTAACACTGCATTTATGTGCTGTGTCAAGAAAAATGGCAAAGTAAACTCTTCAAAAACTGCATTATTCCACAACCAAATATTTACATTCTACCACTAAACCCACTATTATGTCTAATCAATTGTGCACTCAGTTTACATCAAGTTTCTTGTAAATTTCACAATTTCTAGTTCGTACATTTTAACGTAGCAACACAGAACAGAAAGGTTAACTAATTTAGAGATTATGTTAAACATGTCCTCTTTCTGATGCAGTGTATCCAAATTGTTGGTGGTCTACTTCATTTTCTTGCACCTTTCATGTTGTCTTGTAATATTTCTTTAACAAGTGTGTTGACTTAAGGTGTTTTGTCGAACCAATCCAGTTTTCAGCATTTTATAATATTCAACTATGTACACAATATTTTCCAGAACATCTGATCTAGCCGACCTGGCTACAGCAACTCTCGTTGATTAGCAGGATCTTACTTCAAGGAAATGACTGGTCATTAATCACCGCAGATAATCATCATTTGGAATAATTAATTACCACAAGGTAAGTATAGCGTAAAGGGTCAGCAAAAACAAGTCGCCTCTTCTAGGCTAGTTTCACATATTGAAGTACGAAGACAGATGATGTATCCACAAAGAAGTTGATAAATGAACTATGAACAAACATGGTCATGAAAAATTCAAATAATTATGCAATTCTGAACAATGTTGACAATTACGAAGAATGTGCAGCTTGCATGAAGAAGTGTGTTAATCATGAATATGTAATTATGGTCGACTCTTTCAATTACAGCAACTGAATGTTGTCGAGAATAACATATTGCACTGGAATACCTATGAGGAAACTCGCCGAAGTAATTAGTAAACACAGACATTCACTGTTGTCTATGTTCAATACATTTAGCCTAGCCACTGTGCACAGTAGAGCTACCACTTGTTATCAATGGCTGGCTGGTGCATTCATATTTTACTGTGGCTACCTTTTATGCAGCCACAGAGAAATAAATGTGTGTCAACTATTGTATAGAAACCGCCAACAATCGAGTCATGACTGCTGCTATAATATGAAATTATCATCATAACAGTTTACTTTTGTCTAGTGCTGGCAAAGCAAAGATAGATTCAGATAATGGCCGTCACATCAGCCGTAACTTGGCTAGTTCTGCGAAGACATAGGTCATATGGTAACATCACAAACATGTTGATTCATTTACCATATGTCAGCCAAGAAATCAGCGCATTGAAGCAGACTATATTAACTTACTGCACTGTATTTAATCAATACATTTTATATTACTATACCCAGTAGGGGTTTAACCTAATTGTGGTATGGAACAATTAATGCAGAATTTATAATTCCAAAAGTAAACGTGGTGATTGCATTCTAGTAACTTATGACTAGGAATAACTGACTGTTTTCTTAGTAACAACATTGGTGGTAAGGTAGAATTACATGCTGACTACACTTTCTACAGTCAAATAGGAAATATGAATATTTAAGTAAAGTAAACCTAGAACACAATATGCAGTGTGCTATTTTGTTCCACAGGCTCACATGCCTGTTAATGCCTTTCAATCTCACTGTCTACAGTAAATGTCATGAATAAGGATAGCCAATATTATGTCTGCGTAATTGTAATAACAATAAACAGGATGTGTCAAGCCTGCTGCGTTAAATATGGCTTTAGTGAATATCCCATTACAGGTTCTGTTCTACATGGGAAAGAGTCTTGCATACGACATACTTAGTGCACAGAACGATTCAGGCAAGCAATCTGGATAGCGGACTAGTCAACGATAATACACAGCTCAACCAACCAATCAAACACGGGGCACAATCAAAGATACAGCTTACACTGACAAAATATAGATCCTGTTTGAAGCTAGCAGACAAATTTGCACTCAATGGTCTGGCTTAGTTAACGGTGATGCATAGTCAGCTTAATCCACATGCAAAACTAGTCAAAAACAAATTACAGATTAATGTTACGAATCGAAGGGATTTTTTTCCTCAACAATTTACATGGGATTACTTTTTGCTACGGTGCATTTAATCAATATCTGTGTGCCACATGCAACATTTACGGATACTTGACTGAGATGCACTCATGCGATAGGTTTGTGCCAATTTAAAAAAAATTGTTTAATTATATAACCTTGGTTGAACTCTGCATTCCTTTTAATTTTAACAATTAAGACAAAACTGAAGATGTACACAAAATATAAATCAGCAAAGTTAAGTAAATAACTGAACTCTGCTTGTATCACTGATTCACAGATCTAACAACGTTCAACAAATGTATCTGACAGTCACATGGCCTATATTCTCTGTTTACATGCTAATTTGCTTGTTTACTGGTCTCAACAGAAGTGTGCCGGACAAATAAACAAGCAAACCGAATTAACTGTCTTGCCATTGTACCTATTCAGAATGTTTACATAGAGTATTTCAGAAATATCTTATTACTCTGCAGCTGAATCATTATACAAGGATATAGGTCATTGTTAGCTCATTGGTAGTGGGGATTTCCCATGATTACCCCACAGAAATCCATTTAGTGCCTGGATGTGAAACATCAACTCAGCATGGTAAACAGAAAACAAACAAAATTCCAATTAGTTTAAGGCTTCTGACTGCTGACAGGCTCAATGGTTTATTACTAACAATGCTGGAGACTGCTATTGGCTTGGTTGGCTTCAGTGGCTGATGTTTACAATGAAACGCTTACTCCAAGGAATGTATTTGTTTCTGATAGTCACTGACTGATTCCTACCACAGAAAGGAACTGCCAAGTTGAATAAGTCCTAAGTCTTGTAACCTTCAAAATTCTTGCTAGGAAATATTTTTATGAGTTGACAATCATTGCATGCATAAAGTAATAATGATTGCTGTTGAAAAGATTAATTACATGTACATGCATGCTGGCTAAAGTCATCATTCCTTGTAAAAAATAAAGGCTTCTGTCATTTCATTATTTTATCTTTAGAAGTTGATGGACGTTAATAATACGACAATAAATTACTTAGGCCTTAGGGACATTACTTTTTAAATACCTCAGTCTCAGGAAATATGATGCCTGGACAGTGTTTACAACTAGATTATGTGTACAGTAACCATTTAGGTCATAGTAAAGTCCAAACTGATTACACAACGACATGCTACACAGCCACACCTACAGACAACAGTACATTCTGTGTCAGTACAGATAGTCAACGGGTCACTGTTTGCCACACTCCAAAATGCTTGAATCTCGCAAAATCTACCCACTAGTCTCTGTATGACTTAGAAGAACCGAGTGTGACTTCACAAGGCAGTTACGTCAACATTTCCATCAGTTTTTAGTTCTTATAACCGCCCTAATGCTGAACACTGTTAACAACATTTTCACGGGGCAGTGTGTTTTCGTACGCAAACTGAATTTCACTAAAACCAACTTTTCTTACAATTTATTTGCACATGACACAAATAAGTGGTAGGAAGTTATAATATGGACCATATCTTTCGCAAATGTTTCTTCAGATTTTTATGAGCATGACACTTTATATTAGTGTAGCGCTCGTGAATAAGCCCAGTATACCACTGGTCTGGTAGTACCAGCAGTAGCAGCCTAGTGTCAATACTGGCTGTGCTACCCTGGCTCATTGGCTGTAGCCTGTACTTGGCTGCATCGGGAGAACCGCTGCATCAACTTGCATGCATGCACAAACACAGCACCAGCGAGAGCGGTCAAACGCTAACTCCTCAACGTTAGTGAACATCAACAACATGACTGCTCATGAGCAAACTACCTTTGTTGAGTTATGTAAGGTTTTTCTAAATTCCATACAGGTGCGCAGCTTTCAAATGTTCAAAGTTTCACCGCCGTCAAACCGAGGGTTGGTTGACAAGGCCATTGACGTGTGACGCCGCGGAAGTACCGGCGTCCGCCTTACTGTTAACGCTTCATAAAGTAAAAATGCGTGTCGACCTTAAATAACGAGCACCGACATACATTTGTTATTAAGTCCTACAAATGTTCCTACCTTGTTGAAAAGTTTCGCTCTCCCGGAGTGGCAATAATTGCCTATAAACACAACGCTTCCCAACCGAACCAGACCCCGCGCAGCCATCTTGCCAACTCGCGCGTAAATCTCGCAGCTCAGTTGCGGCAAACAACGAGATTACAACATATTTTAGACCTCGCCCCCGATTTACCTAGGGACACGCTCAAAATGGATTAGAAACGCACGGTGTCAACACACATAGGTCCACTAACTGGTTAACAGTGCCACAAACTACCGACAACGCATACGGTATGTTTGTGTTGTAATGTGTAAAGTGAACAAGGTACGTAGCTTCATTTTTACACATGTATGGATCTGCCCATGTGGAATAGCTGGGCTTAACCACTTTACATTACAAAACGGTAAATTTATATAATGTTTAACACATTTATTTAATTATTTATTATATTTTTATAACGTATACATTTATTAACTTGTTTAAGTTATTATTATTTTATTGTATACATATTTCAAACTTATTTACTTTTAAAAGCTATGAATTTTATTTATTTTATTTTCTATTTATCTGCACCAAGACAGAAAGGTTAACTAATTGATAACTGTGCTCTGACCCTAGAGAATTCCAGAGATTATGTTAAACCTGTCCTCTTTCTGATGTTGTGTATCCAAATTGTTGGTGGTCTACCTCATTTTCTTGCACCTTTCATGTTGTCTTGTAATATTTCTTTAACAAGTGTGTTGACTTAGGGTGTTTTGTTGAACCAATCCAGTTTTCAGCATTTTACAATATTCAACTATGTACACAATGTTTTTCAGAACATCTGATCTAGCCGACCTGGCTACAGCAACTCTCGTTGATTAGCAGGATCTTACTTCAAGGAAATGACTGGTCATTAATCACCGCAGATAATCATCATGTGGAATAATTAATTACCACAAGGTAAGTATAGCGTAAAGGGTCAGCAAAAACAAGTCGCCTCTTCTAGGCTAGTTTCACATATTAAAGTACGAAGACAGATGATGTATCCACAAAGAAGTTGATAAATGAACTATGAACAAACATGGTCATGAAAAATTCAAATAATTATGCAAATCTGAACAATGTTGACAACTACGAAGAATGTGCAGCTTGCATGAAGAGGTGTGTTAATCATGAATATGTAATTATGGTCGACTCTTTCAATTACAGCAACTGAATGTTGTCGAGAATAACATATTGCACTGGAATACCAATGAGGAAACTCGCTGAAGTAATTAGTAAACACAGACATTCACTGTTGTCTATGTTCAATACATTTAGCCTAGCCACTGTGCACAGTAGAGCTACCACTTGTTATCAATGGCTGGCTGGTGCATTCATATTTTACTGTGGCTACCTTTTATGCAGCCACAGAGAATTAAATGTGTGTCAACTATTGTATAGAAACCGCCAACAATCGAGTCATGACTGCTGCTATAATATGAAATTATCATCATTACAGTTTACTTTTGTCTAGTGCTGGCAAAGCAAAGATAGATTCAGATAACGGCCGTCACATCAGCCGTAACTTGGCTAGTTCTGCGAAGACATAGGTCATATGGTAATATCACAAACATGTTGATTCATTTACCATATGTCAGCCAAGAAATCAGCGCATTGAAGCAGACTATATTAACTTACTGCACTGTATTTAATCAATACATTTTATATTACTATACCCAGTAGGGGTTTAACCTAATTGTGGTTTGGAACAATTAATGCAGAATTTATAATTCCAAAAGTAAACGTGGTGATTGCATTCTAGTAACTTATGACTAGGAATAACTGACTGTTTTCCTAGTAACAACATTGGTGGTAAGGTAGAATTACATGCTGACTACACTTTCTACAGTCAAATAGGAAATATGAATATTTAAGTAAAGTAAACCTAGAACACAATATGCAGTGTGCTATTTTGTTCCACAGGCTCACTGTCTACAGTAAATGTCATGAATAAGGATAGCCAATATTATGTCTGGGTTACACTTAGAAGAACTGAGTGTGACTTCACAAGGCAGTTACGTCAACATTTCCATCAGTTTTTAGTCCTTATAACCACCCTAATGCTGAACACTGTTAACAACATTAACAAAAAGGTAGGTTTTATTTGAAAATAAATGTATTCGTATTCGTGTTAAGGTAAAAGGTATAATGTGTATAAATGCCCTACAATTTTCATTTTAATTGTACATTCACAACCATGCGCGGTAACAGGAGGCAGGAGGCAGGGGGCAGTTGCCACCACTCGAATTTCGCTGGGGAGCAGACACATATGGTTTTGCCCCCAGTAAATGTGAGTTTGATTTTTTTGCGATCGTCAATGGCGGGTGTAAATTGTGGTTTATGGGAGAATTTTGGCGACAGTGAAAAGGGTGGAAGGCACACATATGGTTCTCCCCCCAGTAAGCGGCGCAAAATTTTCAACAGCACACCCCTCCCCTTCCGATGTCACGAGTTCAGCCGAGACAGCGTAGAGAGAAGATGAATTAAGTTACAGCGGCGCAACGGTGACACATTTTCGACATAATGTTTTTTAGAAACATGCAAACTAACAAAATGGGGGTATTCCCTCAGCCCTCCCAGCACTTTCATCTATCCCAAAGTCAGGCCAAGGTACCCCTTCCCCCAATCATGTCCCCATTTTGTAAGTTGTCAGTTCATTGTATTCTTCATAATTATATATTTTGTGAGGATTTTTTAATGTACGGTGTCAACATTGTCCCAAAAGGGCAAAGGTTGGAGGGGTGCTGTTGGCATTTTGTTTAAAGAATGCGCACACCTTCAAACCCCACCCCAAATCTGCCTAAACGCACATCAACCGGTAGCCCAGTGGCGCCATATTGCGACTTGTAAGGAATCATGGCTTACATGTATCACGCATTAAAGCGCCAGGTAACGCCACTATCTGTCGCTTCAGTTAACGCCAAGCCAGTGCCGCAAGAGTCAAATGGATAGGCTAGACAAACTTCTTCTGCTTCTTCTTCCAATTGATCAATAAACTTCAACATTTTAAGGATATGTGTTGGTTACTCTCTTCCTTGTTCTTTGCTGCCCAAGGGTGAGGGTCAGGTACAATATTGCCTAACCGTGCACCCGTTGTATTTTGTTTCCAAAGTTTTTTTTATCCATAGCTCCCTCTCTCCATCTTTCAGCACCCCGCGATCTTCTCATGTTCCTCCTCACGCAGTCCTCCAATCTCACCTGTGGCCTTCCCCTTTTCCCGTGGCCTTTATGTTGTCCCGTCTGTGCTCTCTGGTATATTTCCTGCACCCATCCTTGTCAAGTGGCCTTCCCATCTTATCCGGCTTCTCAATAATCCTCTGGTTAGGCTGCATTGCATTTCAACCTGTTTTCCCAGGTCGTTCGTCCTTCTTCTGTCTACCCTCTTTGTTCTTGTTATTCTTCGAACCCAGTTATTCTCACAAACTTGCAGCCTCTGTTGTTGTTGTTCTGTCAATACCACTCTCTCCAGACCATTAGAGCTTAGGTCTACCGGTGTAACATACCTACGCTCTCATAACTTTCCCTTTCAGCTTTTTCGAGACTGTTGTGTCCATCATGACTCCCTCTACCTTTCTCCAAGCATTCGCTCCTGTTTATATTCGACGTTGCACCTATATTTCTGAACGCCCGTCCGCCATAACTATTCATCCAAGGTATACACAATGCCATCCACTTGCATGATTTCCTTTCCATCCAATCTGTTGTCCAATTCCTCTCTCTTTGGTATCCAACCCACATCATTTATGTCTTCTCAAGGCACATTCTCAGTACCTATGCCTGTATGACGTAGCTCTTAGTTGATTCCCGCTGAACTTACGGCCGGATATTAATCCAAATACCATCAACACTTAAGTCTGGGCTGGAATCGTCGACCGTACGAAAGCCCGACTTGCCAGGAAACGCCGCTCCGTTTCCGAAACACAGACGTCTGCCAACCACGCCTCCATTGTTTAAGTCTCGCATTTAATTTGCTCCGTTCAGTTTCCTTTGTGGGCAGTTATTGTACTCTTTTGGGGTTAATTTACGGTTTAACGTTTCGCTTATCACTTCTGAATTTCTGTGATAATTTTTATCCCCAATTTTCAGTAACCATTTAGTCTTATTAGCTGTTACATTAATTACAACCAAGTATTTGTTTCTAGCGAATGTTTTGTTTCGGTCGGCATATATATAAACTGTAGCAACAGCCAATATCGGCCACCATACTTCATGTTTGTCTTTATCCCAAAGAATGATGGGATACGACATGTGATGGCAATGTCAAGTTTGTGTTGAATAAAGGTGGTTCAGCGTCTGTCAAAAAGACTCACTTACGAATTCTATATGGTGGCAGCGGGTTTTAAAACACCCACAGTCGACGCTAATACAACAAGGTAAACATGAGCATACCAGGGAGAATCCTACGGTTCAGCCAGCGCAGAATATTGCGCCCACTGGCATCCAGCTTGACATTCCACTGCCGGGAAAGTTCGATGGCGCAAATAGCCCTCAACAGGCTGAACTTTGGCCTAAGTGGCTAAAGCGGTTCGAACGCTATAGAGTAGCATCAGGGCTGAAAAATAAGCCAAATGCAGATCAAGTCAGTATCCTACTCTACAGTATGGGGGACTGTGCAGACGATATACTGTCTACGCTGACGGTAAACGAAGAAACCGATGCGTATGACGATGTGAAGATGGCGCTGAACGAATACTAAGACGAAACGTCATTTCTGAGCGTGCGAGGTTCAATAAAAGAACTAAGTCACCGAGTGAATCGATTGACACATTTATACAAGACTTATACAAGCTGTCGGAATTCTGCGACTACGGCAATTTGCGAGAGGATCTAATCAGGGATCGAATCGTCGTAGGCGTGTTCAGTGATGCTTTATCTGATACGCTACAAGGGAAGTCCGATCTGTCGCTGAAAAAAGCTATAGAAATTAGCAGGCAAGCAGAGGCAAGAAAACAAAATAGAGAATTTGTTAGAGAGAACACTGTTGCTAGCAAAACTGTTGATTTTGTCAAACCTTCTCACCCAATAAACTATCTCAAAGCCGGTACAAAGCACAAACCTAAGAACTACAATAACGCAAAAACAAATTCTGCTACAACAGGCACACACAACACATGCAAATGGTGTGGCCGCAGTCGACACGGTCGACAACAATGCCCTGCAAGAGAAGCTATTTGTCGCAATTGCCAAAAGAAAGGACACTTTCACTCTGTCTGTCGAGGTGTGAAACAACCGTCAAACCGGGTCAACGAAGTGCAGCAGCTCGAGAGTGTCGACTTGCCGTACCTCGGTTATGTTGGGGCACGAGACGACACAGAACACTGGTCAGCTGAGGTGGAGGTCAATGGTCACGCCACAAAGTTCAAACTAGACACGGGTGCAGCTGTCTCTGTGGTCAGCGATCAAGAGGCGTGGCTTAAAACAAAAAAGCTGCTACCGACAAAGCAAGCACTACGTGGTCTGGGTGGCACACTTCTACCAATAATGGGAGTGATCAAGGCAAAACTGCGCTATCGTAACAAATCACTCGATGAATTGGTGTACGTCATTAGACACCAAGAGTATTCTCTACTCAGTCGGCGAGCGTGTGTCGGTCTTGACTTGGTCGCACGTGTCGACAACGTCCAAGAAACAACGAGTCAGAAACCAAACTACCGTGCCGAGTACAGCTCTCTCTTCAAAGGCATCGGTAAACTGAGAACCGAACATTCACACCAGTCTGTTTGTACACCGCAAGGAAAATCGCCCATCCTCTACTTCCACAAATAAAATCTGAGATTGAATCGATGGTGCGACAGGAGATCATATCGGTGGTGACCGTGCCGACAAGATGGTGCTCCGGCATGGTTCCTGTCCAGAAAGCAAACGGCTCCGTGCGGATCTGCGTAGATCTGACGCAACTGAACAAGTCAGTACAGCGAGAGATACACCCGATGTCATCACTGGACGAAAGCCTTGCAAAGTTGGGCAGCAGCAAAGTCTTCTCGAAGCTTGACGCCAACAGCGGCGTTTGGCAGCTTCCGCTTGACGACGAGTCGCGGCTGCTGACTACTTTTATCACACCACATGGTCGCTACTGCTTCAACCGGCTACCATTCGGGATCAACTCCGCTCCGGAGATTTTCCAACGAACAATGTCGATCATTCTGGAAGGACTCGAGGGGGTCATATGTCACATGGACGACATTCTCATTCACGCCACAGATCAAACAGAGCATAACAAACGAGTGAGAGCCGTTCTTGGTCGCCTTCAGGAAGCTGGACTCACACTGAACGCAAAGTGCCATTGTTGAACACCACCGAACTATGCAAAATGCCGCCAAGGATACAAAGGTTTCGCCTACGGCTGATGCGATTCGCACCGTACGTCCGGTACGTGCCGGGAAAGCATCAAACAACAGCCGATGCACTCTCGCGTGCGCCGGTAGAAGCTCCCGCATAAGAGGACAAACTGTTTGTCGCAGAAGTCGAAGCGTTTGCACAACAGACGGTGAACATTATCCCGGCAACGAACAAACGCCTACGGGAAATAGTCGACGAGCAGAAAGTAGACGAGGAATGCAGTAAAATCCGAGAATACTGTCTTCATGGATGGCCTGCATATATGCCAAACCAGCCGCTACTACGTCAATACTGGGAGAGCAGGAGCCATCTGGCGATCGTTGATGACATTCTCCTATATGACGAACGCATCGTCATTCCTCGAGCATTGAGACTGGACGTCCTTGACTGTCTCCACGAACGGCATCAGGGCATAACGAAATGTCGGGCCAGAGCGCGTGCATCTGTGTGGTAGCCGGGTCTGTCGACGATGATCGAGGCAATGGTCTCAAAGTGCGTAACGTGTGCGAAAGATCGACCGGTGCCAACTGAACCATTGATGATTTCGTCATTCCCATCTCGTCCTTGGGAGAGGCTTGCGATGGACTTGTTCGAACTCCGTGGGAAAGTGAGTCTCATCGTGATCGACTACTACTCGCGGTGGATCGAGAGCAAATGTCTCGACGACATGTCGTCGGAGAGCGTAGTGCACGTGCTGAAGGAGATCTTCGCAACACATGGTATTCCCGACATCATCATTTCGGACAATGGCCCTCAATTCAGTGCAGCGACCTTTCGTCAGTTCGCAATGCATTACGGGTTTGTGCATGTGACGAGCTCTCCGCGATACCCTCAATCGAATGGAGAGGCAGAACAGGCAGTTCGCACGATGAAGGGGCTTCTGAAGAGGAACGAAGACGTACACGTCGCTCTCATGGCGTACAGATCGAACATTACGAATTCTATATAAACCAGATCTCCGATTACAATGCGTGGGTTCAGAGTTTGGCATTTTACCGCTCGGTGTCTTCGATGGCTCGCTGTGCTTGTGATTGGCGTCGCGCAACTTTTGTTGGCTCAGAATGAGGTTGTGATCAGACACTGGTATCTGTTCGCTGGTGTACCATCCTCGCGCGCCAGGGGTAGCTGCTGCTGATTAAGTCGGTGCCAGCCAGCAGTTAGTACCCCTTGGCTTTAAGCTCAGCCTATGAAATCGCTCACTAGATCAGTGGTTAAATTGTCGACAGGTCAGGTGGTCATAATAAAACTAATTTCAACCAACCGTGGCTCGTGTTACATGCAATGTTTAGGAAATAGAAGCAATTATTCGAATACACAGTACCGCTCAGCTGCTCGTGCTAATGGGCGAACAAGCCATTATATATGTTGGTATTCCCAGAAATCGTTTATCCGTCTTCAAACTGGGGCGGGTATTTGCGCTGTTCTCACGGGTGACGCAGTCGCGACTGGCGAAGTCAATTAATAGTTTGACTCTGCTAACTTCCCCACTTCGCGTAGGAGATCTGCCACGGTTAGTTTTGCATGGCAAACAGCTCTGGCTTGCGAGGATGTGGTGTACTGGTCACGCTGAGTCCACATCACACGAGCAGATCATACTATGACAGCATATCAGGCTCACCTTGAAATATTTAAAGTCATGCCTTTAATTAATTAAAGGCATGCCTTTAATTATTTTAATACGTGTGTATAAAGTTAAAGGCGTGGTTGTAACATTAAGATAATGCCTTTAATTAATACAATACGCATATGTATAATTAAAGGCATGCATTTAATTAATTAAATACGCCTATTTAATTGTAACCAATCAGAACCAGCGATATATATTAACAGAAGTATGTATCGCTGTTTCCGATTGGTTACAATTAAATACGCGTAGGTAAATAATTAAAGGCATGCCTTTAAATAATTAAATACGTGCCTTTAATTATTTAAGTACGCGTATTTAATTGTAACCAATCGGAACCAGCGAAACAATTATGTTAACACGCTTTCTTTTGTTCTGATTGGTTAAAATTAAATACGCGTAAGTAAATAATTAAAGGCATGCCTTTAATTGTAACCAATCGGAACCATGCAAACAACATTCTTGCGTGACATTTATGTTATGTTTGCCATTTTGTGTTATGCCATGGTTAGTATATTTAATGCTCAGTCAGTCATCGAGTTATTAGGAACGATTCGTCAGATTGTGGCCGATGTTGTAAGATCACACTCGCAGCACACTACTGGACCACAAGAAGCTATACGGCGGATACGAGAGGTCACAAGAAATCTTACCAGAATCGACAGCCTCGTTGTGAAAAGAAATGAAATGCAAGCATTATTAGTCAACACAAAATGAATACATATGGTATAGCGCCTATGATTATGCTAGATAGTTTAATTTGTATCTCTCAAACTAAAGCTGTTAAATTTTATCGATGCTAAAGCCGCGATGTGTGCTATGTATACTTACCTTGCATATTTTTGTCACTCTCGCAAATTGGTCACCGTTAGCGTACATGACTTGAGATCTTACTAAATATTACGTTAAATACAATTACAGTAAATATTTGCATTAAGCATATAAGACCTCATTTTAATATTGTACTGGCATTGTCCATTTATCTGGTTACTCTAATTCCTTCCAATGATGCAATGTTCTTTCAGCAGGCTTCGGACAATCGTAGAAAGTAGTAGAGGAAAGACGGCCCACCTACCAAAAAGGTTTTGTGAACAAGATATGCGATAATGAACTTTCTTGAGGAATGCATTGTTTAGTTATTACAAAAACAAAATTGACATCACCGCTCAGGATAAAGCGGTCCCTTATCGTGGCGTAAAGTGACCTCTTGCAATATTGACTAGAAAACTTATTTCTTTCACGAAAATAAAATAGAGCAGTTATGCATGTTATATTTTGAATGATGTAGCATTTTATCGACCAGCTGAAAAATGAAGTGCCAACAGTTGAACATCTTCAGTACCAAGCACCAAAAGTCAGAGAAACATCGGGACGTAACTGAGCAGCATCTGAAAACTCTCCTAGAGCTTGGCTTGAAAGGGACATAAATTGCCCAACTGCTTGGCATATCATACACAACTTTGAAAAAACGATTAAGGTAATTCTATTTATAGAGTAAGATTTGATAGTGTTATTGTTTTTTTATAATGCAAACATTGAAATATGTACCTGCATAAATATATCACCGCTTACAAAAATCTTGTTAATATGTGTCATGACTGGACGAGTGGTCATTATTGGTTAAAACAATGTGTTTATAACTAGAGTTTTTATTCAGTACCCTGAATCTACAAGACGTCTCATAATCTGAAAAAAATCACTTCAGGAGTACCTAAAAGTTACAAGCTGTCATCTATGCCAGGGTTTATCTTTGACCTTTATCTGTCACAACCAGCCCGGATGAAACTTTCTATTGTGATCTTACTCTGTAGTGAGGTATTTTGTGAAAACGCCTGAGATACGGATCTTTTTCAGATTGTAGTATTTATCTTGTTTTATGCAGAGAATTTGGAATTAGCATCAGCCAGCGATACTCGACGATAAGCGATGATGAACTTGACGCTCGATTGAAAACTGTGACCGCATATAATTTGAACATCGGGTACCGAGGGGCACGAGCAAGCTTTGAGACCATTGGCATACTTGTGCCTTTCCAACGAGTTCAGAGAGCGATGATAAGAATTAATGCTGCCGGTGTAGCTCTTCGCTGGGGAAACACAGTGCACAGACGCTCATACAATGTTCCTACACCAAATGCTTTATGGCATATTGACGGAAATCATAAACTCATCAGGTATCTAAATTAAATTAGTTCAAGATGTGTAATTATCAATCACTATTTGGTTTAACAATGCAAATAATTTAACATCATTCCAGTTCAACAAACACTGACATATTTTGTCATGCCTCATTTTTGCGTATAGGTTGTCCAATAAGTATGCAATTGTTTGAAGGACGCGACTTGTGCATGTTGAACATTGTTGATTTCTCAGTGACATTTCATATTCATTAATTTACTGTACGAATGATACCTTCATATTTAGTTCGATGCATTCTAGTGCTCTTCGTTCTCCTATAAACAGATGGAGGTTCGTTGTCCATGGAGGAATTGACGGTTACTGTCGACTGATTGCCTACCTGAAGGTGGCCACCAACAACATGGCATCTACTGTCTATGCAGCATTTCTTGAGGCTGTCGAACAGTATGGAATGCCATCTAGAGTGAGAATAGACGAGGGCGTTGAGAACAGTCTTGTTGCCTGATGAATGGTACAACACAGAGGTGCGAGTAGAGGAAGTGCTACGATTGGAACCATCGTCCATAATCAACGCATTGAAAGACTATGGGTGGATGTCTTTCAGGGGTGCTTGTCGCCTTTCTACCAACTGTTTACTTTTCTTGAAGAACAGTATTTATTAAACTGTGATAATGAATTACACTTACTGTGTTTGCACCTAGCATATTTACCACTGATCCAGAAGAAATTAGATGAGTTTACGCAGCAGCACAACAGACACCCGATCCAGAGTGCCCATCACCGCTCTCCACACAGATTATTCGCAAGTGGTGTACTGAGGAGTGCAAACAGCAGGACGACAACGATCAACGGCATCACGCTATCTGCTGAGCAAAGGTATATCGTCGACCTTAGCACTACTGTGCCAGAATTGCAGCGTTTGGCTACAGTGATCGAGGTACCAGATGTTACGCACCATTTCACCGTGGAACAAATTCAAGAGGTTCAAATTGAGCTGGCTCGTGTCACAAACGCATATGACAATTTGGGCATCGAATCATATGTGCTAGCAATAGAATATCTGAGCAGGAATCATGTTACTTAAGGACGACAGGGTAGCTACCGTGCAGTCAGAATCTGCATGATCTTTGTCATATGTTAGGAACACTTTCGATTTAGCATGCTCATGGAAAGTTGTGTCATTTTCATGTTTATTTGAGTAGACAGTTCGAATAATTGATATCCGAGTGTACCAATGCTTGTATACAATGAAGGTATTGTTCGTTTCCGTTACCTGGCAACTAGGAAACAACTCTGAAAAGAGATAATACTGTGCATGTTGCATGTTTTAACCGATGTTTACACATACGGCAAAAAGAACACGATTCAAAATTACAAAAGTTGTTCATTCAACTTGAAAACATTCAAAGAATGAATCGTGGCGTTTGCGTGTTTTCACACACGTTGCCGTCAAACAAAAGGCAGGTAAGCATAACAATTAATCTGTTTGATAATATCGCAAAACTCCGACATTCCCTAAATCATGGAATACTGATATGCCTCTGCTGAGTCAAGTACCATGCAGAATTCTCTTATGAATTCCTGGAAACTTATATATATGTCGAAGACAGCTCCAAAATGTTCGAGCAAGAGTGCACTGTGGGGCACCGCATAACCCCAGTTGTACCGTTGAACATTACTGTTATCTTGCACGGCTGATGGACCGACTCGGTAACAAACAGTAAAAACTTCGCAAGATAATCCTCATCAAGGTTGCTGATAAACTCCTGCAACTAGTAGTAGGTAGTGTCCTTCTGGCCTGTCAGGTCGTTATTCTGTGTGACTAAGCAGCTTACCACCTTTTCCTGTGTGGGTCTTTGCTGCTCCTGCATGTACGTCAGGTGGTCGATACTGAGCTGTGCCCAGAAGATGGCGCGGTGAGATTCAGGGATACCCTTCCTGATCTGCGCATATAGGAAGGCTGGCCGCTTCACCATCTCCTCTTCTGCAATGGCAAGGACCTGCTCCTCTATTTCCTCACGGCGAGGAAGGTCGAAGTAATTGTGTGCACTGAAGAAGTGCTGCAATCGGTTCCGCTCACCCTCGGTCAAGCCAGCGAATGACCCCATAGCCTTGCGGAGAAGAGAGTTTTCCCGGTCAGTGACGTAGAGGAGGAAGTCGTCTAACAAGCACTCCTTCGCAACTTCGGTTTCGAAAATAACGTTGAGTAGCATTGATTTCGAGAGCATAACTGGCAACGTTCCAGTGAGGGCCACTGTATGGGAAAGAATCCGCCCCAACGACACGTACTTCCACGCTTCCTTTCTCCCGCGATGAAGTGGAAGTCTTGGAACAACGCGATGTTCCCCACACAACAGCTCTTCCGCGACTGCCCTCCAGAAGATGGTAAACATCTCCTTAGTAAGTCCGCCAAAATCGTCCCCTTCTTCACATTGGAATTGCACAATGAGACGACACGCTGTCATATCTTCCTGGCGGTACAGATTCAGCAGAGCCATAACGACATCGTGACGTTGTATCGCAACAGTCTTCTCGGATGATGTCGTTTGTGACAAGTCAGCCAGTGCTGAAATATATAACGTTTATTTACAATTATATTCATTAGTTCAACTGTGCTAATTGTCATCTCACATGTTTGGCTTGTATGAAACACACCTCAATGGCACAGAGGACACTGTGGTTCCTGGATTCATCTCTGGACATATTAAAACACATGTATCTGTTCTTTCTAAAAATTGAATATACGGATGCTATTTTCAATCAATTTACATTCCTTATTAGTATTCATATTAACACTGCAAAAATACCTATCGTAACTTTGTAAACTTAAAAACAACATAAAATAAATGCATTGCTAAAAGTAATTCATACAATCAATGCCACTGGAGGGAATGAAGAATGAAATCATTGCACCTTTTGATACATCAGCCTCGAGTGTATGTGTTGGAAGAGCTCCACCGACGAAGGACCCTGTACCAGCAGCCCTGATCTGAACCTAAAATAATGTGAAGATACTTCACACAATGCATGTAATAATAGTTATATACTATGCTCATGCTCACAAATATTTTTGTGTTTTTTGTTGTTGTCACGCTATTATTATATGCCATTAAAACCTTGTTATGTAATAAAGTTATTATTTGATGATGGGCAAAACTGTAACGCGAGTCACGGTGGTAATGCACTAATGTATTTAGAAAAAACATGCTTGTATATTGTGAAAAAAGACCTACCGTAGGAGTTCCGGCATCAACGTAATGTTCTTCCTCCATTTCACTCTACAGAAGACATAACAGAGATTCATTCATTGAATGCATCGGGATTATATTTTCCGATGACCCCATACTAGCGATAATATTACTTCATATAATATCAACGGAAACAATTACTTGCTGCCGTTTCACTTAGACATGTTTGCATATTATTTAAATAATGTGGATATCTATCAATTAAATCTTCTGCAGCGCTCCCATAATCTTGTGCACGGGAATATGACTCATCCTCAAATGTATTTGCACTGAAATCTAATCCCCATGCTTTCCCCAAAACAATTGTTGGGTTAATTCTGAATACTGAAATGTACTGCCCCGACCTCACACTTGAAACCCACCCATCTGCACAACGAGGAGCATTGTAAATTGGGCCTGATGATTACTATACTTATGTACTGAACAGTATGTCACAAGAAAGATTAGTGGTATGAGATCACTATAAATTATATTAGTATTAGTTATTTTAACATTAATTTGCCACATAGTGTAAATGTTACAACAAAAACCTTACCGCTGTATCTGAGGGGATATCCTCAAAAACTTCGGTGGAAGTTGCAGTACTTTCCTCTTGAAGCGTATTGTCCTGTTATAAACAAGTAAAAATAACGTTTATAGTAAGAAACGTTTACGAAGGTAAATGATACCTAACATTAAAAGTTAATAATTATATTTATAATTGTCATTTTGTTCCTGTCAGTATTTTACACGATGCAATAGACTGCGCAGCCACGATGTGTGACCAGGGTACACACAATACAGAGATACTTTGTTTTCAATAAATAGGCGCCAAGTCTGTAAAGCAATGGATGCACACTGGTGCGAAGTAGTAAACTAGGTACTGGAATACGAGACAATGTGAAAGTAAAATCCCACTAGCCACGGGTGTTTTCCTCGTGAAGCGGATTGTCCTGTTATAAAAATGTAAAAAAAAACGCATAATAAGATACGTTGACGAAAGTAACGATAGATAATATTAAAAGTTCATAATGATAAGTTTTCGTAAAATTGTCATTTTGTTTCTGCCGGTATTGCTTGTCCTGCAAATATCCGCACATAAATACTATACAAGGCCGGAAGTAGCATATGAAATATCATACTGCAAAATTAATTGCAGACCACTATCGTTGGCTTAGGTGGGTCCTAAAATCCGGAATACGTTTATTACAAATAAATATCTACAATACTGTGCATCTATTAATGTCTTAAAAAGGACCGTCTACTTTTGCTTTTCCAGTAAACATATAATAGTTTCTGCTGTGAATGTAATTTTATAGTATATGGTGCACCTTTGCTACATCTGTATTATCAATTTATTTTACTTCACTATAAAAAGCTTTCCTAAGAGTCTGTTTGAAAAAAAATTGACGGAGTAGGTATTATAGATTTAGCACATAGATATCTTTCTGAAGTATTTGATCAGTTTTTGTTAAAAACGACATAAAACATTAGGACGCAAGATTTGTACTCCCACCAGTAAGTGGCGGCTAAACCACTGACCTATAGTATAACTGGAATGGCTGCCTAGTGTTATAAGTGAAGCCGCTAGGCGCCATTAGGCTAGGTCGAAGAACCCTCATCACTGACGGCACAAGTTGATGATGTTACACTTACACTCAACTGCTAGTCGACATGTTTTGGTATATTTTTTCTTACAAAATAGACTGTCACATGTGTTGAATATATATTATATATATATAGGCCCTATATATTTATTTATTTATAGCTGGCATCCATCCAATTTAATTGTGTCATATTGTGCTAAATAACTGATCACACCCATAAAAATAACTGAAAATAATCATACCGATGTCGGACTGGTAGTTTTCAAACTCGGAAACTAGTAAAAGATTGCAACATTCAATAGACTTGTATCCATCCTCTTCCAAATCATGGCATTTTGCATGCCGCTATCATAAGCTCAAGCCACCCTGTTGTAAAATTTTAATACAAGGTTATAATATAACAATAACTTTTGTATTAAATATGATTTTATAAGTAGTAAGCATTAATTGACAGTGTTTAACACTAACTAACTAATTAACTCACTAACATTAACTAGCTACTACCACTAACTAACATCAAACAAGCAAAATAATACACTAGAATAATAATATATAAATTACACTAGTCTAATGTTAAAATAAAATCGATGGAATGTCAAGCCGTTTGATCTTGCATTCTGGCCATCTCGATGCACACAGCCATATGCCACACAGGCAGACATGCAGGCACAGACAGTAACGCAATAAATGCTTGGATATGCACAATTTACCACGGCTTTTGTGTTGGACTGCATCTGAAGGCGCGACCGAGAGACCACGTCATATGAACATAGTCATAGAATTAATACATAAATATAGAAGTATATCTACGTAATCAACGTGCTGGTCGTTTTAAGCAGAACGTGGCAAAGAAAGATCGGCCATGATTAAGTGCAACAAAATGTTGCTAGCAGCATGATCCTTACCATTTATGTTTGGGACTTGAAAAACATCCTCCTCCTCCTCCATCCTGCCGACGTTGCACTTACACGCTCGATGACAAGGACGTCTATTTGTAGCAGTTTCGTTTTGTTTTGTTTCGCTTGCTCTGATGTTTCCGTGGTTCCGATTGGTTACAATTAAAGGCATGCCTTTAATTATTTACGTACGCGTATTTAATTTTAACCAATCAGAACAAAAGAAAGCGTGTTAACAGAATTGTTTCGCTGGTTCCGATTGGTTACAATTAAATACGCGTACTTAAATAATTAAAGGCACGCATTCAATTATTTAAAGGCATGCCTTTAATTATTTACCTATGCGTATTTAATTATAACCAATCGGAAACAGCGATACATACTTTTGTTAATATACATCGCTGGTTCTGATTGGCTACAATTAAATAGGCGTACTTAATTAATTAAATGCATGCCTTTAATTTTACATAGGCGTACTTTATTAATTAAAGGCGTTATCTTAATGTTATAACCACGGCATGCCTTTAATTAATTAAAGGCATGACTTTAAATATTTAAAGGTGAGCCCGCTTGTGGACACGGGAATTGAGAGTTGCGGTTGCGACGGCCTGTGTGGTGTGTGTAACCTCCGCCACTCGGTTGTTGCTAGAGAATTTCACCCTCGAGTTCACGACCAGCCTTCTATGCCACTGGGTTTTAGTCAGGTTCTTCACGCGTCCCAGCTCGACTGTCATGCGATATCGGGAGAAAAGTTCGTCGTCGACGTGTGAGGCGAATCTATGGAAGCACCGGCCCGTCATACAGGCGGAATAGCGTCGCGACGCAATTACTTGTACGACACGACGCAATTATTTGCGTCGCGACGCAACTCGAATTGCGTCGGGTCTAAATGGCGTCGGGTATCACATCGATTTACGTCGTAACGCAATTCGAATTGAGACGCGACGCAAATAATTGCGTCGTGTCTTACATCGAATTACGTCGGGTCGCTAAATGTTCGTCGGGCACCAAGTCAACCAATAGCTGTACGTTTCCCCATAGTCGCAAATTCTTTTAAGTTTGTTTACGTTTATGTTTATACGTGTCACGAAATACGACCCGCCATTTTGTTTGATAATTCTTTTTTTAGTGTTAGAACATATTATCTCAAATCGTTAGCAATGCAACGTTTCCTTTGGAGTGGATGTAGAAACCGCCAATTCATTAACGTTCCACATTCCTGAGATTCCGTCTTTCGCTCATTTTACCCTCGGATGGTATAGTGTAGGCACAGTGCAGGATTACGTGATTAATTGCCAATAGTCACCGTGGCGAGCATTTGACTAAGTTAGCCCAACGAACATGTGTTAGCTGGGATGAGGTCCCAGTGATGAATGTCATGGCGGAAAACACAGACGCCCCGTCGACATCCCATCATTTTGTGTACATTTGGCACAATTTTGACATATTAAATACAATGCACATTTGCTGCAATACATATTAACGGATGCCACTTCAGGAAGTCAATGCCGCTACTCTGTTTGCATTAATTGTTTCCGCTTCGGAATGTGTTCATGCAATGCATCTTTTAGGCCGCACTGTTGTGCCAAATAATTGCAATTCGTATGTTGTCTTATTAATCACGCTTGCATGACATGGAACCAGCTAATCTAAGACAGCTGGTTCCGGGATTCCAACTATAATTATCTAAACAAACACTAGATCATAATGTATTTTATTACGCAATGACATGACATGTAATTAAATGTGCATACGTATGATAAGTAAAACCACACATAAAAATACATCTCACAAACACACCAAACCGGGTGGTAGAAACAAATTAGTACCTTCTCATGTGTAGTATTATAACTGTCTAGTCATGTTACACAAACAACTGCTATGGATATTTCGTTTATAATACAATGTATAGCAGACATAGTGTATGACCAAGTGAGTGCGACCTGTACAGGTATTGGGGATGTGCTGCCTGTTCACTCTCAACAGGACTATAGAAAACGCAGAGTCTGCTGGAGTTATTTAGACAAATTTGTACATAACGTGGGTATGAAGGTTGAAGATGTGCACTGTGCAATACCTGTACAATTTGAGTACGAATAGTCTTCGTTCATTAGTCGCAGAGTGGCTGAAGGCTTCTCAGAGCAGTCGAGATGGTGTTTGATTGAATAGGTATGTCCGGGTGTAAAGTATAAAGCGCTCTGAGCAGTCCTAAGAACGGGGTACTGCGCTAAAACCGTTTGCCTTTTTAGAATTATTTTAAATGTCAGGCAATTTTATTGTCAATATTTGAACATTAATGTTCATTAGTTGTGTGATGAACCAGACAGTCAGAAGCCATTCGTTATATGACCGGTTATCAGTTTTAATGCGTAGGATATGTATGACGATTACATCTGTGATGGTACGTGCTGTAAGACCCACAGAATACGTCAGATTCCATTACAACATTACATGCTTGAGAGTGGAAAGGTTCTATGGCGGGATGTATTTACTGGATGCACACAAGTCTAGGTACAGGAAGAACATAATATCGATGTATTTTTTTGTGGTTTATAAATATCTTGAACAGTAAAATAGTCTCCACGACTGTGGATTTATTCATGCAGTAGAGCGTTTATCTCATGAACACTTCTTAGATTTTGGTCCTTGCCGGTATGGACTAAACAATGTTCCACGGGATGAACTCTTGCTTGTAATAAATGTAGTTGATGCGTTGACAATGGGCATGGCACAGTTGGGGATTGACATTTGGTGGTAAGTGTTCGGTTGTTGAGGTAGTGGTAGTGTCGTCTGTAGTAGAGGCAAGTTCGCCAGAAAGGGGAAAAAATCCCATTTCTGGTCGATGTCGTGTAATTAATTGTTAACTGCACCGGATATGAATAACTGGCGAGGAGGAGGAGGAGGAGGAGGAGAAGAAGGAGGACTAAGAGGACTAGGACGAGGAGGAGAAGAAGAAGAAACTATTTTGTGCGTACTTGCTACCTATGTTGCCCAATATAGCAACCCCGAATAGGAGGTTCGGGGGGTTCGCATTGGAGCGAGGTGGCGCAGTGCACAGAGCGGACTCTCAGTGGAGAGCAGATGGGTTCGAATTATGTGCTCCCGTGTCGAACCTTGTATGAATGAGTACCTCATTGGATATTTGTGTGTGAATAGTTTTCGCGCATTAAATGCAGCGTGGCTGAATTCATAAACGTTATGTTATGAATTCTTCAGCGAGAAGTCGATTTGGCGCTCGATTGAAGAGGTCTGCCAGGGATTAAAGTGTAAAACGCTTTGAGCAGTCCTGAGGACTGAATACATCGCTATATAAGAACTTACCTTTACCATTATCTTTTTGTTTAGAAAGGCAGGGGCATAAAAAGGGGTTCAAAAACAAAAAAGAATTCCCAGTCAAAAAGTACGCCCGCTCTCCAAGGAATGACACTAGGTCTATACTCACACCATGCAACGACTCTGCATCTTGTGAAATAATCATTCTTCGGTGAGTAAAGCGTACATTTCGATCGATGATTCGTTTTTTTGATGGTTTTGGTGAAAATCAAGGGTAGTGCAGTTGGAGGCTCCCAGCAAATCTGCAACAACATCCGCTCTCGTCATCCGAGTAGAAACGCGTGCAATTGCATCATCTGGTGTTGATTCAAAACAATTTCAAACACTACCCCCATCCGTTGACACCTCGAACAATCTCCAATAATACACTAGTGAAAGTGGTATGCTATCTATACGCTTTCTTTTAATAACTTACGTGGAATTAAACGGTCAAGGAATTTAGTGATAGTACAATAATATAAATTTAACCCGTGTAAAGCCGGTTATTTATATAATATTATAAATATGTTAACTTGGAATAATTTAAGTTCATCTCCTAACTCGCAACGTTCTATGTCCACTCGCATCTTTGGATCATTGGCCTCTATAAAGTACAATTTCAATTGGTCACGATATTTATTTAGAATGATTTATTTACATGTTTCCGATAGTTTATACCAGTGTTCGACGTTTACCTTGAAAAGGTGCTAGTCAACTGGACCAGCAACTTCAAAAAGTTACTGGTTCTACAGCAAAGCTACTGGTCCGCATTTTAGCAATGGCACAATGCGCGGGCGCAAACGGCCTGCTAAACAATAGGCCTTAAAGAAAAAGTGTACAATGTATTGGCAGCTGATAATCATTTAATAAATATGTCAGATATGTGTTATTCTGCTGATATGTACGCTTATAAACTTATTTGATATATAGCAATACTGATAATTAATCTTATTTCTGTACATTCGGTAAAATAATTACGAACAACAGTGATTTGGAAAATGTTCCTCAATTCGATTTAATTGAAACAGATGGCACACACTGGCAGTCGACCATTCATTACCCATCTGTGAGCAAAGCCCTATAGAAACCGTTGTGTTGAACGATGCTTTATCTTGGTGTTTATGTAATTTTTGTAGATGTGAAGACAGCTTAATTATAATGCCTTTGTTTACTTATAATTGTTGTAATACACTTTATATAATTTCCTTCTGGTGAAATACATAATCATATATTATAACGAACGTTTTGTTGTATTTTTAGACCATCATGTTCACAACTGTGTAATATTTTATACTGTACTGTGGTTTGAATATTTAAATGCAATAAAATGCTTCCAGAGCAATGAATTAAAAAGTGTGTTTTAATATAAATCATGATCATGTGTCTCCGGTTTGTAAAGTCCCCCAAAAGTGTAGTGTATAATATTATATATAGTACTAAATGTTACTCAATTACTTACCGCACGCGTTTGCGTAATGCCGTAAACTTCTTCAATTTAATTTCTGTTTGTTTATTGAGTAAAAAACTGCCCGTGAATGGCACGATGCGCAACATATCTTATGATGTCATAATAACGGAAACCGACCAACGGAGACGAAATGCATTAAGGACGAAGAAAACGAGGTCAGGTGAAACACGATCACGTAACCGTGAGCTGGATAATGCCGACGAACACCCCGAGTTCAACTTCGTAGCATGAGGAAAACGTCTACATTGGCGCCACCTAGCGAGTAATACATATATTAAATCTGAACTATTTGATAGGTGGCGCCAATGTAGCGAGTTTTCCTCACGATGTTTGGACAATCATAATTATCACCAGTCCACTCACCAATAAGTACTGCTATACGTTTTTGGAGCTCTACTAACTTATGCGATCACCCCAACGTTACTAGCAAAACTTTTTGTTTGAATGTAACGTGGCAATAACGTGATGTCTCCGTGTGAAATGTCCACGTGGTGACCACGTAATTGCGACCATACAAAATCACGTCGCTTCTACGTAGAAAATGCCACGTTGTGACACCATCAACGTGTTCTAGAGGTTGTGGTAACGTAAAATTGCACATGAAAACCACGTTGTGACTGAAACAATTGCACGTAATGACAAAACAACAAGACTCGTGATCGACTGATCATAAACGTAACTCATTTATCCGTGACCGTGTCGCAGGGAAGAATCAGCCCAACAATATTATAAAGTTCGATAATATGACATTATAGTCCAGGATGTTACATCCCCCTTTTTTACTAAGTAACGAGAACATTAACTACAACTATGGATTATATATGGCGCATATTATTCTAATTTAATATCGCAACTAATCTACTGTGGCACATATTTTACTAAGGTAATATGGCAACTCAATTAATTATTCAGTGTTAGGCTATAAGTCGAGCCTGTCGGGTTGTGTGATTGCTCGTCCCGACCTCGTTCGATAGGACAGCTGCGTCGCGTCGTCTGTTCTTCGTGCGCGTTCGTGTTGCTGACGTGATGTCGCCTGCTGCTGCGCCGGCTGAACTTGTGATGTGACGTCACCGCCTTCAGCTGTCGGAGTCTCGTCAGCGAAGTGTACTCGTCGCGGTGACCCCGTCGTTTGTAGTTGACGTCGGTTGCGCCGCAGGATGCGACCGTTCTGCGCCTCGATGAGGTAGGAGCGCGGTTCGTCGCAGGTTGCCGTCACAATGGCTGGCTGCCACCGGCCTGACACGTGGTCTTGCATGCGCACTTGCTGCCCTGTCGTGAGTGGAGGCAAGTCGTGTGCACGCGTGTCGTGATACGATTTCTGCGTGTCCTGACGCTCCTGTAGTCGTGTGTGTGTCTCGTCTCGGTGCGTCAGGACGTTTCTCAGCTGAATCGGGAGGTCGCCTTTCATCTTGCGCGTGTAGAGCAGCTCGCCCGGCGATGGCAAGTGATGGTCTATTGGCATCGTTCTCAGGCAAAGCATCGCCTTGTGCGGATTGACTCCGCTCTCCCTGGCCTTGAGAAGAGTGCGTTTCACTGACTGAATATTACGCTCGACGAAACCATTCGACTGCGGGAAGTGAGGAGAGCTCGTTACATGCTCAAATCCCCATTCCTCTGCAAACTTCCGGTAGTTGATACAGTCGTAGTGCGGCCCGTTGTCACTCATGACCTTCTCCGGGGCGCCGTGTTCCGAGAGGATGTCCGCCGTGGCCGTCACTACTGCGTGGCTGGTACACGGTGTCGGCATCTTGCGTATAAACGGAAACTTTGAGTAGTAGTCGACGATGATCAAGTACTCGGAGTTGTTGTAGTGAAACAGATCGGTCCCTAGAATCTGCCACGGTCGTGTCGGCAGTACGTGTGGTAGCAGTGTTTCTCTGGGGTTTGTCCGTTGATGTGTCTGGCACACGTCGCATCTCTTGATGACCTCCTCGATGTCCTTGTTTATACCATCCCAGAAGACACTGCTTTTGGCTCTCAATTTGCATTTCTCTACGCCCTGGTGTCCCGCGTGTAATCTCTGCATCACATCGGCCCTCATACTGTCGGGTATCAGTGCGCGATCACCTTTCAGGATTATCCCGTCCTCTACGGACAGCTCGTCGCGATAACGCCAGTATGGCCGCAAGTTTCTCGGGATTTCGTCGCGTTTCTGTGGCCACCCTTTGACGATGATGTTCAGCAGATCGCGGAGTACCGTGTCTTTTGATGTTTCGCTCCGTAGTTCGTGGATCTTGTTGTTCGAGAACTGTACCATGCTGACCATGACATCGAGGTCGATTTCGTCTCTGCTTTGAGGGTTTGGTAGTCTCGATAAACCGTCTGCCAGGAGCAACTCCTTTCCCGGCCTGTACTTGATTGTGACGTTGTAGTGTTGGATTCTCAAAAGCATTCTTTGCAGTCTAGGAGGAGCTGCTGTCAGGTTCTTTAGCTGGATCATTTCCAAGGGTTTGTGGTCGCTTTCGATCACAAAGTGCTTGCCGTAGACGTATGTTCGGAATCTTTCGGCTCCAAACACGACAGCGAGTAGTTCTCTCTCTATGTTTGCGTATCTTCTCTCAGCGTCTGTCAGACTCTTGGATGCATACGCAATGGGTCGTCCTTCTTGAAGCAGGACAGCTCCCAATCCTCTCCCTGACGCATCAACTTGTATGACTGTGTCCTTGTCACGGTCGAAGTAAGCCAGTGTTGTCTCCGTGCAAATTGCTGACTTGACCTTCTCGAAGACTTCCTGATGTGCCTGTGACCATTGGAAGTCGACGTCCTTTTTGAGCAGGTCTCTCAGGTTTGCCGTACTCTGTGACAAGTTGGGTATGAACGGACCCATGTAGGTGACGATGCCTAGGAACTCTTGCAGTTCTGTTGCGTTGGTTGGAGTTGGAATCGTGTGAATATCCTCGACCTTCTTCGGGTCAGGATGGACACCTTTGTCGTCGTATACAGTACCAAAAAAGGTGATGTGTGGCGCCTTTATCGTACACTTCTTACTATTGAACACCAGGCCGTGTTCTCGCGATACTCTCATCAAGTTATGTAGGTGGGCGTCGTGTTCCGCCTCGGTGCTTCCGAATACAGCGACGTCGTCCGCGATGCCTACGGTGCCTGGGCAGCTCTCGAGGATCATGTCCATTTTCTGTTGGAAGACATCTTGCGACATGATGAGCCCGAACGGCATCCGAATGAAGCAGTACCTCCCAAACGGACTGTTGAAAGTCGTCAACAGGCTGCTCTCCTCGTCAAGTGTTACGGACCAGTAGCCATTTTTGGCATCGAGCTTCGAGAAGTGTTTCGCGCCCGTGAACTTGTGTGTGACCTCCTCCAATGTGGGTGTCTTATGGTGACATCGCTTTATGGCTCTGTTGAGATCTTTGGGATCCAGACATATCCTCAGCGTACCGTCTTTCTTGCGAGAAAATGCCAGACTCGAGACCCAGTCGGTCGGTTCAGTGACTTTCCTGATGACATTCTCTTTCTCCATCTTGTTGAGCGCTGCCAGAAGTTCCTCCTTCACCTGAATAGGACACTTTCATGGCGCGTGGATGACCGGTTGCGCATCGAGATCAGTGACGATGTGGTACTTTCCTGGGAAGTTGCCCAACGAGTCGAATCGGTCTGGGTATTTCTGCTTCAACGTTTGCGTCGATTCGATTGCATCTGTGTCACGTGTGCCGGTTTGTTCGACAGTTAACTTCTCAATCGCGCAGTGTAAGGTTACCAGTCTGAGTTGGCGAGAGTTTGGGAGTCCTAGGATCGCTGGACCGTCTGTCTATGCCACGTAGAACTCAGCATCTACCCAGACGCCTTGGTGGTACCGACATGGTAGCTTGATCGTCCCGTACTGTGGTATGCGCGTCCCGTTGTACGCAGATAGGGTGGTGTAGTTTTTTAGCGTGAGCGCTCCGGGGGTCGGGTGTTGTCCCGTCATAGCTTCGGGAAACATCTTCATGAAGATTCTGAGTGGAAGTATGTTTCCTTGTGCCCCGGTGTCTACTTTGACCTGTAGATCGGCTGTCTGGCCGTTGCGTGCACTAGGTAGCTTGACGTCTAGTGTCGCAAATACTTCGTCACGTGTATCCTTGGTGCTGTTAAGTGTCATCATCGATGCGAAACTGAGGTGTTCGAACTGGTCAGCTGCTTCATCGCGTGGCTCGCGCTCTAAGCCTACTGCATGGACTGGCGTGTCGCGCCTGCCGCGTCTGCCACGTCGTCCGCGGGATGGGCCGTCATAGTGACGTCGTGGACGCGTGTCACGTGACTTGGATCGGCCGTGACGTCCTCCTTGGCCCCCTGATGACGGTTTCCTGCATACTGACTCCCAGTGGTTTCTGCCACCGCACTTCCTGCACGTAGAACCGAAGGCGGGGCATTGGTCCCCTTTTTGATGAGACTGTCCACAGTATCCACAGCCGTCGCTGCGTCTAGCAGAATTACTATTAGCTCTGTTCACATAGTGCACGGCGGTGTTATCTTGCACTCCCTGCAACTGAGTCATGTGATTAATCGAAGCCTCAGTTGTTCGGCCTATGTTGACTGCCTTTTCCAGTGTTAGCGTTTCGTCATGGGCTAATAGTTGTTTCTGTACTTCAGGTATCTTAGTTCCAATAATCAACTGTTCAATCAACCGTTCGTCGGCCTCTGCCGGGCTGAATCTGCACTTCTGAGCCTGTAGCGTACATCGCGTGACGTAATCATCAATGGACTCTCCGGCCGCCTGGTTGTACTTCTGCAGGTAGAACCTCTGTAGGCGAAAGTTGACTTTTGGTTCAATATGATCCTGGAATTTCCCCCACACTACGTCTGGGTCGTTTTTCTCAGTGTCTGTTAGAGTTGGGTCACTCGAGCTGATAGAATTGCCGACGTCTTGTTCCGTCGTCGCTGCCGCGCTGCGTACGTCGTCGTACGGTCGTAGGTTCGTGCCTCGCGTAGGTTTTCAACGGCTAAGGGGCGTTGTTGAGTCGATTCGTCGATGTCTTCACGGATTTTCTAGTAGATGCGCCGCTTCACTTGAATGGCTTCGTATGTATTCACACGCGCTTGTCAACGTAAACGTTCGTGGGCCCAGTGATGTACGCGAAAGTAGTTCGGCTTCACTATTGTTGCCACGTTGGTGGTGCGATAAACACATCAATGTACTGCTAATTCGTTAGGTAGTGGGCCAGCAATGTCCTTACGTTGTGTGGTTTCTTCGTTGATTCGTTTCGAACCGCTGCCACCATGAAACAATTGCACGTAATGACAAAACAACAAGACTCGTGATCGACTGATCATAAACGTAACTCATTTATCCGTGACCGTGTCGCAGGGAAGAATCAGCCCAACAATATTATAAAGTTCGATAATATGACATTATAGTCCAGGATGTTACAGTGACCACGTAACTGCGACCCAACAAAACCACGTAGTTTCTACATAAAATGCCACGTTGTCACAACGTCAGCGCAACGTGGCTGCCACGGGGTAACTACGTAGAACATGCCACTTTATGACGTCATCAACGTGTTCTAAAGGTTGTGGTAACGTGAAATTGCACATGAAAACTAGATAAGAACTATGTCTATTTGTTTTACGCCACTTTACTGAACTTTGTAAACATGACAAACAATAAAGAAACATGTTCAAACTGGTACGTTGTTGTGTTCGCCATTTGCAATACAGTCTGTGTGCAAGTGCGAGTCATAGTCACATAGGGAGCATTTAGTATCTCATTGTTCATATTGTTCTATCTCCCCCCAAGTCTTCATCACTTATTTTAGACTGTAAATAATAGTCTATAGGTTTCATAGTCTGCCAGCCATTTCGGTGGTTTGATGTTACGGCCATATCGTGAGACGCGCGTTGGCGTGGTAGGGGTAGGAATGTTCTCGAGTGTTGGAGCGACATCTGTTGACGCCGTTGGAGCCACTGCCGATGATACAGTTTTCTTGGGGCTCTCCACATTGTCCTCCCATCTTTCAGGAGTTGCGATGGTGTGTTGTGTGATGTGTGTGGGTTCCTTCTGTCGTCGAGGTTGAGGTTGTGAAGTGCGATGTGATGCATGATGCTGAAGGTCCTGTTTTTGTAACAACCAGAAACCGATCCCATCCTTGGACCAATCTGTGGCAAGGCAAGTCGGCTTATCCTTGTCAAAGATTGTGACACCTTTCTCTATCTCATTAGTGATAATGTCTTTGGATTCCTTGAAGAGTTTGTCTAGTTGGTCGTCCCACACAAATGGGTTATCGGGTTTCAGCAGGTGTCGGAAGGGCTGCATCCGGTCTGCCATGCTGAATGTATACGCCACTTGGTTGACGAGCCCGAACCAGGATCGAACGTCTGTAATGTTTCTGGGGGTGGGGAAGTCGCGAATGGCTTGTAGGTATTTTTCGCAAGGGCGCACACTGTCCAGGGTGATCACAAACCCTGCGAATTCTACTTCTGGTTTACAGAACGTGAACTTGTCTGGGTTCAATGTTATGCCATTTTTGCCACAAACATCTAGCCAGTGGATGGCCTGGAAGAAGCTTTCCTCCATCGTGTCTGCCCACAGAAGTGTGTCGTCTATGCATTTTGTCTTCTGGGGGATGTCGGCTACGATTTCATCATATCGTCTTGAATATCCGTCACCAGAGGCGATGTACCCCTGTGGAGTTACACAGTATCTATATCGGCCCAATGGCGTTATGAATGTCGTCAGGTGGCGATCGTCCGGGTGAAGTGGCACGCTGTGGTAACCATTCCAGGCATCGAATACCGTTTTGAGTTTGCCCTGTGGGACGGAGCGGGCTTGGTGGAATGGTGATTGAGTGTGGTGTGTCTCACGTGTCGCGTGGGTGTTCAGTGGTTGGAAGTGCACCGTGCGACGGGGTTTGCCCGTCTTCTTTGCACAAACTACCATTCTGTGACACCAAGTGACCGGTGTGCCGACTGGGACTGGCTCGATTACCCCTAACCTCACATCCTGGTCTAGTCCCGCTTTGACGTCCTTCTGCCAGTGGAGTGGTACGGGGATGGGGTTGTGCGAGGCCACTGGTTCAGCATCTGGGTCCACCATGAGCCTCATTGGGGAGCATTTCATCATGGGGAGGGGCTGATGGTCACATGTATTGAACGTACTCGCCTTATAGTGGTCGATCAAGTACGTCTGTAGTTTCTCTCGGTTGGATTCGGTCGCGGGGAAGGATAGTTTCGTTGGTGGAGGTGGTGGTAGTTGTCGCTTTGGACAGTCACAGGTAGTAGAGATGCCAATAGTATGGGCATGGTGAGTCTCTCCGATTGTTGGGAACGTTTTAGAGAGCATGCCAAGGGCCACGCATGCTTCACGGCTGAGGAAAATCTTGTCAGAGCTGTCAGTTACGTATACGACCTGTCGTGTCTCTAGTCTGTTTTGGTCCTTGTCTCTGCCAGAGAACCGAAGTATGGCTGCTCCGAGGATTCTGATGTCCTTGTTATTCGCGGCGTGCATCTTCATAGAGACGGGGATGAGATTTTCACGTGCTAGGCCGAGGCGGTTGATTGCCCCGATTCCAATGAGGCAACTTTGGCAGCCTGTGTCGGCCATGGCGGATAAGGATAGGGGTCGAGTACGGATTTTCAGTTCAAAACCCAGATCCTTGTAGTCCTCCTCAACCACACAAATGTCTAGTTTGATGAATGGTTGAGGTTGTGAGGCTTGTTGCGCCCACCTGTCACATATGTTGTTATAGAGGTGATGGTCAAGGATTATGGAACGCCTCCCGCGCTCATGACCAATCTCTGTAGCAGCACATAATGCATCGAATACCGCGCCTTCACACTCACCCGAATCAGTCCTTTGGGGCTTAGCCTTCGATCTCTCCTTGTTGCGACATACTTTTTCCAGGTGATGTTGCAACTTGCAGTACTGGCATGTATGATTGTAGGCGGGGCACTCGGTTTTTCTGATGCGGAACGGAGCACTTCTACCATGGCCCTTTTCACCACAGTAGCCGCATAGGCCTAAATCAATCATCCTATTTCGGACATCCTGTTGTTTTCCTCGACGGTATGTGCTACTCACCGATCCTGCACCTTGCGAGTTCAGCAGTCTGGATGCTGAGCGCTTGCCAGATTCTTTAGACTCCACGAATTTTAGCACTTCTTCGAGAGTCATATCCTGATTCTGATCCCCGAGTACATCGAGTTGTATTTCTTGATCAGCTATGCCTCGGGAGAGTACATCTCGAAGTATGGCATCCGTATAGTTGATGTCGGCTGCGCATGAGGGACACTGTGTGACATAATTGCATATGCCCGCTTGGCCTTTTATTCTGGCTCCAAATGATCGGATAGCCTCGTCACGATCTTGTCGCATGTTGTGCAGCGCTGCACGGGCAACCATGGTATTCTCCCTGCGCACCGCCAGCATCTTTATGGCCGTCAAAACATCTTGCTCTGACTTACTAGATAGGCTGCCCCCAGCCGCACGTATGAGGTCTTTTCGGAGCTCGTCATTACAGCATTCCAGCAGTTGGACCACTACATCTCCATCCGTGAGCTTGGTGCCCCTGCGATACTCGTCCCATCGGGTCTCGAAATATGCCCACTCCTCGCTAGATCCGGCCGATGATATAGTTGGTCGTTTTAGTTTCTCTGCTCGAGTAGCCTGGGTAGTGGCGGCGTGAGTAGAAGCTGCATGCGAACTGGCGTGAAGGTTGAGGAGGGCAGCGATGATGTCGCCATCCTCAGCTTCTGCTGTCTCGAATTCACAACCCACGATAGGACACTTCATCTTCATTTTGAAAGATTGTATTGTCCAATTGGCGGTGTGGTAGGTCTATCGTCGATTGGCGTTTCCGGCTGAAATAGTCCTAGTGCACGCACACGCTTCCAATGTCAGTGGTGTACAATTAACGTCACGATGTTTCTTTATAGATAAGAACTCTGTCTATTTGTTTTACGCCACTTTACTGAACTTTGTAAACATGACAAACAATAAAGAAACATGTTCAAACTGGTACGTTGTTGTGTTCGCCATTTGAATTACAGTCTGTGCGCAAGTGCGAGTCATATTCACATAGGGAGCATTTAGTATCTCATTGTTCATATTGTTCTAAAAACCACGTTCTGACCACGTAAATACGACCAAACAAAACCACGTAGTTTCTACGTAAAATGCCACGTTGCCACAACGTCAGCGCAACGTGGCTGCCACGTGGTATCTACGTAGACTAGCTGGGGTCGAACATCCGGGGACGACTCGTGCCAACATCTTGTATGCTCCAACGATTGAGCGCATGACTTTCAATGTAACGGGCGTGTCGCAACTGGCATGCACGCTCACTCGTTTGCACGCGCACACGCATGCACGCACACGCAAACACACACACACACACACACACACACACACACACACACACACACACACACACACACACACACACACACACACACACACACACACACACACACACACAGTAGTCCCCTTTTTGAAGATACACGTTGTGCAAATATTAGAGAGCAAACCATTATATATGGATCAGAAGCATAAACAATCACTCGCAACTGTGAAGACCGGCTTGATGCCTGCAACACCCAGCTTATGCGACGTGCGCTTGATGTCGGATAGCCAGATCGTAAAACGATGCGCTTATAACAGTACGGCCAACATTTTAGGACTGCGGATGTCCCTGGGCAGCGATTGACCAGGCATCGTATCATAATAGAACGGTATCTCTCCGTATACCTTCTACAATAGGGACTTCATTGGGAAATGCGACTTTTGTCCATTTAGAACACCAATTGGTATCATATTGAACCATTCAATTTACGTCTACAAACGGGTCCACCCTCAAAGAAATAAAAAAAAACATGTTTTTAAGTCCCCCATAACAACTGTATTGTGGATGCCCCTGGGCAATTGCTCGATCTGTCCTGTCGGCACCGAATTGGTTGGCTATTGCAAAGATGCTGTCGACCAACCAGTCTCCAAATTAATGTTTAGTGATTTGGAAACTTTCTAAAGGTACAGCTAGACCGACCTATTACTGTAAAATCGTTGGCTTGTGTAGCATTCTTGGACAAGAGACGCAGTTTTAGTTGTCTGCGTTATCATTCGCCAGATGGCAATACTGGTCATCGACGGTCCGCGGTTTGGCCGATTGTTTCCCACTTTTTTCGCTTTCATTATACCCACTCCCGGTGCAACAACACTGTCGTTTGGAATGGCGCCATCTGGAGAACTGATCACGACTCAATTCTCTAGGTAGGAGAAAGGCTCTCTGGAAAGCAGAGCATATGTTAGACATAGTTTACAGTTTTGTCCTTACATATGAATTAGTTGACAATTAATGTCAAGATCTGTGAGCCACTGGGAGTAGTAATAACAACCAAATACAGTTTACCATCAAAGTAAAATCAGAAAGAAACTAGCAAAAAGCAGTACAGGAAAAATTTCCACAAAAAAGATATAAGGACATGAGGAAATATTTAGCAAAGATAGACACACTGAAGAATAAGACAGTAACAGAATGCTGGAATATCTTAAAGAATGAAATTGAATACATCGTCGATAAATTTGTTCCCTTGAAAAAACAAGGGAAACGGTCCAGAAAGAAACATTTATTGAAAGAAGTCATTACAAAAATTAAGTACAAACAAATTATGTGGAAGTCATATAGACGTACTGGAAATGATGAAGACTACAACATTTATAAAGAAGCACTTAACCAAGCTACAACTGAAATTATGAATTCGAAGAGAAGCTGAACAAAAATTAGCTTCTAATATAAAACAAGACAGCAAGAGTTTTTATGCATATGTTTGGAGCAAACAGAAAGTTCAGGATAAGGTCGGTCCTCTAGAAGATAGTGCTGGAAATATAATATCGGAGGGATTATTAATGGCAAAAGACCTGAATTAGTATTTTAGGTCGGTGTTTACCAGGGAAGATATTAGTTCACTGCCAGTACCAGAGGCTATGTTCAAGGGGGCAACATCAAACTATTTAGGACAGCTAACTGCAACCCCGGAAATGGTAGCTAAGAAAATAATGGCTATATATGCAGGATAATAAATCACCTGGAGTGGATGGGATTCCGCCCAAACTACTATTGGAAATTGTAGAACAAATTAGCATGCCACTTGCAACAGTTTTCAACTTGTCATTAGAAGAGGGAGTGGTTCCTTTAGAATGGAAAGAAGCAAACATTATACCGTTATTTAAAAAAGGTTCGAGAAACAAGTCAGAGAACTACAAACCAGTTCATGTTAAACATAACTTGATAACCATTTCAACATGGGTTTCTAAAAGCGAGGTCATGCTTAACAAATATGTTATGTTTTTTGAATATATTACTAAGTGGGTAGACGGGGGATCACCAGTAGATATCATCTACTTAGATTTTCAAAAAGCTTTCGACAAAGTGCCACATCAAAGATTACTGCTTAAACTAAAGACCCACGGCATAGGAAATGGTCTAATTAACTGGATAGAAAAATAGCTAAAAATAGATTGGCAGAAGACAACGGGTAGTAGTTGATAGGGAGGCTTCAAACTACAAATCCGGGCCGTATCCTCTCCCTTATCCACTTCTTGGTCGTCATCGACTGATTTATGTGGAAAACTACAACAGATAAACCCAGGGGCATCCAGTGGACTCTGTTCTCCCAGTTAGAAGACCCCGACTTTGCCAATGATCTTGCCGTTCTCTCAGTAAAGCTTGACCATTTGCAAGAGAAAACTAATAGACTAGACAGCTATGCAAGGCAAACTGGGCTTAACATCAGTACCACCAAGACACAAGTTATGTGTACCAACACCACACCAACTGCACCTGTTATCATTAATGGTGAACCACTTGTGTTTGTAGAGGACGTTACGTACCTGGGTAGTCTCATTAGTAGAGGCAATGGATCCAAAAAATACATCAAAGCAAGATTAGGGAAAGCCCGCTGCGCATTTGCCAAACTTCAGACTATTTGGAAGTCAAAGCAATATAGCTTGAAAACAAAGATAAGTCTCTATAACAGTAACGTGAATTCTATCTTACTTTATGGCTCAGAGTGCTGGCGAGTGGTAAAAGGGGACATGGCAAATATCGGTTCCTTCCACAATGGATACCTGGGGAAGATCTGCCGGATATTCTGGCCTAATAAAACATCCAACGTAGAACTCTATAAGAAGACCGGCTGCAATAATGTGGTCCTAGAGATAAAACGCTGACGCTTGCGATGGTTTGGAGTCTTTGGACACATCCTCAGAATGGGTCAAGACCGCATTCCTAAAGTCGCCCTGAGATGGACACCACCTGGGAAGAGAAAGCTTGGACGCCCAAAGACCACCTGGTGTAGGACAGTGGTAGCAGAACTGGCTGAGATGAAGCTTTCGTGGGACGAGGCACAGTCCAGTGCAAAAGACCGAACCCGGTGGAGAGACATTGTCGAAGCCTTATGTCACATCAGGGACGAAGAGGATAAGTAAAAGTAAAATTGCCTCCACACATGACATGGGAAAGAAGATATACATTATACAAAGGGGGTACTGTACTAAGTATTCATATAAAAGAAAAGGACATAGGGTTAACCATTAGGGCTGTTATGAAGGTTTCAGATGTGTGCGGAATTGCAGCTTCAAAGGGAAATCAAATCCTTGGATTAATTAGACGAAATGTAGCGCATTAGGAAAAAGAAATAATAATATCGCTGTACAAAACAACAGTTAGGCCTCATTTAGAATATTGTATACAAGCATGGAGGCCATGTCACAAGAAGGACATAGATATGCTAGAAAGAGTATAGAGGAGAGCAACTAAATTGATACAAAAATTGAGGGATATTAGTTACGAAATACACCTAAAAGAATGTGGTTTAACAACACTAGAGACCTGGAGATTGAAAGGAGACCAGGTAGTAATGTTTAAAATATTGAATGGTTATAAAATATATAGAAATATTCTTTCTCAGTTAAGAAAGATAGAAGGACTAGACGACATGAAGTTACATTAGTAAAGGAGCAGTGTAGATTATATATAAGAAAGTTCTCACTTTTACAAAAGGACTGTAAATGAATGGAACAGATTATCTGCTGATTGTGTGGGTGCTAGCTTGTAGCATGCATATGTTTTTAAAAAACGACACATACCTCAGAAGGGCGGGATCCACGTAGATAAAAAGTAGGCCCGATAAGCCAAAAAGCTTCCTAATCCACCTGTCAAAATCACTTAAAATTAATAACTCTAAAATGTATAACTATAGTTGCACTACTACATACGCATAAACCCTCAAACTCTTGCGTCAGTCATATAACGGGATGTTTGGAAACGCGAAAAATGAACGGCATTTTGATGAATAAATACGCTATCTGGTGAAACTACGATATACACCTGCCTATGGGAACGACATGACCGTCGCTAAATACAAGAATGTACGGTAACGAGCAGACTGAACCTTGAACTTTACTACTTCCACCAACTAGGCCGCGTTCATCCGCACTCTGCCGTGACACGGCCTGTCAAATTTGATCTGCAAAATAGTTCACATGAAACCAGCCGCATGCCGGTGTCTGCTAAAACCTGGAGTTATAAAACCGACACGGACAGTCGAAAAATGTCCATCTAGATCCGGGATTTAATGTATATTCGTCATATCGAAATACGAGAACTGCCTTGGCGCGCGAGTGAACGTTGCGCGCGGTGGACGTGTATATCACTAGTGGCAGCGTGACGAATGTATAACAACAAGTATGCCATGGCGGAAGGCATTCTGCTCCGCTCCGGAGAGCAAGACCTAGCCGATCTTACGATGGGCGGCGCCGACCGCCTGCTGGATTCCCCCAGTGACATCGCCTCACAGAGTGAGCATGAGGACGACGAAGACTGGAACGAGTTCGATCCGGATTACGTCGAGGACCGATTCCGGGTCGATCGCCGAAAGTTGGAGCTCATGATTCAAGGTGGGTACAGAAGCTGGTCCGTATCACGGATGCTGGGGTGTCGAACTAGTGAAGTATGCTTACAGGCCCTTCGAGTGTTACACGTCACACAATTTTGCATATAGCTGCTTCAGTAAAGTGACAACAAAACACGACGACCCAAAATACCAACAGCACGTGACAGCTAAACTGAAGTAATAATTAAATATCGGTGCTGTATAAAACTAGAGATATAAACATCTTGTAAGATGGACCTAACATCAAAATACATATTACATCTAAGGCATGTCACTGAACCCCTGTGGCTAGCTGCTATGCATTTGTTGACATAACATGATTCGTCATTTCAGTTACCAAGATTGTTATTTATTTTTTTAGAATAAGTTAGTATACAAATTTTGATTAAAATATAAATATTAGTGACTTGAACTTTTTAGAGGTTCTCATTTGTAGGGATCTGATAAGTGTTCATATTAATTTATAGGCTATATGTAGACACAACACTGCTTCTTGGTTACGTAATGCATTTTTTTAATAGTGCATTTTGTAATTAATTTGTGTGGCTATGATTGCAGTTAATTTTGTTGTTGTGTTGTCATTGAATTTTTGTGGTGATTTGCAATTTTTATAATTGTAATTGAACAAATCTCAGACAATTAGAAGAAGTTTATTATAATTTACTCATAATATATGTAGTCATCAGAAATAAATAAGTTTGTTTGAAAATATATCATGCAATTAGTTTTATTCAAGTTATGCATTTTTTAATAGTTGGCTGTAACCACAATACTATCCATAATCGAGTAAATTTGTTGTTGATATTTTATTACAGTTAATTTGTCGTTTACATTATATTTAATATATTACATCTCATTGGCAGTAATTGATATAAAATGATGTGGCATACTTAATAAGAAATTAATATAATTTGTAGGTTTACACTTAGATACTTATAACGCGCAATATATAATATAGTAGATGCATATTTTGTTTAGTTTAAATTAGCTTTCACTTTGCACAAGTTAATGGGCTGACATTGTGTAGGCCTATTGAGTGGAGTAATATTATTGAGAATTAACATTGCACAATGCATGATTGATATAAAAATGGAATATTTAATGTTACATCAACCCAATAATAATAAACATTTTATTAAAATGCAGTTGTTTAAAAATCATCAACAACAAATGACAGCTTTTAAAAATGCATGATCAACTGTAGTTGCAAATGCACATGACTTGCAATTTATAAAAGTCTAACCACAGGCCTAGATGACAAATCTCGAGATGTGTCACCAGTTCTCATGAAATAGAGATTGAAATAAAGTTGTTGACTGAGGGGGAAAACACAACTGCCAGGGTGCAATACCTGACACATTATTTGACATGCGATACCCTCTATCAGTGTTGGTATCAGGTGGTTGATCAAACCACTGTTATTAGTCAATCCTAATGTGTGAACTCGTTGTTCGACATGTGGTTACCTGTTCGCACCATTGTCCATATTAGTCACCTTAGCCTACTTGAATGTGTGGCATGGTTTTCCTATGTAGTAGCAATATATAGATCGATGTGTTAAACTAAGACTGTATACACTTTGCTGATATAGAAATATAGGCCTACATGCAATACTTTAAAACAAATGAGAGTACCGGTATTTATGTGCCAATATTCAGTAAATAATTTTGAAATTTTCTAAATTCTTTGAAACACCTGGGAATTGCTAGAAATAATACACTATCATACCATCATCAAACTTATAATCAGTACATTATAGGGCCTTCATTTTTGATTGGTTAGGATATTTTTAGCAAGATTGTACATGGAATATAATCAAGACAATTACAACAAATCCTCTCATGGCAATTTTATTCAGCATCCGCATAGCTACATGTCATTGTTTATTGTGAAATACTCCCTTTGGAGACGATGTGTTTCCATATGTGGGACCACAGGGGGCACGTATGTGACCCCCAAACATACTTAACCAAGAGTGTGTCATGTTTTCCCTGCTTGTACGGGAGGTAGGAAGTGAACGGTGCACATATACACAAGTGGAAAATACCTAACTCCGCAGCCTCAGCATGCCAAGTGCGAGCCATTTATGCGATCAACAGATGTCTTTGGAAGATGCGGAATATCATCACAGGGAAGATGCGGAATATCATCACAGGAGTACAGTTTTTATCTCGTATGTGTTGATGGAGAGTGGAGATTTCTTCTGTAGATGTTGATGTTGTGGGGTGGTTGGACACACGGCCACGCGTTCAGTACTGTGGGTGATTGAAGGAATACTAGATCTAATAAAGATATGTATAATACTGTTTGTAATTAAAATGTCATGTAATGTGTAATACTGTTTGTAATTAAACGGGGCTTGTCTGGGATTTGACCACTGGGGGAGTGCTCACTCATCTATTTAAAGAACCAACTGGATCCCCTTTAAACTCCTCAAAATGCACCAATTGTACCCTCCCCATGACAGCAAAACAGGGGGCGTGATCCGTTTGCCCCCCTGAATCTGCACTTGTAGTCTGGATTATGAATCATAAACAAGGAGTACTTTTTATTGAACTTATGAAGCACTTTGAGAATTAATAAAATGTGGTTTTAATAAAAACAGTAGATATATTCACTGGTAAACAACTGAAAAATAGCAACTTATTAAATTTATTCATTTACGTTGACAATACATTGAAAGCTAAAATGTTGTATATATTTGTATGAACATTGAGTACCAGTAACATGGCTACAAGGTTAACAAAACAAGTCCATAGTTCACCCAGTGGGGTAGGGTGCAGTTGTGTTATATATATATAATATGTATATATATATATATATAATATGCTAGATCCTTGAGTATGTCAATCACTATTGTTTACCCCTCCTTAAAGTACAGGTAGTACCCTCTCAGCAACCTCACTCTCTCACTCTAAGTGTATACCGAGATACAGACAGATTAGGAAACAGTGAAAACAAGTGGTGCTCAAATTACAGGTTACGTAGTGTTGTATTACTCGATTCTACAGCAGTCAGTGGCCAGTCAGTGCTAACTGCTGGTGCATGTTGTATTTAATGAATTGTGGCCAATTCTTTTGATTAGCTTTGAAAAGATTACAGCAAGGGGGGCAGGATTTATTTATTATGATTCTATCCGGATTGTATGGTCTATGTACAGACATGGCAGATATGAGTGAGTGATAACAAGGAAAGTTTCTACTGGAGAGTGATGACATGGTCCAATAAGGATTACCAGAAAGAAACATTAGTACAGTACCTTAAATGTAAACATGTTTATTAATGTTTATTTAATTTTTTTTTTTAACTGCACTTTTATGGCATATTTCTATATATTTTACTTGTCAATTTATATATATATAATTTTTTTTACCGTTATTACCTAATACAGATGTACCTATATTAATTGTTTTTAACTTGTTTTTTTTCTCAATAGTACAGTAGTAACCATAAAACTGTTAATTAAACCCCATTTGGAGGGAGATCACTAGATGTTTCTTTGTGCTAATATTGAAGGTATGAGTATACAGGATAATAAGAATATTGCCGAAAGGTGGCCATTGCAAACGCATCCCTAAATATACTACTGTTCCCAAAGGTGTTGATGTGGAACCCTAAGCAGTGGAGGAAATGGGATACCTAGAAATGAGGAAATAGAGAGATTGTCAATGGGAAACTACCAGAACAGTTGTCACTGTTTGTCTCAGGCTGTAAGATATGCTATAAATGTCTAGTTGTTATTGTTATTGCAAAAACATATTTTACTACTTTCTGCCCTACAGAACTAAGTGGCGCTCTCTACATGAATTCTCAATTATGATATGTGCCTTTGTTAAATGTTACTATCAGGTGATATTTGACAGGTGGCCATTGGCATTTAAAAATATGAAAATGGAGCATTCTTTCTATTCTCTATGTCAAATGCGGACAAAGTCCATACCATGGTTTCCAACATGTCTGGGGCCATGAAAAAAGAAAAACAGATCTATATTATTAACGGGAAGAACCATTCAGTATATAACCTTTTGTATAAAATCAGTCAATTGGAGAAAACATCTGTTAATTGTTGAACTGATGAGTAATTTATATATCCTATAATGATATGGCTATGAAAAAGAACAATGCAAGACAATTTCTATTCAAGATACACCTTTTTGCATCTTTATCAGACCAATTGGTGACTCCCGCACATTCCATGGGTGTAAAAGCCTTGTGTAGGTGTTGTGATAGTAACCGTGGCAACTGTTCTAGAATCGAGATATCTCCAACGTGGCTGGTTGCGTTGTGTTGATTCCTTCCCTGCGTTGGTGATGCACCTACTTTTGGGACGTCTCTGAAGTGTGGATAGCATGACTTGACCTTCTGTCCATAGCTATCAGAGTTCTTTGTCTTTAGAACATCCTTAAATATTAATCAGCTAATCACGATTGTTTGAGTTTATTCAAGTTTGCATTGGTGGCAAGCACGGCAGCCGATTTCTGCAGTATGCTGCATGTTTGAAGTTTTAACCAAGGCAGCTAATTTTATTTTCATCCTACTGTATTGTCACATTTAGTAAACTGCGGGTTACTTTTTTTAATGTTGAGAGGCCCTTTTTTATTATGTATAACATGTATCATTATGTCATGGTTTATCTTATTTTATTATCCATTATATATATATATCTATAAATTATATATACCAAGTATATTTGTTCCGCATGAAACATTATGTTTGCATACATTTATTATGTCTTATTACTTACTACATTTACTGTTTTATTTATAAATAATAGATATATACATGTATGTATATATATATAATAAATACTTTGAGTAAATATATCAGTGAGTCACAATAAAACAGTGTGATCTTTGAAAATGTGGTAATATTAAACAGATATTGTATTGTCATTATTAATAGAATTTATATTCATTTCATAGCTCATTTAGACATTTGTGGCACATTTTATGAGTGTGTCTAAAAACATTGAAGTATATTTAAAATGTACACTCATAACCATCTCATGTAAAATTGGTAGGATATATTTAATTTTATGGATAAAAGTAACCAACTCTCAGATGGGCATTGGACTGCCAAACGTTGCCTTGATGGAATCACCTCTCCCGCAGGTGATTCCAATTAATTCTGCCTGCACAGTCCAGTATCCGTGCCTCCAAGATACATGGTCAGTTTCTTCTGTGTTGTCTGTTGCCATGGCGATTGGCAGCTTGAGGGATTTGTGGTGCCAACAAATTTAGCTTCTCATAAAGTTGCTTTCGGATGCTTACGTACATCCATAGTTTAAATAGTTTATGATTTAGCAGTCTGTGGAATAGTGTGTGTACCTGCCGTCAAATAACTAGCATGAATGAGTAAGAAATTAATTAAATTTAATGTTAACTGTTAGAAATGGTGTACAAGAATAGTCTTTAAATTGAGGGTGATTTGTAAATGCTTTGGAAATGTTTTAATTTGTAGTGGGACAGAGGTGTTGTATTGTGGTCATGTTTGGAGCAAGATCATTTAAATGTAGACTGTAAAATGTTTTTGCAGGTTGTTTACCAAAAAAGTGTTTCTTTTGTTTGGTAAACTGTGGGAGGTGTTGTTTACACAAACTCAATTATTATGCAATATCCTTTTTGGAAAGATGATAAATGCTGTAGATGGTCGTTGGTGCATAGAATGTACAACAATTAAACAGTACGGATTTTCCATGTCTTGGATACTTTTGGACCCTATTTATCGTTACTCAAATAATCACTGAGCACTTGCTTGAACCAACCAAAAAACGATAATAAATACCAGCATTTACAACATAATCCATCAGTGTCAACTCATCTAACGTGATGGTTTGACAAGACACAAGCAATTGCATGACAAAAATATTCAGTTCTAATAATACAAGCCATTACGAGTACGAGCAAGCATTAATGTATTATGCATCCTCACGTTAGTGTTCGGAGAAATTAAATTCCTACACTCACAAATGACATTATATTTTAAAATAGAAATAGCAAATGAAACCTTGTCCATGTTGTAAGGAAATGGCAACAGTCAATATTGTTTTAAATGTCATAGAAATTTGAATACATTCATACAGGCCCGCTATGTATGTATGTATGTATGTATGTATGTATAATATATAATGTTGTTTATATAAAATGAGAACTGGTGTTTATTTATAGCAAACATTTAGTAAAATTCCTATTTGTATTATTGTTGATAACATAAATAGCTATGGGCACTATTTATTTTAAAATAGAATATGTACATATATTTGTGGATTATCAATAAAGGTCATATGTATGCAGAATCCACTGTTAATTCTAGGATGATAAATCTAAAAATTTACTGAAAAGTGGGTCCAACAAATTCCAGGACATCTGTGGTCTGATACTGAATTCCAGCTGGTGTGCTTTGCTTTAATTTACTATAGTCATAGAAATAAAGTCCCAGAACTTGGTAAACCACCTGGAACCCACATTCCCAGCTTCTCAAACATCCACCTTCTTCCCCGACTGAATTTCAAGAAGTCTCAATGGCAAACAAACACAAATGAATAGAATTGCACACATGCATTCGGTTTAAATGTCGCATGGGACTTTGCTCGTTATTAAAGATACTGGAAGATAAGAATGCAAAAAAATGTGACTCGGGAATCTGGACTCGTGTTTGTTTTCACAGACATTTGGCTGTCGTGCTTATTGCTATGTTGTAAAGCTTCTGTGTGGAGACAGTGGATTTATTAAACATGTCTCCGCAGTTTTAATTTAATTTTACTCTCATTCCATCTCAGACTAATTTGTGAAACATTAAACCTACCCCGAGGTACTTACTGGGTAGTATATACTATGACAAGCTAACTTGTACAGGGTGTATGTATGTACACATTATTCTAATTTGTATTTTTTGGTGAAATCATCACATCACTGTTTTTGGTTGATTTCTATAGAGTACACCCCAATTAAAATGCTTGCTAATTTTAATAATAATTACCCGCGATGCCGGTTCCAGTATAATTTGGGTAATTTCATGGTTCTATTCCTGAAATCTTACATTTTCGAGCAAGGTTTCATTTCTGAAAAAAAGGATGCAGTTCTATTATTTAGATTGCTTATATTGCAAACTATTTGTTCAATATGATTGGAAACATGAATTCTATAACCAGATGTCCACATATTCATCAACTGGAATTACCTACAAATATATTTTTGTTACAGTGTATTGTTGTTTTGTTCTGAAGTATGTATCATAACTACAATCTACAAGTGCAACGGGTTGTTAAATATCATGTATATCATTAGGCTCAGTTTCACTGACCATCAGTGGTTTGTCTTACTTACTTAAGGCTTTTCTTGATAAAAAAGTTATGTCCAGTTGACCTTCCCTCAGCTGAGGGCTGGGGGATCTAGCCGTCAGTCATACATTTGGCCCTGCAGGCGGGCTGTTGAAGATTTACTATAGTTTGTGGTTTGTATTTGGTGATAATAAAGCTTAGGCTTGTTTAATAATTATTAGCTAGGTTGGGTCTTATGTTTACGAACCCTATTGTCGCGGTAACAGGCTGGAGTGGCAGTACTTTGACAAATGTGCCCTCAGCTACTGTGGAGCACGTGAGGAAGTTAAAAGATAAGCTGATAGGGGATGTTATCTCAGTGTAGCTGTCAGAGCTTAGAAGTATTCTCAGTCTTTGGCACAGAAGATATTGCAGGATTATAATTTTTATATATTTGACATTCCAGGTGACAGTTACAAGGGAACACTCCATTTTGGCATATTTTGACCCTGGAGCATTCACTAGTTTTGCGTGGATTTATTCAGTTATAAGATTTATTCAGTTATAAGATTTATTCAGTTATAAGATTTATTCAGTTATAAGATTTATTCAGTTGTAAGATTTATTCAGTTATAAGATTTATTCAGTTATAAGATTTATTCAGTTATAAGATTTATTCAGTTATAAGAATGGTGAACTTGAACATTATGTTATAATGTTAATTAAAGTATGAACAAAATTACTTTTGTAATAATTTTATGGAATCACGTAATTCGCTCTCACGTATTACACCCTGTAATAAACAGTAAATGAAACAAAGAACTTCTTTTTTAAACGTCTGACCATTTATAATTCCCAAATCTCAAAATGTTTGTGACTTTGACATGCTGTTCGAACAGCCTTAAGCAAATATGGTTGTTTTTTTTATGTCTGCAATAAAAGCCATATCGTCATGCACATTCCCATGAGAATGTCACATTTATCTTTCCGATTACAAACACTATCAGAAATATACCCCAGATTAAAAAACCCTACAGCCTTTTAATTGCTCATTACTTATAAGAGTGCCATTCTTTGGTCCATTAATCATTCTGTACGTATTGAACTATTGATATTTAAAACACCTCCTTTTGTGCAGCCTAGAAGTAGTGAGAGATATCATCAAGCCTCGGGTGTCTGATTATATCAGCCAAAGCAACTGTACCACCCTGCAGACACCGGCAAAATAGAATGAATGCACTTGATTGTGTCTACCTCTTATTTGCAGAATATTACTTAGAGTTGTTTAGGAAACCTCATGTTAATACTCACTTGCTTGTGGCAGAAATGATTTGATGTTAGAAAAAAAAATGTTTTCATGGGAATCGCTACACTGTGTGACATTGGCATGGGCGTCAAGCGATTGAGTCGGAAATTCAGTGTGTGAATTATGGTTGTTGTAGTTTATTTTTGCATTCTTACAAAGGACTGTACAATTGAAACCCTGACTCATACTGGCGGATTGTTTCTTATTTGAGAGTATTTGATTCCTTTGTAGATGAGACCACAGTCTGTTGTGCTATCCCTGGGGATAAATTGTCATGTTATCAAGAGCAGTAAGTGCTAATGTTAAGATCTCTGTCCACCCCAAAGCTCCTTTTTAATCCTTTGGCCGAAGGTCCAAGGGACTATTGCCATCACTCTGCGTCCGCCGTCCAATGTCAGCAACTTTTTCTCTAATTTTGCATAGACATATCTTAGGGCACTGCCACTATGCACGAGAAATCTGTATTTGATTGAATCATTTTAACGGCTCCCTAGGGCCTCCAAGGACCCCAAAACTGGTAAAAATGTAACATTTAGCCTTTTTTTTTAAAACTCTTAAATAACTTTTTCTCTAATTTTGCATAGACATTTTATGTGGTAGTGCCACTGTACACAAGAAATCTGTATTTTATTGAACCATTCTAAGGAACCAAAGGTCCCCTAAAATGCTAAATTTGCTAACTAAATGGTCTACTGCAGCAGATGATCTAGTTTATTTCACTTGATTCCCCTCTTTGGGAAGGGAATATTTTCCTCATAAATTTTAAATAAAATCTGCATCAAGACTGGAGAAGTGGCAGTTCATTTATCAGAGCTGACTGCATGAGAGGTCTGCTTTTCGAACGTGACTTTTAAACAGGACGTCACGGGTGATGTAGGTTAAGAGTCACATGTAATGACGCATACATGATGAAGGCATCATTAATGTGAATTAATTTCCCGCTGTATAAAATATTGGCAATTTAATGGGATCTTTATTGCAACAGTTGGTTCATCAACACTTGACATTAGTAAAATCTGATGTGGAAATTGTTACTCAAATTGGATATTTGTTTTGCTAGTTGTGGCGCTATAGTTAGATTCAAGTTTGAGTCGAACAAAGGAAGGATAATAAGACAGGTGCCACCTGACACTGGCTTTGTGAATTATCAGTAGACATTAACATGTGCAGTGGTTAGTGTTAATTATAACTCTTGCTTGATTTGCATAGGAGGGAGGACTGGGGGGAAGAGGGAGAGAGGGGTAGAGATAGTCAGAAGTAGAGAGGGAGAGGGAGAAAGAGTGGGAGAGAGGGGTAGAAATAGTCAGAAGTAGAGAGGGAGAGGGAGAAAGAGTGGGAGAGAGGGGTAGAGATGGTCAGAAGTATAGAGGGAGAGGGAGAGGGAGAGGGAGAATGAGTGGGAGAGAGGGGTAGAGATGGTCAGAAGTAGAGAGGGAGAAAGAGTGGGAGAGAGGGGTAGAGATGGTCAGAAGTAGAGAGGGAGAAAGAGTGGGAGAGAGGGGTAGAGATAGTCAGAAGTAGAGAAAGAGTGGGAGAGAGAGGTAGAGATAGTCAGAAGTAGAGAGGGAGAAGGAGAAAGAGTGGGAGAGAGGGGGAGATAGAGAGATATGAAGACAGGGAGAGGGAGAAAGAGATATGGAGAAATAATGGGAGAGAGTAAAAGAGGGAAAGGGTAAGAGGAGAGACAGAAGGGTGGAGTAAGGGGAGAAGAGTGTTAAACAGGGGAAAGATAAAATGTAAGATATGAGGAAGACAGGAAGACAGTGAATATAAAAACATAAGATAGGAGAGGAAAATGACAGAATGAAGAACATCACGCAGCTGCCATCATCGACAGGTGGAAAACAAACTTCTCAACACATCTGTGTACACAGAACCTGTAAAGAACACATTCCTCCTCAGACTGGTAAACCACAAGAATCCCGGGAAGATATAGTCTTACATTACTCCAGGCCCCTCTCACATTCCCTGTGTTCCCAGAGCTCTCCCTCTCTCTCCCAGCTAGGATGACATCACTAGTTCCTTCCATCATCTCTCCAACTTGTTAGATGATGAAGTGGCTGTTGGCAATACCTCCTGTTGCCCTTGGTGTGTACTGTTTTAGTATGTCTCTGACATCTATATGTATATATATATATAATTTAATGTATATGCATACATATTATATACATATATATATATATACACACACACACACACGTATATATATACACATATACTTGCATACCCATGCACGTACACACATTATAAAAAAGGAATAATTATGTCAAAGCAATATCTGTATATCAGTTGGACTGTTTCAAAATACTCATAATAATTTTAATAAAATCTTTCCAAATTTCTATTAAACTGCACTTCAGAATGTCAAAGAACTGTATTTTTCTATTATCAAAAGTTGTATCTATAGGTAAAATCCACCATTGTCCTGTCTCTTATTTTGCAGTGGTCTTATCTGCTATTCGTGCAATACAAAATATTTAACAAATATTTAATTAAATTATTTGACCTATGTGTTTTAAATATAAGCCATACAACAAAATTTTAATTGAAAACCAAACAAACAATACTGCATGTTTTCCCATAAAGTTCCAAGTAGAAATTTGCAACACCTTGGGGAATGCAAACAATATTTATGTTGTGTCTGTCACGTCTCGCAACTGCAACAATCTGGAAGTGACGGTCATCTCCTGGCCAGTATACTCTGTCACGACACGTCACCAGTGTCAAGGTGTGGACATCCTGTTGGTCAGGGAAGTGTCCAGCCAAGAGGTCACACCTGTAACAGTTTAGAATGTTGAGTGTTTCTGACAAGTCGTGTCTTCCGATAGTGTCATAGCATTATCGTGACTCACCGATTTTATATCTGCCACCTTTGTTGACGTTTATTGTTTTCACACCTGTGAGGTGTGGAGGCTTGAAGGAGGTGTGCATCCTCCTTGTACATACCTTAAAAGGATATTCACAAGAAATCGGTGTAACTCGACGTTAATGACACGTACAAATTTATTTGCTTTACAACAAACAATTGGTGATGATTTAGATTGTCCAGGCTGCTGTTTACACTTACTATCTGTTCTGAAGTTATATTTTTGTGAAACAAATCTTGTTCAGTTCAGTGAATATAAATAGATGTTAGCAGCCATACTCATGAACATTTTACCTGACAAAATAACTTCAACCAAAGATGATTTGGATCAGAGTTACACTATTCTTTCTGAACAAACAGGAGGTAAGTATTTTGCATATATCATTTGAATGCATGCACATTGAGATCTAGGCATTAATTATAATATTTGAATGCTAGAATTTAAATGCTGACAGCATGAATGTGTTTATAAACAAAATTGACAAATATCTCATAAGGGGATACACATAGTTACAGAAAGATTGGACTCTTGAGAAGCCAAAGGCTTCCTTGTCCACTTACCACCTTGGATTGGTGATCAAGTTAAGGCTTGTTAAATCTTGTTAAACACATAATTTCTTGTTGTGGAACATACTACGAATTGTGGTTGATGACCAACAGTGATTAATACAGGACCCGTTTGGAACTGCTTTGGTTTTACGTCCAGGTTAACCCCGCCCAGTTCACAACCTATCACACCCTACGCTTGGACAGAGTCCCTGACAATCTGGAAAGCTTTCATCAGCTTGAGACATCAGAATCAATTGGAGAGAAATGTAACGTTTGGTAGAGCGTCCCCACACAGCACTGCCAGTTGTTGGCATTATGACACCTCTCGTGCCAGTGGTGCCAACGACTCTGTTGCCGTAAGCACAGGAAATGTTTCTACGTTGATTCATCGTGTTGGTTTGGATAGACGGGTCTGAAAGTTGCGGTCTGCACCCGCAGGTTTTCTCAACTTTGGTTATTGTTAGTAAGTTTGTGAAAGAATGATAACTGGGAATTTGAGCATTATATTGAGTTTGTATTTATGCTTAAAATAATTGTTGTATTTTTGATGGTTCAAGGATGTTTACCAATTACCACCCAAATCAACAAGCTCAAGAGCAAACATGTTAGCCTATATAAAAAAAAAATATATATATATATATGTATATTAATTATGTATATACGTATTAATTATGTATATACAATATTATATATACATTATATATATATGTATATATATATATATACATACATTATATATATCCAGGAATGATAGAATATTATGTATAAAATATATTAACTGCTCTTCTTCTATGTGTCTGTCACAGTCGTTGGCGATCATGGCCCTCCAAACCGCACAATCGTTTGTAGTTTAACTGCTAGTGGAGTAATACATTAACTGCTAGTGGAGTAATACATTAACTGCTAGTGAAGCCTTGACATAAGTTTACTGATACATCTAAAAACTAAAATAATATTTGTTCAGCAAACTCCAGGGTGACAATTGACATGGTTTGGGTGCCTGGGTGGTGCAGCTTTCCTCATGTGATTTAGACAGGGAGGGAGGGAGTTAACGTTTCTTAGCTGATAACTCCAGGCTGCATGTCAGTCTAATTAGGAGCCCAGTACAGAGACATTAAAAAAATATTGTAGCCGAGTAGAGCCACACCCTTGCACAGATAAACACAATAGATCAACAGTTGGTGTTGTTCTGGTTCTTCCAGTAGTCTGGAGTGAGATTGGCCTTGATACTTGCTCTTGTTCTCTGTGGTACAGGGGTGAGGGTCAGGTAGATTATTGCTAAACCACTCATTCTCTTCCTTTTTGCTATTGTTTCCTATCCACAACTCCTTCTCTCCATCTTTCATCCTCCTATCTTCTCATATCTCTCCTCACGTAGTTGTCTCATCTTATTTGTGGCCTTCCCCCTTTTCTTGCATCATTGATGTTTATTTGCCTCTGCTCTTTGCTAAATACTATCTGTGTATTTTATAAATCTCTCTCACTCTCCACCCCCCCCCCTACCCAATGCTGCCAACCATCTCTACTCTCTCCATCTCCTTCACTCCATCCCCCTACACAATGCTGCCAACCATCTCTACTCCCTCCATCTCCCTCACTCTCCACCCCCCTACCCAATGCTGCCAACCATCTCTACTCTCTCCATCTCCTTCACTCTCCATCCCCTACACAATGCTGCCAACCATCTCTACTCTCTCCATCTCCTTCACTCTCCATCCCCCTACACAATGCTGCCAACCATCTCTACTCCCTCCATCTCCACCACTCTCCTCTCCCCTACCCAATGCTGCCAACCATCTGTACTCTCTCCATCTCCTTCACTCTCCATCCCCCTACACAATGCTGCCAACCATTTCTACTCCCTCCATCTCCCTCACTCTCCACCCCCCTACCTAATGCTGCCAACCATCTCTACTTCCTCCATCTCCCTCACTCTCCATTCCCCTACCCAATGCTGCCAATCATCTCTACACCCTCCATCTCTCTCACTCTCCTCTTCCCTACCCAATGCTGCCAACCATCTCTACTCCCTCCATCTCCACCACTCTCCCCTACCCAATGCTGCCAACTCTCTATGCCCTCCACCTCTCTCATTCTCCTCTCCCCTACCCAATGCTGCCAACCATCTCTACACCCTCCATCTCCACCACTCTCCTCTCCCCTACCCAATGCTGCCAACTCTCTATGCCCTCCACCTCTCTCATTCTCCACCCCTCTACCCAATGCTTCCAAATATTTCTTCAGAGTCCAGGGTTCAGAGAATTAGAAGAGCAAATAGTGCAGATAGAAGGTCAGTGGGTACCCGGAGGGAAGGTAGAAGGCAGAGGAATACTTTTATGGAAGAGGGGGAGGACAATAGGAGGCCGGATGTGTGGGCGGGACACTTGGGCAGAGGGAGGTGAGAAGACAAAAGGAGTGTATGTGGATTCGGAAGACTGTGCTAAGAAAGGCGGAAGAGGAAATGTGGAAGGGGAAAGCTGGCCATAGAAATGAGTAGGAATGAATACTAGCCAAAGCAGTGCAGCTGTTTAAAAACTAATCAGACTCGCATTACAGAGAGGACTGTGTGAGTGGGTGTACAATAGTATGTGTGTTGGCGTACGTGCATTTATGCAAGCATGCGTGTGTGTGCGCATATGATTAAAAATTTTGTTAATATAATCTTGTAGAATTTATGATAACTAGTAATAATAGTGATGTATACATTACATTATGCATCTAGAGTTGTGCATGGTTTCGTAACACATCTAGTCATCTGGGGGTGTAACATTTCCACCTAAACAGTTGTTTGTTATTATACAATACAGTTTGAAAGACACCCTAAAAACACCAATGGGTGAACACTTAAACTTGGTGTTAAGGTATGTCTACCCACAGCATAATCTATCCACAGTGTACAGTGTCACCTTACTCCTAGGGTGTTTAGTGACCTCTGAGATCTAATACTGTGTGACAAGAAGACATAGTGACCTATTAGTGTACGGTCTTAAGTAGTAAGGTACACACTGCTTTGTCCTTTGATTCACCTATTGAGTCTTCATTTCCCCTCCTTTCGTGCCTCTGCTTTCATTCCATCCTTCTCTCTCTCCCACCCTCCCTTCCTCCCACTATCCCTTCATTACGTTTCTCCCCTTACTCCTTCCCCTCTCTCTCCATCCTTCCTTCCCGTCCTTCTTTCCTTCCCTCCCTCCCCCTCTTTACCCTCTCTTTCCCTCCCCCTCTTTACCCTCTCTTTCCCTCCCCCTCTTTACCCTCTCTTTCCTTCCCTCCGTCTTTCACTCCCCCCTTTCCCTCCCTCACTTTACCCTCTCTTTCCCTTCCTCACTCCCTCCCACCCCTTCCCTCCCTCTCTTTACCCTCTCTTTCCCCTCTCTTTCCCTCCCTCCTTCCCTTCCTTCCCTTCCCCCCTCTGTACGCTCTCTTTCCCTCCCTCCCTACCTCCCTCCCTCCCTCTTTCCTATCCCTTCCTCCCTGTCTCCTTTGCTCCCCTCACTACCTCTCTGTCCTTTTCTCTCCCATCCCCTCCTCTTCCCTCCCCCTCCATCTCCCTCCCTCCCATTTCCTCCCCTTCCTCCCCTCCCCCTTCTTCCCCTGCCGTTTGTTTAAAATATTCTATTTGGTTTTTTTCTGACTGAGTAATATTTTGGGGTGGTCTCTGGAGGCAAATGAGGGAGATATCTAAAACAGATTCTTGGGCGGGTCCAGGGGCAGCGTCCATCTCCAGGTCAACCTACTGAAACAGGAGGAGCCCAGTGTTGACACAAGTTATCAGTGGCTGCCTTGTAGATATCTACTCCGTCTAACCTGATGGTATGTAGGTTCATCTGTATACGTACCTACCTCTAGTAAGTAACCACCTTTGATGTATCTTATATAATAATGATGATATTGAAGATCTTACTGTAGTTAAAATATCTTATTTAAAAACCGTTATAATTGTAAAACTTGTTTCCATATTTGTAAAGTGGGGGGGCCACATCACCTGATCTGTTCAACCAATCAACTCTACTGATCACTTTCATCCTGCTGAGCATTATTATTATATTTATATTATAATTGTTATCATCATCTTTATTCAGAATAAAAATCCACAATCCAGATGAAATAAATTATTTATCTAATGTAAAAAATACTTATTGTAACATGGTAATTATACATATTTTGTTATAATACGTCCATAATAAACATGTCAGATATCAGATATGAAGGAGCTAGAAAAACTTTAATTCCTGCGGCAAGTTATTTTCAGGAAATGCTAACTTAAACAGCACATATAGCTGGAGTTTGTAAACAGATTTTACACAGGCAAACATGCAGCGTATGTCTTCATTCCTAGAATCATGGGCATGTAATGGCTAAACATTATGGGTGTCTGAGAAATATGGCTGCTTCTTGCCATTGACTGGTGCTGATGTCTTTACTGATGTTACAAGGACACATCTGTTGAACTGCAGATAAGCACAGCTCAGGGCATCCATCTTGGAGGATTGGTCCATGATGTGTCGAAATCACTGACCTATATATATTTATATATATATATATACACAATGTATATGTATGTGTATGTAAGTCAGTAGTATTTATTAGCCAGCTCTCACCCGACTTGCTGTCTACTTGCTGGGAAAACTGTCTTGACCTGGAGATCCATGTAGTTTGACTGTTATCGTCAGATGGCGTTGCTTCTTTTCTCTGATAGATCCTGTTTTTACTTGTACAATTAACGCTATGAGGTTATATAATAATAAGTGTTTTGGATGATGCAATTGCAATAATTTTACATAAAATATAAGATACCCTTAAAAGTAAAAGTGAACAAAAAGTTTACCATTATAAAATGTGAACCAGCGACCTAACCATTACCATTTTATTGTGTGATTTGTGCTGACTATTGTAATAAAAGTTTAAAGTTGGTTCAAATGCATCATATAAGAACCAAACAGTTTTGCTCTTATTTGATGAGTTTGCTTGATAGTAAATTTTGTTGGTTATCAAAATTCAGGAATACCAAGTCATCTTCATTACAATGGAAAGATGTCTCTGTATCCAAGCTCACTTGAGTGCAACAAATGGCGCCACGTCTTGGAACCTGCGTAACTGAAGCTAATAGAATAAATGAAACAGTACTTGAAGTCTCTCGCAAGTGAATAATATCTGCAGTTTAAAAGAAAATGACAAATTATTCACATATTTTGCAACACATCCTGTGTTTTGTCTTCATATTACAACCTAAAACTACTGTTGTGTTTTTCTGTCTCAACCATAAGTTTACTAGCTATTGGGATTGAAAATCTGCAAATTTTAGGGATAACTGAGGCAAATTATCTTTGTGATGATGTACAAGCATGTAAGCATGCAAGTATTCACACATCGATGTCACAAACGTTTCCCTCAATTCCAGGTTCTTTGTGTGTTCTTTGTGTGCACCTGTAGACCCACATAATGTTCTGTGCTTCACCTGAATTCTTACCAAGTTTCTTCATGGACGTGTCGGGGGCCTGAATTCTGCATTGCCACAGCTAGTGCAGCTGCAGATCCTATAGTATTTACTTATCTACCCAGCGATCATTGCCACTCCCATCCAAGACTAGGAAGCTCCTTTAAGCACACTTATCACTGGAGACTAACATCTAATGATCTGCATAACTTATTTATTGAAGAGCAAGTTCACATTATTTATGCAAATTACCACCATGAAATAATCATGATTTTGTTTCCACATTACAACTGATTTCTCACCATGTTTATCATGAAATGATTTGTTTGCACTGAAATTACCCCTGATTTAATATCATAATAAAAAAGACCCCTGCCTTCTCAGTTTAATGAAAATGACGATGTCATATATCGCAGTATTCAGACCTAGACAAGGTGATCAGGACCCAATGCGTCACCATCAGAGCTAGGTTGGCAGCAGTTAATGCAATGCCTACGCACACAATTTGTGCGGAGTTTGGATGTGTTTGAATTCAGTTGTGAGACCAAGACATGGTATACGTTTCTGTGTGCCCATTGTGTGAGATATTTGCTTCCTCTGGCATAGACTCCAGGGCACTTACTGGATGAAACCTATACTTTTAATGTACCATTCAAAAGACCTGGGGCCGGTTTCATGAAGTCCACTTAAAGTTACACAATTACTTAGTGTCACGTGTTTGCGTAAACTCCTATGTTCGCTTATATTAAAAAAATCACGTAATTTACTAAGACAATCATCTTAGCGTCAAAAACGTTCTTGGCCGCTTCATGAAACCGGCCCCTGGGGATCATTTCATTAAAAATATGAGCTCACTCGAAAAAAGCCACCACCATATCACAGAGGACACTATTTCTGTGACACACCGGTGAAATTGCCTCAGTGGCGTAACCTGGTGTTGACAGTTTTCAGCATATAAAATCACTGTTAATGACCGAAATCGATTTTAAAGAGAAAAACCGGTCTTAAGAGTTCATAAGAGTGTTAGTAAAGTGAACGAAATTAATTTAAAAAAAAATTAAAAACCATAGTACCGGACTAGGAGAATTCAAATCCCTGTCCGTTTGATTGACAGACAGACCCAAATTGCCAATGCCATGAAATTACGCCCTGATTCTTCACCATGAAATTACCCCATGATTTGTCAAGATGAAATGAGCTCCTTATTTATCACCTTATTTCTGTTACACTGACAGCAGTGTCCCCCTGGTGCAACTATTAGTTGTTTTCATCTCTAAATAATTTTCCACTTTTTTCATTAATAAATATTGTCAAACACAAGTAAAAAACTCTTATTAATTCCTTAGCTGTGCCTTTTGACTTGTAGCATGTCTCGTCTACATCTTATCTCTGGGTGGCTGATCCCCTTGCACTCAACTCTCAGGGTAGATATCAAAATGCCAGTGGGTTATAAAAACATTAAAGTTTGTTTATTAGTGTTGCTGCAAATTACGGCTGCATTAAAACGTTAAACAGATACTAAAGTGTACATTATACAACGCTTGTCTGATGGCATATCGGTATCTGTCAACAAAATGAATAGAATGAAACTAAATCGAATGCAATGAACCCTACATTGTAACTATTTATGCTATAAATGATACTGATATTAGACATGCATGATGGAAGAATCATGTTTTATTAAGCCAAACGGCTGGTAATTTGACACCACCAATCTAAATATAGATTACATTTCTTAAATGCCACCTGTCATGGTTAGTTTACAGAGATAAGTTGAAGAAAGACATTGTCACTGTCTTCCTTGATGTCTTACTGCCAGTCCAATCGAGGAAGAACCTGCTAAGTCAAGAAGAAATGAACACGGGAAAAAATCCTTGGATGTATAACAACTGATGATAGAAAATCATTATTTAATGTTCTGTGGTCCAAGTTTGGAGTTGAAACAAACATTGGGACATGGCCTTTTTTGGTGGCTGCATTGGAGGTGCCTCCGAATATCGTATTATGTTGGTAGTAAATATAACACAATTTTATTGTCATTTCAATACTTATGTTAGCTTTTTCTACCCTCCTTAGCAACCCTAGTGTATTCATCCATCTGTGAACAACTTCAATATTCCTTGCTGATTTTGGGATTGAATAATTTGTTTTGCATCTCTGAGCTTGGTTTCCAATGATTTAGACATGAAAGATGTTTTCTTATTATTATATAATCTTGATATTATTATTAGTGTTCATAAGGCTGTAAGTTTCCAATCTAGTAGCAGTTGCCATTTATTTATAAATTTCCCCAGGTTTTGACACTTTCCCTGACTCCGACAGTGGCACTCAACACTGCGATCAACAAGTTGCTGAAGCTGGGTTCTGGTGGTGCTGATGGAGGTTTGGTGGAGGGTAATAGCCGAAGAATGTCCTCAAGTTCTAGCAGTTCCAGGAATACTCAGTAGGGGGGTACAGTAGACAGGTTTTATGCCTAGTCAGAGATACTGCCCCTTAAAATGGACATGTTTACCCACCACAAGCTGCACACACAGGAATAAATACCACACTGGAGAATACATATAACACGTCTGATGACATTTCTTTAAACGACTCGATAATAGATGTCTTACAAATAGAGAAGTTGAGATGGTGTTCGATTGAACAGGTCTCCCAGGGAGTAAAGTGTAAAGCACTTTGAGCAGTCCTGAGGACTGGATACTGCACTATATAAGAACTTACCTTTACTTTTTCTTTTAATTTAAATTTTAGGCAATATGAGCTGCATTTGGATAGAAATTGGATGTTTAACTAAACAAAGAATCAGCAGGGTGTGTTTTTATTGTTCTACAGGGACAAACCAACAAAGTCACAAGCTAGCTGGGGTATTTTAGTGTTTTCCTTGAGGCATACAGCAGTGTGATATAGTGGAAATATTATGTAACTAATACTGTAATTTCTTAAAGCTCACCTTTTCACATCCATATATTTCAATTTATAGTATTACAAATAGGATACCTTCGTGGAAATGATAGCTTCAGTTGAACTATTTGGTAGAGCCAGCATTTCGAACAAATCTATTATTTTACCAAGCTCCCTTTGTAGGGTGTTTCTTGTGAATTATTTCAAAGTGAAATATTCAGTTATGCAAGGAATAGTATATCTCTTTTATATCAGAAAGTACATGCTAATATTTTAGTAAACCTGATGTGACCAAAATTAACTTATACCCACATGGTTAATTAATTGCTAGTTATCTTTCCACCAATTGGTTAGTGATTAGCATTACGGTATGGTTATGATTTTAATTAAGATGGTCGTTCAATTCAGTTATTGTTTTGTCACAACGAAAGCAACAATTATTGTGGGTCTTTGTTTGACAGTTTCTATTACAGAAGTATGGTATTTTATGTAGGAAACCCAAACAGGGAACTCAAAATGAGGAATGAAGAAATGAGGAATGACGTAGGTGGACGTGAGAATCTGGAGACATATTACTTACTTCTGTCCAGTTTTCTAATTAACGATTTTGTGTGTGGTCAGCTGCGTTCCATGGCATGGTATGTTTACCATGTTACGGTACACATCACGGAACACGTTGCAGTACACGTGGATGGTATGTGTGTCACTTTACACGGCTGTTGCATCGTCCGGCAAGTCGTGTTGTGTTTACCATCCGTTTGCAAACATACAGTCATAAATGAAGTGGTTTGCTGCAGTGTTCTTCATAGTAGCAAGAGTGGTATCTCAGGAAACGACATCCGAAGCTGTCATGAACAATTGCGTGGACGTGTTAGACGGAGGGAAGGGGTGTTTATGTATCATACATTTACACATGGGTTGAAATGGGTGGAAGATGAACGTGTGTATTTTAACGTGTGTATTTTAACATGTGTGTATTTTAACATGTGTGTATTTTAACATGTGTGTATTTTAACATGTGTGTATTTTAACATGTGTGTATTTTAACATGTGTGTATTTTAACGTGTGTATTTTAACATGTGTGTATTTTAACATGTGTGTATTTTAACATGCATGTTAACTTGGTAGCTTTGTAAGAGGTGATTGAATTATGAAATGTATATTTACGAACTAGAGAGCTGTGGATTAGAACGTTGACTTCTGTTCCATGTATTAGTTTAAAAACCTTTAGTAATTGTGCTGTAATTCCACAAAGTTCTAATATCCCAGTGCAAATAATTATAACACTTCACGAATAAATGATAAACGTAAATTATAAACGTGTTCAGTGTTTTAAAATTCCTCCCAACAAAAAAATATTATATAATATCTTTAAACATATTTGGCTTGACAAATCAGAATTTGTTTCAATTCTAAATTGCATTTTTTTACATTGAAACAGTCAACTTCTTTAGGTTGTAAACAACAAAGACTGACTCAAAAGTGTTTTTTCTTCAGGATTCCATCAAAACAGTTTGTGTGAATACAAACATTTGTTTTGCTTTGTTTTCTTCTTGAGGGTGTTGTCTGTTACCATTTGTCATACGAGCTAATCCAGAGTGGTGCCACCTGTAGAATTGGTAACATAAATCTAAAAGACCCACAAATTAACCCACGCTCCTGACCAAACTGGGTCAAAGTACAAGTTATACAACCGAGTCAGGAAATGGAGCAGATACCTCCCTTTAAAATAAAAAAAATTGAAGATATTTGAGTTGTTACGGGTAAAACGTAAGTAAAGAATGGGCGCGTATGATATGTTATGAGGAAAGAGCATTAAGCTTCATGATGATTTTAACAATATTTACATTTTGTATGTTTAAATATAATTTTAATATAAAATTTTGTTGTTGTTGGTTTGTTAGTCTAATAAATTGATATAAAGTCGGTGGCCATACTTTGAGTATGTATAAACATGTCATGTTTGAGTGAGTATTGTTTTCAGTGTTTTTAATAGACTCCAGTTTTTGTACAAACCCAAAGTCTAACAAATGCACCCCTAACATCATGTGGAACCATACTTTTTTAGAGTTGTCATCATTCACACTTTAAATGCCATTCTGCAATGCAATTGACAAACATATGCATTTCACTTTTGACAAGTTCTCTGGGGTGAAACGTTAAAACCCATTTCAAGGCATGTTGTTGCTTTCATGTCATGTTGGTTCTCGTGATTGATTGTAGAAACCACCGGTTGAGAATACGTTACTTAACGTTGAACTGAACGAACTCGTCTAACTGAATATCGTCGGGTACATTATCTTGGTGGTTTCTCTGTCGCTCTGACTTGTTTAACGTGCCAAAGTGTGTTCTCTATCAAGTCTATTGTTACGCTTCACAAGGCTTCTTTTTTCAGGCATGCATCTCACTTCAAAGTGAGAGATATATCATCTTTGTTTTTCTACTTTTCATACATACACATGCGACGTTCTTTTTGGTCCTTAAAATATGATATTCGTTTTGGTCCTTACAAACAGGATATATTCTTTTTGGTCCTCATGAAGAGGATGCTTGTGGTGGTCCTCATGAAAAGGATGTTGTTGGTCTGTATAAATAGGATGTTCGTTTTGGTCCTTTTAAATCATTCTATGTTGGTCCTCGTGATTGGTTTGGTCGATTCCAGCTTTCAATATTTAAGAAATGACGTCGGAGTGATTCTGACGGTCAGAACAGCAATGCTGACATCATGTTGACTGAGGTAGCTGGTAGGGACTTCGACACACAACGTCAATGACTTAAGCTAATCAGTAAACTTCAGAGAGAGTTGTTCAAGGCCTTGACACTGATAGAGCCAGCATTTCGAACAAGTCTGTTTTTATGCAGGTGGACTTTCACCAGTAATACCAGGAACTGGCTTAGCCTTGACCTAAAATCTTTTGATCTGTAATTGAGAAAATAATAGTGAGACTGAGTTGATATAATCTTAATAATTATTTGCAGTAGTGTATTGTTCACGGACAGGATTGGGTTCAGTCGTAATTGTGTTATGTGTAATTCATTATGACAACAAATTCAACAATATAATTGCAATATTTTATGAACTAGATATTTGTAATTGAGTTTTTTAGACTGTATTTCACCATTGTAACCTAATCTACCGGTGGCACTTACAGTGTATGAATTTGCCTAAGACGCTAAACATGAGCAGAACTGATATATATGTAATCTTTCTTTATAAAATAATATTGTTGCACTAAACTGCTAAACTATTGCAATTTACCCTTTATGTAGTACTAATGATTTGTTGAAGCAATGTATTTGTAATTAATTTTTTTGGAACTTTGAAGTAATGCTAAAATGTAATTAGAATTTTTTGGGAAAAGTTCTTGAGTTTTTATGATGGTATTGTAATTGCAAAATTAGCCCTCTTCATGAGAGAGTGGAATGTAATGTTCTTACAACAGTGTCATCAAACAAGCGTACATTGAAGAAAAGTTACTTCAATTTATGTATTGATATCCTAAGATATATAAAAATGGTGCCAGATACCCCCTATTTAATTATATAAGAAACAAAAGATTATTGGATAAAGTAAAACGTTCTACAGGAAGCATCTGGTAATATTGTACAACCAGCTACAATACTACCTAGTACATACAATGAGCCGGAATTTACATCCAAAAATATCATTGTTCTGTTAGTATATACTACATGACTTGACTGACAGTTTGCAAAAGTATAATCCACTGATGAAATTCTAATGACGACGTGCAAGAGAGATTAGGATGTCACGCTTCTAGAGTAAACACAATACTTTGGTTAGCGGATCCAAAGTCCGACAGATGAACAAAGTTCGGCCAAGCGCCACTTTGTTTGTTTATATTGCGGAATTTGTGAGTTTGGGAATTTGGCAATGCTACAAAAGGATTGGTCGTCTTTGGGTACGGATATTTTTATTCCGATTGACGTTTCCTCCAACTAAAATGAATAGGAGGATGTTTTTTCTTGTGGATGAAATAATAATGAAGAAAGATGAAAGTTACTGAATACTACGTTTTTATGTAAAGAAATAATTACAACAAACTAGATAATACAAGCTGCATATTATTGCAAATGGCATCTGCGAATTTACAATTAAAGGTCATGAAAAGCTGCGTTAAATGTAAAATGTGTTTGGTGTTAATATAAAATAGCATGACATTACATCTGCCTGGAACCCATTACGAACATTTCCGTAAAATGAGATGAACGAAATAATGCTGCGTGCATGTTATAGTTTTTCAGTGTCGTTGAATCAGTCCAGCTGTTAGTACAATTAATTTTCTCAGACGTTCTTATCTTACCACAGAATTAATCTCATTCTTATGTAATAAGCCAATGAAGTAAGTTGTGTTTCTGGGGCCCGGTACTCTGGAACTCATAAATGTAAACATCTAATTTAAAATTGCACTCCAGCTATAGGTTGTCAATATTGACTGTACCGGGTATATGGACTACCTACTCTCTTGACTGTAAATTTCTTGTTTACTATGCAAGTCATAAATTATGTATGTCCAAAATTAGCACCCATCATTGACCTATTAAAATGTGTTGTTTCTGAATGTTAACCTTTTTTTATACAGATTCATAGTGCACAAACCTTGTTGAGTTCTAGTCAAAAATAAAATGCATGTAGATAAAAAAAACTGTCTGGAAAGGAAGAGTATTCAATTTATGAATTTAACAAATTTTAATCACATTTCCATGGACATTTACAAACCACAAATATATGAAATATTTGTTGCTGTAAGCAAAAACTCCAGGATTGTCTTATAAATAGCAAAGCGGAGATAGAATAACAATACACATATTCAAGTAATACTTCAATTGAAGTCTAGAGGGTTTACTTACACTCATTCGGTGTACTAGTTACTTGAACAAATTTAATAATGAGTTAAGAAGTAAATAGTAGGTAAAGTTTGTAGAAGTAGCACTACCAGGTAGTTGAACATAGGATGGAACGTTGTGACCTGACCTTACTATTCATTTCAACCACAAACGTTGAAATAGTAATACAATTCTTCAGAATAGGTTGAGAGTAATATTACGTATTTTACCTGCTACTGAAAATGCACTATGTGTGCAACAAATGAAACTGTTTGCAGGTATTTATTTATATGGATGCAAGCTCGGTTTGCGGTCAGCTGAAGATGAATGGGTTTATTCCGACTGGAAGGAATTGCAGATGTTTGCGTGAACAAAACATGGAGTCACGATGGGCGTGTGTTTGCTCAAATAAAAGTAGGGAGGGACAGGGAGGGTGGCATGTGCATTGACAACGTTAAGTGGGTGGGTAAGAGCATTCTGTTGACATTATCATTAGTGGTTTCATTTCTGACCTAAAGCTTTCAAGTAAAAGTGAGCTCAAAGCTCTGGTCTGTTGTAAATATTGCTGCATTTGGTACACTGCTGAAGTTCTATGTTCATGATATGCTGAATGTCCGTCAATACTGCGATGTACAGAATTAAAACTTATTTGACATAATGACCACTGCATGAAATAACAATGAATACATCATTATAATGATGTTGTAGAATGGTTCGTGTTACAAAATACCATATTTTGACTTGTTATTAATTGTAATATGTTTAATGTGAAATGTTATTAATAAATAAAAGTATTGTATTTAATGTTTTGCACATTGAAAAATAATATTGATCAATAAACATTACGTGAAGAGTATGTCAGGATTGTCAGCATGACGTTTGTTATGTTGATACGTTTGGAAAGTTCTCGCTGAATTATTGCACATGTACATGCCATACTGATATTGGTTTTTATAAAATGAATAGACTTAAAAATCTGTCCTTTGTTAACATAACCCATCACAAATTAGGTTCAGTGATGTTCAAATCTTCAAATTAGGTGTGTAAATAAAAAGAGTGCACATTTTTGTAAGTCATTGAATGAATTGATCATCATTTTGAATTGATAACTTGTGAAAGTGTTAATAGCTTTAAGCAATGGTATAATAATATGAAGCTGGACAACTTTTGCAATTTTCGTAGTTTTGACCTGATCCATTCATAATAATGTAGTGAGGGTAGACCTTTAACACAAGATCAGCTATAAGATACAAACATTTCCTAAAACACTGCTCTTCACTCTGAGTGCCCACACATGTGCTGGTACATTTTGCGACTTTGTGTTGTAAACAATCAGACCACTTCCCTGTGACCACCCCCCACCCCCACCGGCCTACAACAAAGACACCAAGGGAACGGCACTTGGCAACACTTGTGTGAAGAAATCAATCACTTTGTGTTACCATCCTTTGTTTTGTTGTTAACAAAGAATGACAACTAACCATACACCGGAACAAAGAGAGTTCATTGCATGGTTTGAGACCACAAGTTTAAATAAAAACATCTATGGATATTGAATTGGCATTTATAATTGCTAGTTTTATTGAATTGTTGGAGGTAGAAGAGATGGAAGGGAGAGAATTTAAAAATTGAACCACACATTCTTCAAGAGGATGATAAATAGTTGGAACACAATTCGTTATCTGCAGTCATTGTAACAGCAGACAATGTGAATATGCCTAAAAAGATTAGATACATATCTACCAGAAGCGTGCCAAACACGGTTGAAAAACATTGCCAGTTGCTGTTTTACCACATGCAGCTTGCTGTTTTTTCTTTTGAAAACAATCATGCTAAGAAAGTTGTTAAAACATAATATTATGTTGCAGTTGATGGCAATCTTAGTAGTCTTGTTCAAACTTGTTAAGTTGCTGTGTATGAGTGTCTTATTAAGTTCTGATAAACATGGAAAAGTTGTGTTGTATCACAGTCTCATTAGAACTTTGTTCTCCTCTTGTTTCCCTCTCTGTCAGGGTGGGGGTGGCATCGTTTCCGATCCATGATTTCTATTTTCTTTTCTTCTTTCCCTCGCTGATCTTGCACTGCACTTTCCACTAACTGTTAACTTGTTAAAACCTGTTAAATTGCATTGGGAAACTGCTTTGTGTGGCAGTGTTGTTAAAGAAATTAATAAATCTGTTAAGTTTTTAAGAACACAGAAGAATACCATCACCAAGCCCGTTAATTTTTCATAAGACGGATGCATTCCAATAGTTCAGTGATGTAGTTTATAAACATGAGCAAGTTAAAAGCCTGCAATGATTTGCATTGACTGTGTCAAGTTCTGATTATACCCCTGTCAGTGGTAATATATGGTTGATGGATGACTTTAGCCAGACCAAAGATTGCAATTAGCACTTTTTTCCAAGTGCCTTTTTATACCTGCACAATCCCCACCAAGAAACTACAACACCGAACCATACGTTGTCACTTCAAGTCACTTCATGGTTTTGTGTATGCTGAAACTAAATATACTTAGTGATTTTGGTGGAGGGATTTTACCAAGGAGTTTACACCTGGCAGGTGGAACCTCCAAGACCACCCAGGGTCTTCCATTTCTACCTGTAACTACAGGTGCCAAGAAGGTGGGAAAAGGGATCACAGCCCATTAATCACTCTGTCATCTAAGACAGCTAAAGGAAGTGCCTGTCAGTGGCAACATAAGATAGCTATCGGGAGGTTTGTTTTTTCTCACAACAAACGATAACTGGCAAGTCTAGGATCACTGGTTTCTGTGGCACTTGTAGTTTTATATTTCTTGCCCTTGAACAGGTACATCAAATGGTAATTGGATGTCTTATTTTAGGACTTAAGAAAGTGTTATCACTATCAGTAAAGAAACGTGGCATTGGTAAAACACAGTAAGTTTTAAATAATACAGTTAGAAACTTAAAAATAATATATATAAAAATTGAAACAACTTGTGTCTTTACGCTTTACTATTTGTTGTTTTTATTCATTTTGTAGCATATTCATTATGAATCAAATGCATTTAAATTTGGTAATTAAACATTAAAAACTAACTGCATTATCGTAAAAAAATTAAACAACTATTGACTGATTTATTTTGACATTTTAGTGTTTTGGAAATTATTCATTGTGATGCAACCAAACTTTGCATTAAACATAGCTAGCCAGATTGCATTATTTCATGAAAATGGAGAACTGTGACACCTTTTGATGCAATATTGTGGCAGATCTATAGTGTGATCATTTCTCTCATTCAGGCATGCACAGCTCTCAGGTTTCCACATAAAAGCCCACTTATTATTTTGTTTGTTATCTGACGTTATCTGACCATGATAACGTATCATTGGGGAAGAATAACCTGGAACCGTCTTGCTCAGGTGATGTGCCAAGTGCAGAATGGGAAGTCTTTCAGCAAAGTCAATAAAAACTGTCTAGACAAGACACCTTTGCTACCATGTATACTGCCGGCAAGACAAGAATTTTATATATTACTCTTACCAAAAACTATTAATTTTGTTTCTGCCAGTATCAATGGTGTTGGATGAATTTAATTTAGGGATCTACAAATGGCTCTTCAAGTCAATAATAATTGTCCAGACAGATACATCTTTGCTAGCATTCATACTGTCAGATACATTAAATTTACCAAAAATAGTTCTTCTTGTTTTAGCAAATGGTCATCAGCTATTAAACATCAGTGTGGTATGAATATTATTTAGGGTGAATTTATAAATCAATCTTTCCAAGTGCTTTGGCAAAAAGTAGAGTTAATCCTTTGGCATTTCATTTGTTTTGGTGAATCGGAAGGAAATCAATATCATGTTGTAAAGGCCATGGATTATATATTTCCCTTAACTGATTGTTTAACATCATGTACTGTCACCTCCAGTGAATCACACACTATTAGAACGTGTTTGAAACTAACTAATTGACATTCAAAAACCTGATGATTGTCCAATGTTGTTTGGTATTGGATAAAAATTGGCCGTTCTAAATGTTTATCTGTCAGGTTTTCAACAGATGATAGGCCTCAAAGTAGCTATAATTGATGAACACTGCAATATGCACCATTTAATGTGGCTGAAAAATTCAGTTATTTAAAAATGTTATCCACATTTTAATAAAAATGTAAACTTCTGTTGCCTTGTTTGAGCAAAATGCAAAAACAATTATCTAAAAGTATTTTTAAAGATGCACACACGTGCATTAAAATTCAAATAACAAATTATTAAATTAAATACACGCACTCATTATGCATTTAAAATATACAATTGATTAATCAAATACTTAATGATTGGATTGGTGTAGCGAAAATCAGTTTGGGAGTAATTTTTTGAAGAGTGGATTTTCAGACTATGTTCTTAATGGCATTAAAAACAATATGTTACAGAATGTATACACAACACGATATTGCCATTTCACTACACAGTTAACCATTAAAACGTTGCTATGTTAAATATAACCAGACATGAGTGACCCTAATAGAACCATCACATGATTCTTTGTTTTATTCCATCAAATACTCCAGTTTCACATATCTTTTTGAGAAGGTATCACCAGTTTCAACTTGAAGTTGGGCTGGCATTTCTCAACAAATTCCTGTTGGTCTGATGCGGAGAGAATATCTTGGAATTGTAATTCTTTCCTCCAAGGAGGTAAAGTATTTCACCACCAACTCGTGTGCACTCTGGTGGAATTGTTTGTGCAAGGAATGCGTTACTAAATGGGACTGAATTGAGACAGTTGTGGGTAATTGATACTGGTTGTCACATCTGTGATTGACATGGCTTCTTCAGCGCTGTTGTCATATTGAACAATCTGTCTGATGTGTGTGTAGCAAAGTTCTTCAAGATGTTTTAGACAACATTTCAGAATATGCCATGATATCTGAGATGCTGTAGTGGTCTTGGACAATGGGCATGTACTTCCTACCACCATGTCCTTACTCTAAGTAAACATTTTCTTGCTTCTTTTCCACAAGCCATGTGCTAAGCTTGTTAGCACCAAATGACCCTGTAGAATGTATCTTGGGATTCAAACCAAGTACAGCCTGGTTGTTCTGTTACCTACAGCCAGCCAGTTACAGATCATGTGACCCATTGTGATGATTCAGACCTGGTACATTATAATGGCATGAAGTTATAAGCATCATGTTAAAGGACAACATTTCAGTTTTACAATGATACTAGTGTCATCTGTGTAAGTCAATTTGTTGATATGAAGTTATAAGCATCATGTTAAAGGACAACATTTCAGTTTTACAATGATACAATGTCATCTGTGTAAATAAATTTGTTGGCATGAAGTTATAAGCATCATGTTAAAGGACAACATTTCAGTTTTACAATGATACCAGTGTCATCTGTGTAAGTCAATTTGTTGGTATGAAGTTATAAACATCATGTTAAAGAGCAACATTTCAGTTTTACAATGATACTAGTGTCATCTGTGTAAGTCAATTTGTTGGTATGAAGTTATAAGCATCATGTTAAAGAGCAACATTTCAGTTTTACAATGATACAATGTCATCTGTGTAAATAAATTTGTTGGCATGAAGTTATAAGCATCATGTTAAAGGGCAACATTTCAGTTTTACAATGATACCAGTGTCATCTGTGTAAGTCAATTTGTTGCAAAGTTAATAAATTGTGCATTGTTTCTAAACAATGCAAAACAAACAAACACCAATACTCACACCCCTGCGAATGTATTTTAACATTTTCTCAGTTCCGTAAAATATACTTTATGGTTTGAACCATTGTGACCTGTCACATCTTTTACCAGTCAGAGAGATTCGGAATACTACAGATGAAATTGGAACCATAGCAGTAGTGCTCCATGATGATTATACCCGATCTGTGTATGACGAATACTTAACGCCAATTGGTGATGTTTTGGTTAGCGTGACAGACAGATGATTCGTCTTGGTATTCCTGTCTCTAATGATGCCTTATACAAGGTCATTATAGGAACATGCCAATTATTTGTCAGTTGGATATCAGAACAAATCTTATGTTCTGTGGTGCTTAAATTGCCCCAATTTTTAATCTGTTAATCTCAAAGATAAAATTCATCTAAATTTAGTATGTTATATGTCATGTTTTACCCTTTCATGCAGTTAGTATATTTCCTGTCAGATATTCTACAAAACCGGAATTTGACTGACCAATAAATCATCAAATGAACAACGTTATATACCATCTTCGAAGGCGTGTGCCAATCTTTTATTGCCACACTGTGATCTGTTATTACCATCACCAAATCTTGTGTTCTCATCAAAACAGAAGACCACTGTAGTCGCTCATGTTGTATGAATATTATTGTTAAGTAAACGAAATGTTATAAATACAATAAACTCAAAGTCGCACGACCCAATCTCATCCAACAGTTGTTCCATTCACCAGTGAAAATCGTTATACATTCGCATTAAATCAGACAGTGGTGTCATACACAAATGAGATAGTTTCCTGTGTAAGGGAGAAATGTGATCATCAGGTAGACATGGATTTACTTCATAATTATCATAATAACTGTAAAAAACTATGAAATCAGACACAAAAAATAATTAAATTCTCGGCTGTTCAAAGATATGCAGCACAAAAAAGAATTAATTTTATTGTCCGAAAACAGCCATTATGTGCTATATGAATTCGGACTTGTAAACATGACAGGTATCTGAAAGTATACAGTACATAAAATAATGTTTTTTGTAGATTTTTAGGTTGTCTGAAAACAGATAAAATGTCTGAATACATAGACTTATTACGGTACTAAATCTGATCCATATCTGGACTCCCTCTCCGCCAACATGTGGGGTAATAGATGAGCAGACATTGGCAAACCTGTCTAGTTTTGTCACCTTTACAAGCACACCCGGTTAACGGAACATCAATAAAAGTAGACGAATCATAAAAGTTGTCACAGGAATGTATTGTTTTACCGTGGTCTTTCACTAGTGCATCTGTGTACACGTGCTGCGATTGCAAATCACAAACTTTAATGCAACATTTCGATGTAGCCTTGACGTTTAGTAGAATTTAACAACAAGAGTAAGTGGTAGTTTGCCTAAGTGTTATGACACAAATGTTACAGAACCCTCCTGTCTCTTCTTGTGGAGGCAGTTTCTTGTCTACTTATTTGGGCAATTTCTGGCATCATTGACAAGATGATTTTATTTTTATTACAAAATCCATCAGATCATAGAGGTATATTCTTTGTTCACAGTGGATGTTTAAACACGTCGTTGCTTATTTAAATTTAACATTAAATTAATTAAATGTTGATTCATTTGAATCCTATTGCATTAAGTAATACTGTTAGTAAGCTTTATACTTTTCTTCCGTCAAGTTTCTTTATCTTGTCAACAATTATATCTGCTCTGTTATTGAATTTGAAGTTGATATTTTATTGTATTTACTATTAAAATATTTATGAAAAATGTTCCATTTTATTGGCTTTAACATGTTATAAACCCTTAAATTATATACAAACATGGTTTATTACAATATTTTTAATGATAAATGTACCCTGAAATGTAATACTCAACATCTGTGGTTGTAACTTAAAAAACTTACTAAATAACTATAATTATTATTATCAAAGAGGTTTTTAATGGCTTGTGTATTTTGTGTGATTCACATTGATTTAATTGGTTGAGTTAGATGTCATTGATTTGGGCTAGGATTAACACAAAGTATTTACAAGAAATAAAAAAACAGTTAATATGTATTAGACCTCTTAATATAAAATATTACATGTATTCTTTATGCTTGTCCTACAGTGGTTGTGTTCTTGTTTACAGCTGCGGTGGATGGGAATGCTGACTATGCAGAAGACTTCTTTCTCAAGGTAAGCTATCGTTCTACTTAGCATACAGTACACTTAACAAGTATTTGAGACACGGAAGTATTTCAAATTTTGCATTCCAATGAGCGTGCAGGGGTGTACACCAATTTTCTGGGGTTCCAGGGTACAGCCATCTCAGTAGACGTGACTGGTAAACGATTTATTCATCTCACTTGTATGAGCAACGGGATATATGATATGAATGCTGTAAAGTCTGATAATTTAGGTGGAATTTCAATATTTTGTCATCACCAAGCTTTGAATCTAGTGTGACTTTGGTAGAAATTAAATAACAATGATGGATTCAGCAGTCAAGGTTGGCACTGGAGATCGCTGTCACTGTGTCAGATGAGGCTTAAGGGGGGTGTATGCTAATAGGGCATGTACGCTTAATAGAACGAATACGGTATTTTTAATAATGACTTCTCTCTGTACTGTATCAGAGCCCAACATTTTATGTTTTGATAACATCCTGTCCTGCCACATCATTGTAGAAACTGTCCTGCCACATCATTGTAGAAACTGTCCTGCCACATCATTGTAGAAACTGTCCTGCCACATCATTGTAGAAACTGTCCTGCCACATCATTCATTCAGATTTTTGATCTTTCTTTATTTCAAAAAAAAACAAAAATACAAATAAAATAAAATAAAATTATTCTGTTTTGCTTTTGAAAAAGGGCAAAAAGTGTACCATTTAAAACACTTGTCCATAATATACAGTTTACACATTTTAGGAGGATTTCAGCCATATCCCATTTTTTCAAATGAAAATATGTACTTCACCAATAACTGTGATAAACTAATTATTTTTAAACAGTTGGTCATGTAGAATAGAAATACGATCATGGCAAAGTTCATGACGTAAGACTGAAAAGCTAGTCTGCACCAAGCCGTGAAATTCACAGTTAGCACGTCCTAATTAAATATGGCATGACAATGTTGACAAATTCTAGTGAAATATCTATTCTGGTTGCTATGGGTGTGGGGGGGCTGTAGTTTTTGCTGTTCCAGAGAATCATTCTCTTAGACTGCATATCACGTTGCAAGACTTTAAGGCAGTCTGTCAGGGAGAGAGGTCAGAACATCCCGCCATCCTCTTGTTTGCCCTCCGGCCACCGGTTTGATTATATTACCTCATTAATTGTTGATTCGTTCGGTTCTGGCCATATGCGCTGTACGTTGGGTAATAATGAGGTTAATTATTTAAGTTCATTAATCACTGTGCTAGCTTGTGTGCTGAGTGGGGGGTGCAGGCATATGGGTCAAGCCAAATGAGCGAATGAATGAATAAATTGATCAGTGGAATAAACACTAGAAAATTCTATGCTGAATAAATAAGCCTCTGCAAAAAGTGCACAATTCTATCTCCAGGAGGTGTAGGAATGGGTAAATACTGGCAAACCTTACTTTATGGTCACCCTAATAATACAGCCACCTCGCAATAAGGTCACTCATGGACAGTACCAAAATGTTTTTCCATAACGTTATACAAAATTAACCCTGTTAAAATGGTCACATTATTATTCAGGTTAAAGTATTAATCAGCTGGATTTTCAGAAGATTCCTAATTTTTAGGCAAAGATTTTACACACTTGTCAAGTGTTACTCGATAATCTGTGAAATATATTTCAAGGCATCTTTGAAGTGGTGTTCATTTGTTTTATGTAAACATGTTTTACAAATTGTTTACTCTAAGAAGAAGCAGAGGTCAAATGTTACAATGATGCAGATAACATTTCAGTGAAACCACCATTTGCATGAATGTGGTGTTGCATGGAAAAATATTCACTGTGAAGTGCACTGGCTATACAGGTCTGTGGCGACAGCTATTTTAGTTCATGCCTTTGGCTCTGTTCTTGTTAGCTGCTGCTAGGATTCCATTCCGTTCACTGTATATATTCCAAACATTCTTGGAAATACGCTTCAAAAAAGCATTTTTTCCGACCTGGAATGTTTTTTGTTACAGCAAAGGAATGGTTTGCATCAAATTGTAGATGTAGTTGTGGGCACAACATAAGAAATATAGTAGTATTATGTTAAATATATTTCTTGCCACATGTTATTTCGGTGACCAGTGGTGTATTGGCCCCTTTTATAGGTTTAGGCTAAATCTTGATATAGTGTAACTCTTCAGCAGGTAGTTGGGATTATAGTTAGTGTGAATGAATGGTGTGCTTGGTTAGTACGGTACAATGCATAAGGTCTACTGTGATTACAGTAGTAATGCTGTTGTTTTATATATCTATAACAGTACTGCTAATGTTGTATATGCCGAAATGTGGGCTCTGTCAACCTGAGGTACAGGAGACTAGTATGGGCTCAGTCACAGGCCTGACCTTGGGATGTAGAGTCCTCATAAATTTCTCTGTTAATCTGTTTAATAAACGTCATTCTTTTGGCCTATTTTCATCATTATTCATGACTTGTGTTGGTGCTTGCATAAATATATTTCTTGCATAGTGCATTTTAAATCAAATAAATAATATAAAATAAATCAACTAAATGGAATATGCAAAGCTGTTTTTCATGTATAGTTACTTGTGTTTACTATACATAATTATATACCTGTATGCACATATGAATATATTTAAAATTGAACTCAAAGCTGAAGCCTAATTAATGAATTGCAGTTTGCGTAGTATAAGTTGCCATTAAAAGGGACTTTAAGAAAATAAAAGTATAATAAATGCATAGTATAATTAAATTTAAGTTGTTCAAGCTTTACCAGCTTGCTGGTTTAGTCCACAATATAGCTGACTGAACATGATTGTCTTTGGATGATTACTGAATGACATGTTTGGACTTTATGAATATCTAATCACATTTGTGATCTCATATGGGCTCGTTGAAGAATTTTCTACAGAACAAGGGGAAGACTAACCGAACGGGAAGAGTAGGGCATTGGAAAAAGGGAAAGGGATAAATTGCTGCTGGTGAAAGGAAGTAACATAATGGTTTAATTCAGGTGGAATGGCACAGGCAGCGATTAGTCAAAAGGCTAACAGCCAAATGACGACTTCCATTAAAAACCCTTATTCCTAGCTTGTCCCTGCTAGGAAAGGTGGGGCATCTCTGGCCAATCTGGGAAACTGTCTTTTCTGCATGACTGGTAGAAGGCTGAACTTTCCCTTGTCAGTAGGGTGGCCTAGTTTGATGAAATCTCTAGTGTTCCTTAGCCCTAAAGCGACAGGTGGGAAGTCAGATCAAATTAGGGTCTGGGAGTAGAAGAGGGAATGTGGCTGGTGGGTCCCCAGGGGGGTGTTGGGGGTGGGAGGGGGTGCATGGTCTGAGAGGGAAGGGAAGGGAGGGAGTCTACAGTGGTGTTTAGTCAGGGCACAGAGGGTAAAATAAAAAAAATAAAAAAATGTATATTTAGTTTCCTAAACACACGTAATGTTGTCTAATACATGTATTTGTATTTAAGAAAATAAGAAAAAAGAAAATTATGTAATTGATATTGTGTTAATATAAAAAATGTATTGTGTTTAGGGGTAACAATTTAATTAGTTCTTTGGTGCACTTTGTTGGTTGCTTTTGGTGGCTTTGGTTCAATTACAATTGTAAATTACAATTACACAACATAGAAATGCAACTATAGTTTCTACCCTTCAATAAGATCACTTGCATTGCTTCAAAAATAAATTACATGTAAAATTATGCCGATTCCAAAAATAAGTTGCCAAGCAACGTAAAGGACCAGTTGCAGTGGTTCATAAGCATGACTGAATTGTTTTAAAAAGGAATGTTACGTGATTCAATAGTATGATTAGCAATAATTTTATACATGGTTTTATGTGAATTCATGCATTCCTGGTGTAAGGGTTGGGGTCAGTTACATTGGTCAGGTGCAATTACAAAATCTCATAAAAACTATATAAAAAACAAATCACAATTTCACATCATCATAAAGCCGATATACAATTGTGGCTGTTCTCCTTTTGTTCCTGTTGAGGCCAGCCTCGATACTGATCCTCAACTTCAAGTTTACTTTTATTCCCCCCTCACTGGTCTTGCACTGCTGCCTCCACTCCCATCTATCTTAAAGGAAATAAAAACAAGGCATTAGCTAAAACCCGTTTCCGTGTGTACACAAAGTTTAACATTGTATGTAACATTTGAGAACATTAAAAAATACAGAAAAATACATTTGTAGCATAAATTTGATTTTAAACCCATCTGTGTAGCGATTCCCGCAGAAAATAAAAAATTAATGAGCTAGGCGATCACGTGGTATCGTGACGTCACGTATGACCCACACTCGCAGCAGGCTGACCCTTTCCATGCATTCAGAGCATGTTTACAAGGATAGCTTTTGGGTCGAAACGAGCATCAGAATGAGTTATTGTGCAATATTCCGATGTAATACAAACACTAGTCATCATAGAGGAACAAGCAGTTATCTTACGGTTCCACATGAATCCAATTTAATTTAAAACAATGAATGCAAATGAGCCTACAAGTCGACTAGGTTTCGCCGAGCTTGAGCTCATTTTCAGAATAATTATATCGAATGCAACCAACGGGAGATAATTTACACCAGTATACATACATAGCAAACATATGTTGTATCCAGCTACAGAAAGTAACGTGTATAATCTCATAATATCACTAGAATATCGATGTATGAAGGAGGAGTTGTACAATTTATCATAACAACTTAAATCGGTCAGTGAATTTCTGTCGGTGTCGCTAGCTCAGTTGGTAAACAAACCTCAATTTCCCCTTACAGCTGGAACAAAGTCACATACTGTAACTGGAATTTTTCACCCCCCCACACTTGTGTTATTATATACCAGTCACCTATCTACGCAAGATAGGGATTGCTATCTCAATTTCTCATCACCAGTAGGGCCGCCTTCAAAGACAGAGTGTGGCACTTAGCAACTGAAGTGACCCTGGAAATTACAGTGGTGGAAAGCTGGTGAATTCACCCTGATGAATTGCTTTCTCCCCAATTGTTAAGTGAACCCATTTGACTTTGTGTAAAGCCATTATCAATGCTAAGCAGCTGTTGACAGCAGATGTATTGTGTTAGTGGAACTCTTTCAACATCAGGAGTGCCGCCATCTGCAACTTCAGTCCACCTGTTATGTTGATCAAAACAAGGAATAAATCATTGTTTTAGGTTTTGTAGTGGCATTTTCACAACATGCTAATAAGTATGAACATTTGTACAATGCATTTATTTATATTTTTCTTTATTTTTTGTATAATATATGTATAATATATATATATATATTTTACATATATATATATAAGTAGTATAATTTCATTGCAATTAATTATTTTTTCATGGAATGCATTTTAGAGTAATTATATATTTAGTATTAGTAAGCTATTGGAGAAATGAAGAACGAAATTGACTACATCCTGACAAATAGGTCAGACATGGTCACTGACAAAATTGGCATGAACTAAGTCAACATCGGAAGTGACCACAGAATGGTAATGAACAACATCAAACTGGACGTCAAGGCTGAAAGGAAGAAATTGATAAACAAGAGACCACCAAGTGTAGATACCACACAAATAGGAACAAAAATGATCAAATTCCAAGTCGAACAGCAAAATCGATTTGAGACACTACAAGAACTAGACGACATCGACACCATGAGAGAAAACATCACTGTGATGATCTAAGTGCGACAAGTGTATCCAAAGCAAAAAACAGGCATATAATGACACGAATATCGTCACTGATATGAGCACTGATGAAGAAATGACGAGAAATGATGGATAACGGCGACCGTAAAAAACAAATAGAGTACGCATAAATTTGCAAGACTATCAAAAAGAAAGCGAAGGAGGACATCAGGAAGTACAAACAAGAGATCATATGAGAAACGATTATGGCATCAAAGAGCCTGAAGAAAGCCAGAAGAACACAGTCACTAGGACGAGACAGACTGATTACACTTCTAAACAAGCAGGGTAGAAAAATACAAGACCAAGATATGATCATGGAATGAATAGAGGTATTCTACACTGAGCTATACGACAGGGAACAGAGTACCATAATTCACACTGACCCGAAAGATGTACCAGAGATAACACCATGAGAAGTGGAAGTAGTGCTAAGAGATATGAAGAATGGGAAGACATCAGGCAATGATCATGTAAACATTGAAACATTAAAAGCAGGAGAAGATACCATCTCGAAGACACTGGCTAAGCTGTATATTAAATGCTTATCAGAAAGATGAATACCCACCGCATGGAAGAACGCAAAGATGGTGATAATCTTTAAGAAGGGAAATAAGAAAGACTTAAAGAGCTACAGACCGACATGTCTGTTATCAAACATCTACAAATTACTCACAAAGATACTAATGAATAGGCTAGAGAAGACATTGGACGAAAACCAACCACGAGAGCAAGCAGGATTCAGAAGCAGGTACTCAACGACAGATCACATACACGTCATAAACCAACTGAAAGAGAAGTGCCGAGAATGTAATATCCTTCTCTGCATCGCTTTCGTTGACTACGAGAAGGCTTTCGACTTGGTGCGAACTCAAGCAATACTGACCTCCCTTCAAGAACAGGGGATAGAAGACATGTACATCGAACTCCTGAAAGACATCTACACAAACAGCTCGGTGGCAGTCCACTTACACAAAGAGCAACAAGATCAACATCAAGAGAGGAGTACGACAGGGTGACACGTATCGTCCAAGCTGTTTACGGCAACACTCGAAAGCATATTCCGAAGACTGACCTGGGAAACCAGAGGCTTGAGGATAGATGGAGAATATCTCGGTCATCTTCACTTTGCCGACGACATACTCATATGCGCTACTACACCGCAAGAACTACAAAACCTGCTGCACGAGCTAGCCGATGAAAGTTAAAAAACAAGATCAGAAGATGAACATTTCAAAGACAAAAGTGATGCTACGAAATGACACATGAATATATATCAACACCACGCAGATGGAGATCGTTGAAAGATATGTCTATATGGGACAGCGATACAGTATCAGAGATAAAAACAAAGACAAGGAGATTCAAAGAAGCATCATCGCCGGCTGGACAGCATTCGCCAAACACCGCGACATTTTCAGGAGCCTGCTTAAAGAGACAAGTCTACAACTCATGCGTATTTCCAGTGATGACATACGGCGCGGAAACATGGGCCCTCACCATCCAGGCAAAGAACAAACTAGCAGCCGCACAAACAAAGATGGAAAGAAGTATGTTAAACATCACATATCGGGAGAGAAAACTAAACATCTGGGTAAGAGAGAAGCCAAAGGTTATAGACGTGACAGAACTAATCAGAAGACAGAAGTGGACCTGGGCAGGGACATCAGCAGACTACGAGATAACCGATGGACATCGCATATCACAACCTGGAGACCTTACGGAAACGATATATATTATAGAGGAAGACCGGCGAGATGGTGGAGAGATGAACTAGATGAGTACTGGAAGGTCACCATCTGGCAGAGGATAGTGCAAGACAGTCAGATCTGGAAACGACATGCTGAGGCTTTCGCCCAACCACGGGATACTTACTGCTGCACAATGATGATGATATTATGTTTAAATAACAGTTTTATATATACATATTTTTATTTATCTATTTTTAGTAATTAAATAAAATTGTTCTGTTTTTATAATTATTATATCAAATTTGTATTTTATATCTACTGTGCACATACCTTTGCTAAATTTTAATGTTTTATACATTAGCTTCTTGTACAGCGCTCTGAGCATTTTATTGGAAATTGCACTCTATAAAAAATAAATATTATTATTATTATGATGAGTAGGCTTCTAAGTTAAGATTTATAAAGCACCTGTACCTATGCCTGAGAGCAGTCTTAGTTGATCAGGCGACAGGCGCTGTATGAATATGTATATAATTTTTACTGCCATGTCATACAAATGAAGTGCCACAGATTTTGACACATTCTATGAGTTTTTTGCATCTTCCATCACTTTTGCGGTGTTGATATTCCCAAAACAAAATTGTAGGATTTGACAATAATAAATAATAATAATAAGTTTTCCCCATCAAAATAATAGTTTTGAGGTGCAGTGTTTAATAATATTGAATAAAATAAATAATAATAAAATAAGTAGCAAATGTGAGTATTAAAATAAGTATAAATGCTTACATAAATTAATTAAATTAATAAACTAACTAAGGTCACTTAAGTAGATAAACCACTGAAACAATACTGCAAACCAGTAACAAGACTGACAAATTTAAAATGTAGTTTTTGTTAAAAACCAAATCATCATTTTGTGCACAACGAGAAATTGCCTGATTTATTTGTAGTATTTGTTTAAATGTAAAAATCAGTGGTGTACTGTACTGGTTCTGTACCCAACAATAAAAACAACACAGAAAGGACAAACTCAGCTTAACCGTGTCTGTTTCCCATTTATTATTTATTATTTTATTACTAATTTATTACTTATTATTATTATTATAATATTATTTTGTTTGTGTATTGTTCTTAATACAATTATGTATACTGTCCAGCAAAATGTGTTTGATAAGCCCGAATCAGTGTTCACAATTTGAAAGTAGCATCCACAAAATTTAAAAATTCTAAACAATTAAAAATGAAACATTCAGTTTTAGCTGGTTGCTAGGGAGCATGGCATAATGTTTACTTTCAATAATTATCTTTTATCTAATGTTCAATTATTGCATACTAATTATTTTAAATATATTACTTTTAATATTATGTAACTTGAAACGTGCTGCAGAACCAAGAAATCAGCCATAAGCTAAGTATATTTAAACTACAAGCATATTTTGGCCCATAATATTCAACTTAAAAAAAACCGTTAGTTAATATCAATGATTATCGCTCATTTTGTTTTAAATGTGTCCTTTGCACCAATTACACTGTTAAATGACTAAGTTACAAAACATGCTGTCTGTGGATTTTTTCTATTGACCCTTTAGATTATTATTGGCCTTTTATATTATTACAATAAAACAGTATTTGAAACATAAACCAATTTACTAAGCATTTACACTGCAGTCAGTTTCTGTCTGTCTAAGGCTACGAGTAAGTGAATTTTAATAAATATCAATAGTTCTCCCTCCCTTAACAGGCCTGTAAATCTCAATTTAGTGACCGGAGTTGGCCCTAGTTCAATGTATTCTAATTAAATAAATTAGGCTTTATTGTTAAAATTGAGACACTACTATCCTTATAAATGTCATTTAGTTTTTGATGTACACCTTAGGCTTAGCCTTTGCTTAGGGCTTAACATTCCTTACTATTTATTATCAAGATGATATATAATTATATATGTAATAAATTATTATATATTAACTATTGCAATCTGCATCACTACGTTGAAATTGTTATCTCTGTTATTTTATTAATATCTTTAACCAACATCTTGTGTCTACTAGTTTAGACTTGTTCTAACTGTTGTGTTAACACAGACTGTGCACGTAATTTGGATAATATAATTATTGCTTTCATTTTTGTTTTATTTAGTGATTTTTTGGCTTAAACAAAAAATAATTACTTTTTTCTTGTTAATTATTACCCGTAGCTAAGCATTTGTATTCATGTATTGTGGCTACATGTTTTTGTTCTATTAATTTCTACTGAATATGATAATAGTCTGACATAATTATGTCACCATTATTCTTATTGGGTGTTTTCTGTTTGTCCTGCTCTGTTGCCATAAGGGATAAAGATTTTGTTTTATGCAAACAATTGACGTCTAATCATTTTAACCATTTCAGTACTACAGCCCCCAGACTCTGTGATCACTGAATCCTGCATTCTCAGTGACTTCATATGAACATCGATTGCCTCGATGATTTCAGCAATTACACTACATTTTACTAATAGAACATCATATATATTCTGAAAGTATAATAATTGATAAATAAAACAAGTTTCAATTTCGTAGTCGTGATAACCAGAATCTGATAATTAATTACCGTAATGATCGAATATACTGCTGCTGTTAGTTTCAGGCTTGCCGCCATAGGTAATGTCTGTAAGATGTTATTCCGATCGTCACCGGCAACATCCAACAAAATATATCACTAAAACTATAAAACAATCCGTCTAAGTAAGCTATTACATTGTAAATCACCATCGCTATCGTAACTAATATCGTCCGCCATTACCGCTCTCGAAGATTTTTGCAGACAGTTATACAAAAACCGCAAAAATCTCGAAAAAAATTTACTGAGCGATAATCCACGATTATTGTTGTTGAAATGCTAAGGCATCAGCCTTAAAGACACTTTATAACATGTGCCTCCACATAGCGGATATTTGTGACTAAAACCGACTTAAATAGCAGACATCGACAATGCTTTTCCTTAATCACACTAGAATACATAATTCTATTTCAATGTTGCATAGCTTGCTATGTCGTCATGTTTGTTATAATGGAAAGTTACTGCCAATCCATCCCTCTATGCCAACATTGAAATTAGCAATAATTCTATTGCTAGCAGGAGATGTAAGTCTGAATCTGTTAGACGAAACATTCGATCTGTTCGGTATAAGACAGCCTCACTTTGTGATTTATTAATTTCAAAGAAAATAGACATGTTTGCTGTAACTGAGACATGGCTCAGAGCCTCAGACCACATGATACAGCTGCATGCATTGCTGATGTTTCTCCTTCTGGTTACACCTTTCACCATCGACCACGTTTAGTCGGCTGTGGAGGTGGTGTTGGCTTTCTAATATCACAGCAGTTCAAAGTTAAATTTCATTCCAACCCTGAATACTCCAGTTTTGAGTCCATCTGTGCTGAAATCTCAGATTCTTCTTTCTCCACATACTTTGTTTGTATCTATCACCCTCTAGGTCACCCTGCAAATTTCTTTGAAGACTTTCAGGATCTGTTGGAAAATCTGGCTACCATTCGTTCAGAATTTTACATTCTTGGTGATTTTAATCTACATTTGGAAATACCTTCTACAACTACGTTTGATGATATTCTGGCATCCTTTCATTTGACACATATACATATACATATACATGGCCATTTGCTTGACCTCTTGATAACCCATTCAACTTGTAATAATATCCAAACACCTACTGTTTCAGATGAGTTATCAGACCACCATACTGTCATTGCTAATGTTAACGTTTCTATAACTCCATTAGAGTCGAAACACAATGTGTCTTACAGAGCCATTCATAGAATTGACATTACAGCTTTAATGACTGATATCCTTAAATCTGACCTTATCACAGATCCAAAAGAACATTTATCTGTCTTATATAAACAGTACTGTCAAGTACTCAATGCATTATTTAACAAACATGCACCTATGAAATCCAAATGTGTGTCAAAAAGGCCATGGATGACTTCTGAAATCATACTACCTAAAATGCGTCGTCGTTATTTAGAGCGTGTATGGCGCAAATCACACTCGCCATTAGACAAGTTGCTCTATTCTAAGCAATGTCACCTCCGTACCAGACAAATGGCCAAAGCTAAATCAGATTATTATACAAATATGGTCATAAATAAGTCTGATAATCTGCATCAGTTATGGAACTGCATCAATAATATTCTATATAGACGGCCTGCTCCATCGCTACCTGATCATGTATCAATTAATTAAGACTATGTGACTCGTTCTCTAGTCACTTTAATAATAAAATCGTTGTGCTTTCAAAGGTCATACTTTAAGTAATGTCAGTGTGGACTTTCTACAAGAAAATTCTCTACTTGTATCATTTGAATCTGGAACAGTTGATGCAGTTAGGAAAATAATTATGTCCTCCCCAAATAAGTAATAACAATACTGCTAAGGACATGTCTCGATACATTAATTGAACCTACAACAAATATTATAAGTGCATCACTTTCCTCTGGCTGTTTTCCTGATGATTTCAAATACGCCCATATCACACCACTTCCTAAGAAGTCATCTCTGCCTAAACAAGACCTAAACAGTTATAGACCTATTTCTAACCTCAGCTTTATTTCTAAAATACTAGAAAAGGTTGTAGCAAGTCATCTAAGGTCTCACATTAGCACAAATGTCTTAATTAATGTGTCACAATCAGCATATAGACAGTTTCATTCAACAGTGACTGCCCTCTTAAAGGTTCACAATGACATTAACTTGAACATTAATAATGGTAAAGTGACTTCACTTACCTTACTAGATCTCTCTACCGCTTTTGACACAATTGATCACAGCATTCTCATTGAAGGCTTATTAAAGTGGGACGGCATATCTGGCACAGCTCTAAGCTGGTTTTCTTCATACCTAATTGATAGATACCAAACCATAAAGATTGGGAACTGCTTTTTGGCTGCACTGCCAACTTTTTTTGGTCTTCCCCAGGATTCTGTTCTTGGGCCTTTGCTTTTTACTCTTTACACCACGCCATTAAACACTGTTATACAAAACATAACTTGGGTCATCATCTGTATGCTGATGATGCTCAAATCTACATAAATCAATATCAACTGGCATGTAACTATAAATAAAAAAACACATTTTAGAATTGCATCAGTGGAAACACAAAATACTTGTACATGATTTTTAAAATTAATTAAAGTAATAAGTAAATTGTTAGGATCTTACTTTTGCCTTTGATCTCATTGTGAGGGGTAAGGGTTTGATACTGGTTGTCAGTTGTATTTGTTTTCCTTCTTCCATCTATGATCTTGCAGTCTTATAAAACGGCTGCTATAAACCAGCACAGTAAACTCCCATGAAACCATTTATAAGTTCAGTTCTCATTCAATGATGTTTGTTCATCCGTCATTAAAACCTCATTTTGTGAAATTGGTTTTGTCTGGACTATGGTCTCATTTTCTTCTTCACCGTCGTTAGAAACTTGTGTCATAATTGTTTGATGAGATGTCTTCCTAGGAGACCATGGTATCTTTGTCAGGGCATCTGTTGAGTACAGTTTGAGCATTTCAGGATAGTTTGTGTCAGTTGTGGATTATAATAAAACGTTCACTTTATTATGGCCATAACCAGACAGCACTTAAGATAATGGTCGTAGTATTATCTTATCAGTCACGTGAAATCTAATCTACACACTTCTCTTTTTATTATACACCCAGTTCTGTCAGAAACAAAACAGATGTAGACATGAAGTGAACCTTTGTTTTTGTTAAAACTACACATGTTTGCTTTTAAATAATTCCTTGATGTTTTATTAAAGATCCTATCCTCCTGCGTAAACAGTAAGCTGTCTGCATTCCTCAGTTTGTTTACAGATGTGCTGAAAGATTAAGAAGCAACAGTTACAACATGGCCGCTAGGGGATTATTGTTGACTGCTCATTCACCAGATGGCATCACTAGGATCACCACTGTTGGTGCACTGCTGTTTATATTGGCTGGTATTTGATGCTGCTTGATTAGAAGGCTTCTGTTTCATTCAGATCTGTTGTTCTTTGTGATAGACTTTGTAAGAATATATACCAAATAACTGATTTGTTTTGCTTTCAGGTGATGGAAGATACAAACACACAGATATCATGGCCATCCAAATTAAAGATAGGAGCAAAATCAAAGAAAGGTAAAACACCATTTAGGCAGGCAACCATGCGGAATATACCAAAGTAATCTGTTGATTGTTTTCTGTTCAAGTTTAGAAATAATTAATTAGTTCATTACGATTTTTTGTGACATGATATGCTTTGTGAAAAATAGTTATATTTCATGTTGATAATAAGAAATAAATAATTACTAGTTGCCACAGTAATGTTGAAGTAACAGTCATTCTTCTCCATAAAAATTTCTTGGGGACAAAGGGTATCCTTCTGTCACCCTAAACCAGATGAGGATAAATGAAGTTGATGTATTAAATATTTCTCAGAACTTTGCTTATTAAGAATGATTCCAGCTGAGTATTGAAACCAGTTAAATTAATCAAAAGGCTTTGTATGGCTTGTCACATACAATACAGGTATGAAGGCATAATTATTTACACTATCAACAAAAGTGGGTCGTAGTAAGAAAAACAAAATCATCCTGAAAATCTGGATAGTTTCACTACATTATCAGGAGACTGCAATTTTGCTGGTGTTGCTTATAAAATCATTTGTCATGGCTTCTACTTACCGATAAATTGGTTTGGCGCAAAAACAACTGCTATCAATTTACAAGGGTAAATATGTCATGTGTCATTTGTCTAACAAACGGACAAATTGGCGCCACTGTCAGTAGGCATACATTCAAAATAATCTGATTTTATTATTCAGAATATTCATCCATGATTTTGCATTTATGCATCTTTTGCAGTTTTCTATGTTTCCGTGGTTGTGTAGCTATGGTCTGTAGTTATTTCTGCTCTTTCTCAATATCAGGCACAATCTGCATTTGCAGTGTACATTATATTACTCATTTGAAATTACAGAAAGATCCAGGAACAATTTGACATCCTATGTGACATCATAAAACAATATTGATAGTTTTATGATAAGTGGGAGGTCGGAGGTATACTGTAAATATGGAGGGAACTTGTTCTGAAAACGGGTTGACGCTACTGCCACGCATCCCCCATAAATGGGAGGAGGGAGGTGGATTGTAAAAATATGTGAATTTAACCCCAAAATAGGTGGGAGATGGAAGGGCCACACATGCCTCTGTTCAATATCAGTAGTTTCCCTCTAGGCAAGCCATTGATCTCCTTCATTGCTTCCTGTCTTGTTTCTGCACCATCTCTCAGACCACGGTTGGTCTTCAGTGAGGTTCTTTCTCCTTGATGGTAGAGGTGGCTGAAGCAGTTTCCTGGTCAGCGGGACACAGGCAGGCAGTATATACTACAGCAATGTTGTAGCTGTCTCCCTACTGGGGTCAACAGTCTACAGTGGTGTTACATGAATTGGTCATCGTTAACAGAAAATGCCGTTTTGCCAAGAAACTGGATCAAATCTTGATGAAAAGTATCAATATTCAAAATCACTAGCCATTATTTAATCAGTAGGCCTACAATGCATACAAGTTGTTAAAAAACTGTTAGAGAAATTGCTTTAAGAGAAATACTTACAATCTGTTCAACAAAACTTTGTTATTGCCTGCCACCTTGTCATTTTATAATAAAAACATCTCAAAAACTTGTTTATGTAAATTTTCTTCAAAAATGTTAAATTAGTATAGGACAGTCATACTCTTAGTGAACAATATATCCAATTAGTGGTGTGTTTAACATAATATCCAGTTAGATTTCAAGGCTTACGCAAAGGGTGACCAATTTGCTAGAGTGACCAAACCATGCAAGGTAAGGGTTCATGGATGGATCTGTTGCTACCATATCCCTTGTGCAGTGCTTCAATCTCTGCCATAGGTCTTAGTTATGTGATACTTTGCAGTTTAAACAAATAAGTATGGTATGAAATGATGGAAAAATTGAATAGACAACGGATCTTTAATGCGTTGTCTTAGTGAAAACCCCCATGACGACGCAGAATGGTTTTAATTTGTTCTTGTGCACAAGCGCATTAATGGGCTGATAAGCAAGACTAAATGTGTGCACTTTACTGAGTGTGAAGAATGACACATCACTTCTCTTGTTTATTGCAGCAACCTTAAAGTGGCCCTGTCTGTTCCCATACTTGGAATCACCCTCTCAATCCAGGGGTGGTAATAGTATAAATAGGGCTCAAAGCACAGTTAATCTTCCTGTTGCATTGGCGAATAAGTGATATATGAAATTAGTGATACTTGAAATTAGGGACAATGTTGCATGTGAACTGAATGCAGTAGATCAAGCAGCAGGTTAAGTGGTAGAACGTATTGGCAGCAGTGAAATTATGCATATTTGGAAGAGTGTAGTTGGCTGAGTGATGTTTGCCATTTTTATTCACAACACACATGGTTGCAGAATTACATGTGGCTATTGTGATAAATGCTAATGGACGTCATGCATACATGTGTTTTAAAGGAGCTAGAGATATTATTTTCACAAAATTTGAATAGCATATCAACGACATGATGGCAGCGGCCGTGAAGGCGTTTCAGAGTGTCTGGTCTAGTTTTCTTGTAATTTGACAAAACGTTAACGTGGCCACCAATGGAAAAATATCAGCTCTGCTTTAGGCCTAGCAGGAAGTTCACTGTTGTACTTTGTCCCACTTTGGTCTTGATTGTGGGACCCAGCCAACTTCAAAGCACAATTGCAGGAACTTGCTGCTAGGCCTACCTGCCAGTGCAGTACTCCCTATAATCATAATTTACTAATGTAATGTTTTGTTTACTATTTGAACATTTTGTGGATATAAAATACAAATTGTGAATAGAGCTTTGGGCTTATTAAATGTAATTTGGTTGTCAGTATACCTTTTTAATGTATTAATTCTTGTATTAAGAACATTATATTAATGTATGAGGAACAGGCTAGGTCGGTTTAAAGATGGCTCTAAACCTACGTGAGGGTCAAATATGTCTGCTCAGATACAATTCCAAATAGAAGTACAATTATATCAAGTACAGATACTTCAAAACATAAACATATTAAGTACAAATCCAAGTACAGATAGATTAGGTAAGTACAAGTATATGTCCAAGTCTTAATGATCAACAATGATAGTATCATTCAGGTGTCAATTATTAACTTTTTGAAAACGTAATATGATAGATATAATTAAGATGGGGGTATTCAATATTGTGTACCACTCAGGCAAAACAGTAGAGAAATATTATTTTGTATTCTAAATTACTCAAGTTATGTACCCACTATTTCAAATAACCATTAAATATATTTGATGTTTTGGCATGTACAATTGATGTAGTACAAGTCATTGTAATTTCAAAAAGTTGTGTTCAAGTCCAAGAACTTGATCTAGGTTTTACTGTACGTAGCCAAATGTCCAGTCAGAATGTTGATGCAATCTCCCTGGTGGTACAGTTAACACACTAGGGGACAAAGTAAAGTAAACTGGACATGAAGCTGTCACTTGTAAATATTTACATGGAAAATAGTGGTACATATCTAACAATTCCAGTGCCAGTGTACACGGTTGCAGACTGGCATAAGCATTTGCTTGAAAGTAAAAACCACTACTTGGGGTGATGGGGGAAATTGTAATGTGTATTTTTTTGTTTAAAGAAAATGTACAAAAATATTATATTAGTTTACTAATATACTACATTACTAGATTTAAAAAAGATTACTTAAATACTCAAAATCTTTTTTTTTGCATGTTATAAGTCATATTTAATCATATTTGAAACCATTGCTGCAGTACTTAAAGTCAGAGCTTGCATAAAATGGGCATTTGTCAGTATTTTATTGCTGTAAAATTATCTCTTTGTATGTGGTAAAAATTAGCATATTTTAATTCATCATAAAATCTCGCATGTTTTGAAATCTTAAGAAGTGATATTATTGTAATGTCCCACAAAAAAAACAGTTATTCAGTTAAGGCAAGCTTGAATTTTCGAGTTACTGTATAGGTACCATTCTGTCTCATTCTGCATGTAACCTACTTGTACGGTGCTATTTTTGTTACTAGGGTAGGCCCTACAACGTTTTTTTGTGCTAGAGCTTTAGTCCCATTTTGTGTGTATTTGATCATACATAGTCTTTCTCTTTCAGTATATAAAAGTGGAGTTTTTCCATACAACTTTTGTTGATGTAAGATATATAGCATTGGTAACAGTCAGTAACATGGTAACTCACTTACTGATTGTAGTGACATGTGTAGTAAAAGTAAGAGGGAGAGCTGTTTAGATAGACAGTTGGAGTCACTGGTAGAGAGCAGTGCTTATGCTGCCACCTGGTGATCAACCAGGTCACTACTCCCGTGCATAATGGCAAATGGTCTAGCAGACGTTAAGTGGTGCCACTGATCTCTATAAATAACTGATAAGATGACCTACCTATATTGATGAATGTCACCAAACTTTTTCAAATATTTCCTTTCACTAATTACTATAACATTTTACCCTTAGAAAAATATATAATTTGAAGAAAAAAAATTAGTTTCAGAGAAAAGATATATTTTAGTTGCTATAAGAGTATGTTTATAAAGAAATGTGGGAAATATGTCCATACTGGTTTTGGAGGACTAAATAATATGAATTAATATCTGCAGTTTTTTTATAATGAGAAGAATAATGGAGGTAACACAATTCAGACTTTACTTTGCATTGGAGGTAACAAACTCAACGATCAACGGAAACTATGAGACTATGGCAAGCTGAACATAACATAACACCTAGAGCCTTCTTCACATAAAATGATCTTGTTTTAAGACAATCTTGATACAATTTGATACTTGATACATCCTCTTGTTTATGATACAGTATCATTAAACTTATATGTATTAACAGCTGTCCAGATAAAATTATGAAACACAAGAGTAACTTTTTTGAGTGAATATAAATTCAGAACACTTGATAAACCTCTCATTAGATTATTCAAATTTTATATAATAGTATTAATGTTATTATTATTATTACAAGGTAACTTCTTTTGTGCCTAAATCCTTAGAAATCAAGAGTTTTGAGACACAAGAACTTTCCATTGAATTAAAAATTATGAATAATGAGTAAACGCGACGGCAAACAGTAACTAAGTAAAATCTACTGATCACGGGATGTTGATAAAATACAGACGTGGTTAACGTTTCCCTCAATGTTTTCCATGTTGTAACAGTAAGAATTTTGATCATAGTGATTGCTATTCACTGGCAGCAATTACTGGTTACATAGACAACGTAATGTCGCGCCACTTTTTGTTGCTCTCTGTAGGGACTCGGGACTTTTACCATTCTCACCGTGATGAAAATGATTGGTTGCCCTGAATCATTTTTTTTCAGTTTATATGAAGCATTCAAATCTAGTCATCTCTGAATGTATCAACACAAGTCACACACAATTAAATTAAATTGCAAATTATAATGTTTAGGTCACATGTTCGTATGCTATAATAGTAAACTTTTTAGAAGTCTTATTTTTGGGTACCTTTTGTTTTCTGTAAAATATTATAGACATTATTGCATTTTCTAATATTCTTATAGTATCGCATTAAATGTATTTTAATTATGAATGTAAATACAGGCTCAGTCACTGAAGTGAAGAGATAACAATCATACTATTACCAGACTCTCTTTCCTGGTGCAGTCTCGTAGCTGGACGAGAGTTAAGTGAGACTACCGATTTATGCATTCTGATGTTCTAAAGTATTGTAATTTCTGTTAAGTATTAGTAAAGCATTATTGTTGGTACATATGGCATATTATTTGCCGACACAATAAATTGTTAAATATTTATGGACTAAGATCAGGCGTGCGTTCTCGAGGATACATTAATGTTCTGATTTTTAAAATTAAATACAAAAACACAAAATTATCTGTTGTATATCCGTTGATTCATGCAAAGTGATATTGTGCACCAGCTACCAGGGGCGCCACATATTATGCAGGTTGGTTGTACATACATGTCCTTTGTAAGTAGATACAATTTTCATGCCCCGATAGACATTGAAATTTGATGCTTTTATTAGCATTTAAAGGGACAGACGCACAGACAGACACAGCAAATAATACCCTGTTCTGGTGCTTTTAGCATAAACATTATCTGACACCCCCAGAAAATCTCATGCCATTATAATTTTGTTCTCTTTATTATATATTTCATTGTACCACAGTATTCATCATAGCAGCAGTTAACTTGAAGTGTAAATAATTGAAAAATCTTCTACAGCATTTATTACCTGAAAAATACACTTTTAATGGTATCACTTTATCAGGCAAAAAATCACTTCACTCTACTCATCTAATTTTATAACATTATGATTGATGCGTGTATAGTGCGGTGTGAGTGTATTAGAGTATAAGGTTCAGCACTTTTGTAGACGTTGACTTGAGTAACACCTCATCAAAAGCTTGGCTGTCACCTACCCTTGTCAGTCTGCTTGCATAGGCTCAAAGCCATCAAAGCCATCTGCAGAAAAAGCAGCAGCTGAAAGGTGGAAGTTCACGGAAGTTAAATAAGCGAGGGCACGTCCCTTTGATGGATGTGTGAAACAGTGAAATGTTGGTGACAAACCTCTCCCATCATCTTCTGACAGAGATGACAGTGAGTTGATTTAAACACCCCCTTGTTAAAAGGTGCATCATTGCATAATATATTGTTCAGTGAGAAGGATCCCTGTATCATCCGATATAGTTAGTTAATATGTATCCATTAATAGAACAGAATATGTGTGGATCGGTTTTTCAGATTGATGATGTCATTAGACGGCTGGGTGGATTTAAATAGACACAGAGATGTTATTGCACGGTGGTGCTACCTGGTGAATGACATGTTTTTTAAAGCCATAAGTTATGCAGCTATTTTATTTTAGCTGAAAATACTTTGTTTGTAATTTTTCGGCCTGAAAATATGCTGCACTGGCATTACATAAGAAAAATGTGAGGAAATAAAATTTTGATTTAGCTATTATAATATCTAAATCCATGTTTGTCAAAGATGTTGCTATTAGATGTAATTGGAGGAGGATGAAGATAAATGACATGGTGTGATGTTATATTGTAAACACAGCACAACAGCCATTTCTCCATCAAACGAATAAGGCTTAAGAAATATTGTTCACTGAAGTGTGACCAGAGGCTGGCCCCCCCATCCTGTGACACCAAGTAGGGCAAAACATAGCGGCCAACACCGCTGACGCCGACTTGACCCCAACGACACAAGACGTGACCCCAGCAGGCCAGAGAATGAACATTGCCATGGCGACAATGTGTTCGCTGGAGTGTATCGCTGCCTAAGACGCCACAATGCCAGCGTTGATGGTGCCATGATTTCTACCCCTCGCCGGGTCGCAACCATAAAGGGGTGTGCAGCGGGGCGTGGAGGCCATAACCGTACATGGAGCACGCCTCCTTTATGATAGTATCGGGCGAACGTGCGGTGTAGAGTCGTCTTGTTTATATGCCTGTCGACACAGCGCTAGCTGGACTTGCTGTTCACCTGTTAGATGACTTCCAGCGGATAGATAACGTACAACATACGACAAACATTCGCAGGTGTACGTTGCTGTCGAGTTCGATGTCGGGTTAAATGTGTCGTTTAGTGGCGGGCGGTCTGTGCACTGGATGTCAGTGAATATGAGTATTAAAGAACTGCAGACGGTCTACCATGGCTTTATGCGACAAGCAGGTGAGTTTGTGTGCAGCATTCTTCCGTGGCTCTTGTTACGTCTTCGCCGTGATTTGGCATCTGTTGTTTCTGTCCATCTCCGTATGGAATTTTTCAGACATATTGGTTGAGTACTTTTGTGTGTCAATGAGGTTAACACTTCATCAGGGCAATTAAAGGTGATTGATGTATTCATCTCGTGGTGATGTTACCTGGTTTACAAAGGGTTAACATGGTGATCTTTGTTTGTAGAAGTGGTGATATTTTTATGTAGAAATAATTCATCTCTGTTTAGAACGCACTAGATTGTCAGCATAAATTGTCACGGTTCTCATTATGATAATACATAGCTAGACATGCATCACTGAAGGATAGTCATTACTTAATTGACAGTCTGTACGCTGACCATCCCTAATTAACGTGTGACCTATAGTTCAGGAAGTGGACTGCAAAGTAATGACACTGACCATACTACAGCTGGCATGCAAACAAGGCATTAGTGACATCACTGGACAACTCACTCAGGTGCTAATTTAGCCAAACATATAAAATGACCAGTTGGGTTGTCTGTGCATCCACTTGTCGATTGTTTATCACCTAGAATGCACCAGAGAAATCAGATTTATTGGTAATTAATTGTTTTAGATTTCATAGTGGTGCATTAATTCTTTGCTTGGGTGACCACTTCACTACATGGATTCAATATAGTGTAGTCCAAACCAAAATGGTTTTAAAGGTTCAATGTCTGCCCATTTTGATCATAAGGTCAAGCTATATTAAAACTTAATTCATGGACAAAGTTTACAAGATGCTCATCGGATTACATGATGGATATATCACTACACTCGTAATATTAAATTCTTTCAGCATGCATTTTAAACACAACCAAAAATGCCCATCCTCTGTATGGTGATAGATACACATGACACAGACGCAGAAGACAATTTCCCGAAGTATTAGTACATGACATTTAACATGTAATTTTGAGCCGTCCGGTGGTCCTTGGAACAATCACACACAATATAATTGTGGAAGTATGGGAGTACACTGTATATAGTTTGATTTAAAAGGCAACCAGCTCGATACGTTTACACTTCTCTGGTAGCCATCTCCTCTGTGTTGCATTTGTTTTGAATTAATTGTATATTATGTGGATGAGGAAAGTAAACCTACTTACATATGTACTTACTGTTTAGGTGAGTCTTGTGTTTACAACTAATTACAGTACATTTTGCCTTGAGCTGTTACAAAGGTAGAGGGAAGTTATTCATTGAGTAAATGAAAGGGGTCAGTAAAACATAGGAAGAAAGAATACATTAATTCTACACCACACGTATGGAAACGTCATTGTTCAAAGATTGAAGAAGATTACTCTACTGTAAATACATAATTACCATAAACCTTAGGAGCTTGTTTCTCGGGGTTTAATTCTCTTAGGTAACATTGAGGGGTTGAGGGTATAACTTTAAGACAGTGAGTTATCTTAAACACATATCGCACGTGCACTATGGTAGACATTTTGTACAATACTCCTTTTTAAGAACTGGTGCTCGTGAAAACTGTAAAATAGTTAGATTTGTGCCTATACATCAGGAGAATGACTACTTGCGGGGTACAACCAAACTGGTGGTGTGATCAGGTAAAACCACCCAGTATTCTTCTCCATTGCAACCACCATATTGTTTTTATCAGTAGCATTGTCTTGTGTCTGCATTTTAGTTTTTATTAAGATAGTAATCTTCGCAGAAGGAGCTGTGGTAGTTGACAAAGTTATAATTACTCGAGAAGATATCATTCTTTGTGTGATCTGACTCACTCCGTCTCATTAGTCATATCTAGTGTTTGTGGAGGTCCCATAAGTTTTTTGATGTGGCTTAAGCATGAATGTTATCTGGGCGATGCACCACGACAGTTTTACATAAAAAGAAGATATATACGTGCATTATTTTTACTTAAAAAGAAGGTGTGTACGTGCATTATGTCATGACTGACATTAATCTGTGCATCACGAAATTACTATTATAAAAATTATGGTTTTTGAATGTAGAAACTAGAAATACATCCTTTCATTGGAACTGTATATCTAACTATAACTGAGCATGCATATCTATGTAAGTTAGTAAGTAAGTAAGTAAGTAATTTATTTCCAACAACAACATAAAACAATTGTACATCCCGTTATTCCAAAATACAACATTTTCAACATGTGAACAAAAGAATACTCATAGGTATTGGTGGAAAGGGGGTGAACAAAAGTCTAATACTTGTGTTTTGTTCACCCCCCAACCAGTATAGTTACTTATTGTACTAATACAACATATTACAAAGTATTTCAATTTCATAAATAATACAATATACAGTGCCTAGACTATGTAATGCCTTGTTAGAATTATTTGGATGTTTTTCTTAGATCTAGTACATACACATTGTAGATAGAAGATGGTACTTATCATTTTTTTAAAGCGTTTGTGCTTCTACTGCTGGTGATGGTTTCATGTAGGGTATTCCACAGTTTTACTCCACAAACAGAAATGCACATTGATTTTTGTGTGGTACGCACACGATGACTCTGAAAGGTATCTTTCTGTCCATGTGTTGAGAGTGACTTGAGACATACCATTCAAACATTGTTTGCAAACTATTTGGTAGTTCACTGTGATGTGCCTTATACAGTATAGTCACTGTCTTAAATTTAATTAAGTCTACAAATGTCAAAGCACACAGTTGCTTAAGAGTATGCTCCAAACGCTTTACGCCACAGATCTTACGAACTACTCATTTCTGCAGCACAATAATACACCTGATATTTGAGGCACAGGTGTTACCCCATATTTCGCTGCAATAGCTAATGTATGGCAAAAACAGGGCACAATACAATATGTACATTCCAGCCTGATTAATTAAACAACTTTGTGATTGATTGCTGCTACTTTCGACAGTTTTGTTCTAACCGTATTGATGTGATGCTTCCAGTTTAGCTGGTCAACAATACATACTCCTAGACATTTGGTAACATGTACTCTGGTTATTCGTTCGTTATTTACACACAGATTAATGTCAACATCTGATGGACGGTTCCCGAATAACATATAATTCGTTTTTGACAAGTTGAGTGATAATTTGTTTACAGCAAACCATTTGCACAATTTGGCAAGTTCTCTATTTAACATGTCACGTAGTTCTGTCAGATTGTTAGCAGTACAAAATATGTTTGTATCATCACCAAAAAGTATGAATTTTACTAATGTTGATATGTTTCAGATGTCATTAACGTAAAGGACAAATAAATGTGGACCTAACATAGACCCTTGTGGAACTCCACGTGTGACATCTAATAGCTTCAAAACACAAATTGCTACCTGTTCGAAAGGTAGCTTTTAATCCAATCATTTGCTATTCCATGCATACCATAATAATTATTTTTTTGTCAGTATCTCATGATTTGCTGTATCGAACGCCTTTTTAAGATCAATAAATACACCGACGGCATGCTTTTTACTGTCCTTAGCGTTTGTGATTTCCTCAATCAGTTCCAATACAGCATGTGACGTGGCCATATTAGCACGGAAACCATACTGATTTGAACTTAAGGTTATTTGCATGTAAAAAGCTGTCTGTTCTGGCAAGGAACAGTTTTTCAGGATTTAAAAAAATTGCGGCAATGGAGAAATTGGCCTATAATTTGTAACGTCGGTTTTCATACCACTTCTAAAGATGGGTATAACTTGAGCAGTTTTCATACTTGTTGGGAAAATACCAGATCTAAATGAATTATTACATATATGTGTTTGTTATGGAACTTGTCCCAGATACTTGGCATCACGGGCGCCAAACTTTCAGGGGATCATATGTGCCGTTAGCACGGATCTGTAGAGATTTACTTTTAAAAATTCCTTGTGGGTTAAGGGTTCGTGCAAGACATATAGCGATTATTCGCAATGTTACGTTATGATTGTTCCAAGCATTGTGAACAACTGTTAAGGTGACAGAATCTTTGACAACTAGTCAGTATGAATATTTCATGAAACTGCCCAATGCACCATCCATACAATGCCCTCCAGTACATAATATTTGTTGATTGTCTTCTGACCTAGTCATGAAGACAGTAACCTAGAACTGCTTATGAACTTCAGTCCAATGTTAGTCCATCTGGAGGATGAGAAATTTGTGATAATAATCTATATATATTAATACGCTAACTCGGAGGCACTGTAAGTGAATGCTCATTCGTTCACGCTGCCGCTACAGTATGGAATAATCTACCAACTACTGTTACTTCCAAAGCCTCCCTGCAATCCTTCAAGGCAGCCTTAAAAACTTACCTTTTCATTATGGCGTATTCTGCTTGAAAGACCACAGAAACATTTTTATTCTAAGTTATTCATATTTTTATCTTGATCTTCTTAACAGCAGAAAGAATGTTTTAACTACTTACTTTACCATGAGAATTGTTTTCTTTTTAATCTATTTATGTTTACACGGGCTTTACTATCTTAATTGTTTTTACTTTTATATTTATATTTAATTTGTTTAATTTTTACTATTTATATTGTAGTTTTATGTAAAGCGCTATGAACGCTATGGATATGGCGCTATATAAAATAAAGATTATTATTATTATAAGTGTATCACCTCAAAGGTGCTGATGTTCCCTAGCCTCCTTCTATGGTCTTTTGTCTCCTTGGTTCACCACAAGCTCCTGCGTTAGCCCAACACTGGGCTGTTTGGAGTATAATTACTTGAGGCTTGAAACTCTGATCTACCAATTGGCAAAGTATTGGAAAAAACCCAAAGGTAGTGACTTGGAGTTAGTTACTTTTTTCACTGGACAAATTGAGTTGTCGATCATTGCCAGTCGGCACCATGGTTTTCTGCCCAGGGGTGGGTGGAAGCTAATAAGTCATTGTTTCATGAGTTGATGTGTGTTATGATCTTGTGCGAAATGCCAAATGGTTGGTGTTTATTATACTTACTGACACAACTAGATAGTAAAAACAGGTAATGAATATGTACATCTAATAAACTTTAGGTCACCAAAAGATCAAAGGTGAAAGGTTATCATACAGTCACCTGTTCAGCCAATCTCTTCCAAGGAGGGCATGTCAAATACTTTATCATGTGCTACATGGCAGAATATGTCAGTTTATGACATCTATGACTCCCGATTACTGAATTTCCAAGATGTAGGTCATGTGATTTATGCATAGTTTTATATTTTAATATCTGAAATATTCATGACATTTTACAATTAAATTTTCATCTCATGTCTATACACTAGCTACCTTGAAATGCATTTGTGGTTGTTTCTTTTTTGCAACCAAGTGTTTCAAAATAGCCTCAATTCAATCATATATTTTATAAATAAAAGCAGAACGATGCCAAAGGATGTAACTTTGTGAATGAATAGTTCAAAGCTGTGTGGCTGAATACTTTCCAGAGCAGTGCATTTGGTGTTTTAGTGAATACGTCTGCCAGGGGGTGAAGGATGAAATGCATTGATTAGTTTAGATTTGTCTACATATTAGACTGTAAAAAAACAGTAGTCTTTTCTTTGTGTTTGCAACTTATTAGCAAGCTATCATGTATACCACCAATGGCCTCTCAATATGCTCAATTTTTTGCCTTGTTGGAAGAATAATCTAGTACATGTTTGTATGACTTTGATCTATGACATTTTATCGACGTGACTGATAAAATGAGACTACCGGTGAAACAAGTCTGAGCAGAATTCGAAAATCTGCCAGAAGGGAATAAAGGTAGCCTCCCTGGTAGTTTATTGCCTTTTTATTTCACAGGACATGGGCTTATGAAACTATACATGTTCACTACAGACTAAATACGACGTAAAAGTTGGCAAACATTACCAAAGTAAAACATCTTTGTAAATTTAAACATGATTTGTATTGATATTTATTATGAAGAATGAGTCAACGGTAGGCATGGTGTTTTGAAACGTGTTTGTTTGCTAAAAACTTAATTTTGGTTGGTATTGTACATTCTTATTTTCATTTATAATTACAGCAAGTACAGTTCGCAACGTCATACATGAATTTATATTATCGAAATGATTCAAATTAGCGTGCGTGACCCGAACTGAGAACACTTAGGTGAAAAGGCAGACTCAATATCAAGGCTGCTTTAGATAATATTCAGAGCAGATATTGAAATGTTTTGTGGTTCAGATGTCAGACTTTCAGATATGGTTGAAATACCTGAAAAGGAGCAAACGTTTAGACACGGGCTGTCTAGTCAATGGCTGATTGTATTGTCCAGTGAATAGCCGGTCAGTTCACCTGCAGGCTGTAGGGCACAGTCCTCTAATTATTTTCTGTGTGATCACAATATCACTTTATGTTACGGCAGATTAATCAACAGCAACATTCCATTTCAACCGTACGACATCCACTACCACATTGTAATGGTGTTTTGTGTGAGAGTTTGTTGACATTGGTGTTCTTGTCTTTGTTAATGTTGTAAGGGGCTGGCCTTGATACTAGGCCTAGTTTTCTTCTTCCATCACTGATCCCGCACTGCTGTCGCCACTCTATTCCCAGAGTCCTCCAATCTTAGTCATATTGTTCCCCTTCTTGTGAACGTACGTTCTTATATAGCGCAGTATCCAGTCCTTACGACTGCTCAAAACACTTTACACTTTACTCCCTGGCAGACCTGTTCAATCGAACATCATCTCAACTTCTCTGGGATGCGTTCAGCCACACTGCAATTGCCACGCAGCATACACAAATATCCACCTTTGCCTATAGCCAGGTACTCATTCAAACATCTGAGTGAACTGGAACAAGGTAGAGTGAACGAACTTGTCAAAAGGCCTTCAAAAAGGTGACAGATAGCAAAAAGAAGAAAAAGAATGAAAAAAGAAAACGGGCAAGATGCCAAGTAGTCATCCCGTATGTGGAGGGAGTCTCAGAGAGGGTACATCGAGTACTGAAGAAGTGTAGGGTAGCAACAACCAATGCGTCCCCACACCACCCTCAGGCGTCAGTTAGTGACAAAGTGGAGCCAGAAGAACAAGGCGAACTGGTGTACCAAATACCATGCAAGAACTGTGGTGCTGAATATATTGGGGAGACGGGAAAACTGTTCAAAACGAGAATTGCGGAACATAGAAAGGATGTTGACAACACAAGGAAAGAGAAATACACGAGGAGCGAGAAAAAAGATCAATGTCGACCATCAACAAATCCACCCTCACAGACCACGCAACAACACAAAATCATATCATAGACTGAGAGGAAACAAAAATAGCAGACAACAAACCAACAGAAGAGAGCGGCATTTAAAAGAAGCCATATGGATCAGAAAGGCCAGAACACCAATCAACCGAGACGAGGGGAATTACGAACTATCTCACATGTATGATGACGTCATACGTCACATGTACTGAAGAAGTTGGTGTGTCACATCAACGAAAGCCTCTACAAGGTAAAAATTCACATTTGGATATATCTAAAAGAACCCACTTGCATAGCAATGAACTATCTTGAAGAATGTTCAGCAATCAAACTTGTCAAAGGTTCGAAACGGCAACACAGAACTCGAACCCGGGTTCTCTCGATTGATTGAGAGTCCAATGCTATAGCCACTGCACCACTGTGGTTTTCTATCCCCCCACTCTAAGGACATTGTCTCCTCTTCATTAGCCTTTCCACTCTATTCATTCCACAAGTCAAGCCCTCTTTAGCCAACTCCTCATCAGCTTCCTCCTGAAATTTTGTTTCCCACCAACCTCCACCCTCAACTCCTCCATTCTTCCCTTGTCTAGTCTCTTCACTCCCACAATTGATTAGTAATGGATTAGTAGTTATATTAATTCTATCAACAATTATCAGCATTGACACTTAAAAATTACACATGTATGTCTATATGTAAAAGAGGTATGTATTTCAGAAAAAACCCTATTTATACTAAAAATAAAGAGTACATTTTTAAAGCACTGTAAATCTAAACAAAAATCCACAAAATGACAGAGGCACTGAAAAATATGTAAAATACAAAGTGTTGAAACTGATTAGTTAAATTAATGATACTAAAGAATATTTATAAAATTGATAATTTGGCCCAAAAAGGAGGACATGTTAATTTTGCATAAATGTTTGCAGAAATATTACTTTTAACCAACATTTAGTCCTGTGCAACTATAGAATGTTGACTTTGTGTGTGCGCATAAATTAAGTTCGTGTAGATGTGATTGGAACCCTGCTCGAAGATGTAGTACACTGTACTAATAGTTCAATTCACAAGGCTAAGTCATATATTTATGTCCAGACACAATTAATATGATACTGATTAGAACCACAGACTGGTGTATATTTGAATATATATTGCATCTACTGTGATGATTCTTGTTCAACCGATAAGAAAATGAGAGGTGTTCAATCATCACTTATCTTTGACGTATCAAGTGATGAATGATAGACGTGCTTTGGGTGACATCTTTGGGTGACATCCTTTCCTGATTGTTTTTTTTTAAATTCAAATCAGCTGACATTCCTAATAGTAATTCCTTTGTCAGTTTCATCACATGCAAAAATGTAATCAAAATGTTGTCATACAGCTTTAAATTGTCAAATATGTGTGTTTATGATATCATCATTTATTTACATGTTTTAGAGTAATGTTGCCATATGAACATAAGCTTAAATTTGAGGTCAGTAAACATGACAATAACTGCAAGTATTTAATAAAATAATTCAGTTGTGTATAAAATGCAAGTTAACAATTGCAAAGGTAAGATATTCTATAGACATTATTGATTATAATTTTTAGTAAATGCATGTTAATGATTGCTAAGGTAAGATTCGACTAACATAGTTAACTGTAGAGTGTTTTATCATAAACATCAGTTTTATCATAAGTTCTGACATCAACAAGCTTGAATTTCTTTCTGCACACTTTAACTTATGATGAGAAAAAATCATGAAAAACTGCAACAATACAATTGAGCTGAGAGTCATTGTATAGCTACCTGCCTTTAAGATTAATTTAGTTGAAACATGTTAACATTCCAGCAGGTTTTTGCAAAATAGACCTGAAATGATGAGTTAAAATCAATTTGTGGAGGCAGCTTTAACTTTAGATTTTATCTAAAAATATAAATACTCAGGCATGCTGAACGTGTCTTTGTGGATTGAAACACAAAATGTAACAGCAACAAAATCTAGCCAACAAGTAAGAAAAACTTCATTTAGTGGACATTGCTAATGGTGATGTGCAGAATGTTTTTGCTGCGTAAATTTAATATATTCTATGTATGATTTGTGCATGCAATCACATGTGCAAACTGAGTAACTTACGAGACTCTGTAAAGAAGCCACATCAGCAGTAGGTGCAAAAGCAGTCTTCTTTGTGGTAGTAGCCGTAAAGACGTTTAGACAGATGTAGTTTAGACGTCGTTGGTCTAATGGATGTTGGTAAGTTGCTCCTGGGTATCTCCTGTTGCTTGCTGAATGTAGAGGTCTCCAGAGAGTGACATTTGTGACCTACAACATGAGTTGGTGCTCGAGTGTGCTTTGCTAGTTGGTTCTGCCTGACACTGATACACTAGGTTGCTCTCAGGTTGTATGGTTTTGCGGTTTTGCCAGGCTTCTGCTCAGTAAATGGAGTATGTAGTCACCGACCTAGTGGCATGAGTTATGTTTTTGTGTTAGCAGTTCGTTTCCCGTTGCAATAACTTTGACCGTCACGTTTATTTGCCAGTGCAGCTGGTACCAAATGTATGTGCATAAATTGTTAGTGCATAAATTGTTAGTGTATTTAATTTATTGAATAAAATAGTTTTGTTTCATATTAACATATAGGAATTTATGGAATGAAGTGTTATAACAGTTTGATAAGTTTTCCAATATGTTGTTTTGTGATGCAAAGTGAGATTCATTTCAGGCGGGAATTAAACCATTTTTTTCACAATTTTCCCCTCATCATTAATATTTTAGGTTAATACAGTATGACATAAAATTAAAATGGAAAATAGGAGTTCCAGACTTAAACATTTCACGGAATTGATCTGTGGTGAGCATATACAGTTGAACCTTGCTTTATGGTCACCTCGGTAATACAGCCACCTCTCAATTAAGGTCACTCTGGGACAATACAAAATTATTTTTCTAACGAGATTAGTTCCATTAATATGGTCACCTCACTATTCAGCTCACTTTTGCCCAGCTCCGAGGGTGACCTTAATAATTAAATTTCACTGTATTATGTTTGTGGCCACAAACACCAGTGCATCTGCACTATTAGAGCAAGTGTTCTGTTTAAACTTTGAATATCAAAGTTCCAGTCTGGATGTTGTTTAGTAGTAGATGGTGATCAGCAATGGTGAAACATACCAAAGTTCCAGTCTGGATGTTGTTTAGTAGCAGATTGTGATCAGCAATGGTGAAACATACCAAAGTTCCAGTCTGGATGTTGTTTAGTAGTAGATGGAGATCAGCAATGGTGAAACATATTAAAGTTCCAGTCTGGATGTTGTTTAGTAGTAGATGGTGATCAGCAATGGTGAAACATATTAAAGTTCCAGTCTGGATGTTGTTTAGTAGTAGATGGTGATCAGCAATGATGAAACGTACCAAAGTTCCAGTATGGATGTTGTTTAGTAGCAGATGGTGATCAGCAATGGTGAAACGTACCAAAGTTCCAGTCTGGATGTTGTTTAGTAGTAGATGGTGATCAGCAATGGTGAAACGTACCAAAGTTCCAGTCTGGATGTTGTTTAGTAGTAGATGGTGATCAGCAATGGTGAAACATACCAAAGTTCCAGTCTGGATCTTGTTTAGTAGTAGATGGTGATCAGCAATGGTGAAACGTACCAAAGTTCCAGTCTGGATGTTGTTTAGTAGTAGATGGTGATCAGCAATGGTGAAACATATTAAAGTTCCAGTCTGGATGTTGTTTAGTAGCAGATGGTGATCAGCAATGGTGAAACATACCAAAGTTCCAATCTGGATGTTGGTTAGTAGTAGATGGTGATCAGCAATGGTGAAACGTACCAAAGTTCCAGTCTGGATGTTGTTTAGTAGTAGATGGTGATCAGCAATGGTGAAACGTATCAAAGTTCCAGTCTGGATGTTGTTTAGTAGTAGATGGTGATCAGCAATGGTGAAATGTACCAAAGTTCCAGTCTGGATGTTGTTTAGTAGTAGATAGTGATCAGCAATGGTGAAACATATTAAAGTTCCAGTCTGGATGTTGTTTAGTAGCAGATGGTGATCAGCAATGGTGAAACATACCAAAGTTCCAGTCTGGATCTTGTTTAGTAGTAGATGGTGATCAGCAATGGTGAAACATATTAAAGTTCCAGTCTGGTTGTTGTTTAGTAGCAGATGGTGATCAGCAATGGTGAAACATATTAAAGTTCCAGTCTGGATCTTGTTTAGTAGTAGATGGTGATCAGCAATGGTGAAACATATTAAAGTTCCAGTCTGGATGTTGTTTAGTAGTAGATGGTGATCAGCAATGGTGAAACATATTAAAGTTCCAGTCTGGATGTTGTTTAGTAGTAGATGGTAATCAGCAATGGTGAAGCATATTAAAGTTCCAGTCTGGATGTTGTTTAGTAGTAGATGGTGATCAGCAATGGTGAAACATACCAAAATTCCAGTCTGGTTGTTGTTTAGTAGTAGATGGTGATCAGCAATGGTGAAACATATTAAAGTTCCAGTCTGGATGTTGTTTAGTAGTAGATGGTGATCAGCAATGGTGAAACGTACCAAAGTTCCAGTCTGGATGTTGTTTAGTAGCAGATGGTGATCAGCAATGGTGAAACATACCAAAGTTCCAGTCTGGATGTTGTTTAGTAGTAGATGGTGATCAGCAATGGTGAAACGTACCAAAGTTCCAGTCTGGATGTTGTTTAGTAGTAGATGGTGATCAGCAATGGTGAAACATACCAAAGTTCCAGTCTGGATGTTGTTTAGTAGTAGATGGTGATCAGCAATGGTGAAACGTACCAAAGTTCCAGTCTGGATGTTGTTTAGTAGTAGATGGTGATCAGCAATGGTGAAACGTACCAAAGTTCCAGTCTGGATGTTGTTTAGTAGTAGATGGTGATCAGCAATGGTGAAACATATTAAAGTTCCAGTCTGGATGTTTAGTAGTAGATGGTAATCAGCAATGGTGAAGCATATTAAAGTTCCAGTCTGGATGTTGTTTAGTAGTAGATGGTGATCAGCAATGGTGAAACATACCAAAGTTCCAGTCTGGATGTTGTTTAGTAGTAGATGGTGATCAGCAATGGTGAAACATATTAAAGTTCCAGTCTGGATGTTGTTTAGTAGTAGATGGTGATCAGCAATGGTGAAACGTACCAAAGTTCCAGTCTGGATGTTGTTTAGTAGTAGATGGTGATCAGCAATGGTGAAACATACCAAAGTTCCAGTCTGGATGTTGTTTAGTAGTAGATGGTGATCAGCAATGGTGAAACGCATCAAAGTTCCAGTCTGGATGTTGTTTAGTAGTAGATGGTGATCAGCAATGGTGAAACATACCAAAGTTCCAGTCTGGATGTTGTTT